>CADDXX010000312.1:713324-759867 GCA_902810485.1 Alauda arvensis | reverse complement strand
TTYYTYCCCMWTTTTTTCCTTAACCTTGTGATTTAAAGATCTGAAGTGATTACAATAGAAAAAACAAAGATTTTTACACTTTTACTAGAGAATTGAAAAAATTGTCAATATGTTAATAAGTATCAAGGCTATTAATTTCCACTCTTGACTGAAAAGTACATGCACTGTTAAATTGTGAAAATGCTAGAATGTTTTAAAAAAGGAAGATTTACAAGTGTAGTCAGACTATTCATGTGCTTTTCTGGAAATCAGTGAGGAAGTTGGTCTTAGCTTTCCGAAAATGTAGGGTTGTATAAAGACATGTGTAGTTTTCTGAGTTTGGGTAGGTTATATGCCTTCTTTCTTCTTCACAGAGGTTAATATGTCCAACAAAACCTTTCAGTTYCTTTCCCACAATTTGATAGCTTACAGTATGTGAAACACAGCCTATATCTACCTGGAGAACAGTCAGTAATAATCTTTAACACAGTGCATGCAATGCACGATGCTAGAACTCATTCTGAAGCTTTGGTAGAGACTGAGGTTTCAGAATCCTATTGTGTCCCCATCATGGTAAAAAAAAGCCTGAAGATAACTTATCTTACCCTGGATTGTCATGATTCTGAACTTTGTGAAATGCCACATCAATTTGGAAGAATCAGGTGCAATGATGTAAATCAAGAGCACTCTGTTCAGTGTCATAAAAACTACCATAAGAAATATTCTGCTTCCTTCTGACTCTTCARTGCAAGTTATGTGTGTGATAATAATAGTATGCAATTATTTTCATTCTTTTTGAAMATCATAAAGTATTTCAGAGTAAAAAATTTATATACTTGCTTATACTTGTGCTGTACTCACTCAGATAAYAGTATGCTTTCTGTGGTTTTGTCCAATTGCCTTCAACTGCTGAGTGATTGTGTTGTTGTAAGAAAGTATTTTCAAATAGATGTTTTTAATATTGTATGACAGCTCTAAAAGTGATAAGTAGCAGAATAGATTTATACACTTTTGTAGGTTGTGGGTTTCAGACACTTTATCTTTCAGTTAAATATTATTTTATGATATATTGCACTCACTTAGATTGCAGTGTGCTTTCTGTGGTTTTGCCCAGTTGCTTCTAACTGTAGAGTGGTTTTACTGTTGTTATAAAAGTATTTTCAAATAGATGTTTTTAATATTGTATGACAGCTCCTAAAATGATCAGAAGCTGAATAGATTTATACACTTTTGTAGGTTGTGGGTTTCAGACACTTTATCTCTCAGTTAAATATTATTTTATGATGTATTGCACTCACTTAGATTGCAGTGTGCTTTCTGTGGTTTTGCCCGGTTGCCTCTAACTGTAGAGTGGTTTTACTGTTGTTATAAAAATATTTTCAAATAGATGTTTTTAATATTGTATGACAGCTCCTAAAATGATCAGAAGCTGAATAGATTCATTCACTCTCTTGGGTTGTGGATTGCACAGGCTTTGTCCCTAGGTTAAATTTTTACCTTTTCATAAATTAGATTATGTCTTCCTTGTTAAACTTTACTGTTTTTTAAAACTGTACTTTATTGGGTGTAAAGAGTAATGCATTGATGCCTAATCAGGAAATTTTGTTCCTTGGTATCAATTTAAAATYATTTCTTCTTGTAAGGTAAGTTTTTCCTCAGGTCATTCATAAGTAGAATGAGATACAAGAAATTACTATCTATATGTACAAGAGATTACCATTCTGAGATTATGCCATACTCAGGATATTGATTTATAGGATTTCAGTATATTTTTCCATACTTTTCTGARAAGTACTTTGTGATCTTCATATATTAGGATCATATGAACTTGAAGAAGAAAYGGAAGAGATTTTCTTTGTGAATATCTTCCTTGAATGTTAGTTTTTCTTGTTAAAGTTTTGGAGACAGAGAGTTTGAAGCATCATGAGATAAGCCCATTCTGAAGTTAAAATTGCTTTGTCCTAAAGCTTCTTGGGAAACCTGGATTGCTTTTCAAAAGCYAAATCACTCATTCATTAAATAAACAGAAAAATAGACCCCTCTTCATCAAGGTATGTAGTGAAACCTACACCATTAGGAATAAGGTTCAGAAAAGAAATCTGAATTATATGAATGATTAAAAATATTTAAATAGGAATATCTTCATCCTTAGGAAATACTCTTGCAGCAGTTAGAACATCTAATAGAAAAAATGGCATGGAAGCCATATATATTACTGTAAAATGTGGGTTCCATATCTCTGTTATTGGTATCTATATAAAATCCTTGTTTAGGAGTCCTGAGAGTGGCAGCAGTAGACCTTTACAGCTAAAAATGTAATAATCGAGGTAAATTACTGAAACACTTGATTCCTCCAAAATGTCAAAGCAGCTTCTAATCCCATTTTAGTAATCTTGGGTGTTAAATACTTTGCATCCATCAGCTGGAAGAAAGAGCAAAACCACTGACACACAAGGAGTTGCTTGAGATATTTGCAACAGCTTTTGACAAGGACTGGATATAATTGGAAAGGAARTGGAAGTTACTTGTGGTTGCTCTCAAACTAGCACCCTCTGGAGCTGTTTTGCCATCCAGGCTATGATCTGCTGGGAATGTCAGCATTTCCACAGTGGTGTCCTTCCTCACAGTGTTCTTCATGGATGGAAAAGGAGTAATGCCTCAGAATCACTTGTTGGTTGGGTTGGAAGGGGCCCTGCAGATCATCWAGTCCAACCCCCTGCTGAAGCAGGTTCACATAGAGCRAGTTCCATAGGGTCACATCCAGGCAGGCTTTGACCACTTCCAGKGAAGGAGGCTCCATGAACTCTCTGAGCAGCCTCTTGCAGTGCTCTGTCAGGCWTTTCTTTGATACTCATTTCAGAAGATTCATAATATCTACCATTTCATCCAACAAATAGTGTGTAATAATTATAGGGGCATTTATGCCATTTTTCTTAAGTCGGTCTGGATGTCAGAGAGTTATGCACAGAATTGTGAGGTATAGAAGCAAACATGGACCAATATGTGTAATGATTAGGCAGAGCAGACAGTGGGAAGATGACAAAAATATGATAGAAATTTTAATATTAATAGAGGCATTCCTTAGAAGTAGTTTGTTCGATTAAATCTTCATAAATTACAAGATAAATTGAATCAAAACAGCTCTTGAAACAACTCCTCATATGTGGATGAATGAGCAGTAGATAGAAATCTTTAACAAAGAACTCCAGTGAATTTTTTCTTGGTTAAATATGTAGCTCAAACAGACTTGCAAGTCGTTTGTGGACAGCAGCATGTCCTGAAGTTTACTTGGAATCATGTGCACATGAACATCTGACCAGGCTGTGCATCCTGCATGACTGGTCAGGAAGCCACTACCAGGAGAATGAGCAAGAGAAAAGCTCTTCCCATTTTCCTTAGTAGATGCTTCAACTTACGGATACAGTTTTAGAAAAAACAGGAGCAGTCAGTTGAGAAAAGCAGCTTGCTAGCCATGAGAATTTCTCATAGGTGCCTTCAGCTTCAGTTAGATGCCTCCTTTTAGCAGTCTGTCACTCTCAGTCATCCTCTGAAGGATGGTCCATTGTTGCTGAAAGCCCTGGTGTTCCCAGGTCTGTGCCTGCTGAGGAGTGTCTTTCCTCAACACTTACTGTMACACTCAATAATAATGTCCCTGTCTAGTGCTTTACCTCTACAGAGACCAAAGTAGATAAATGCAGCAATTGAAAGGATGCCAAAGAAATAGATTGTTAATAGAGTCCTACACTTTGAGTTATCAGTACAATGCTTTTTTTGCAAACTTAGTATTTTACAATTGCCGTTAAAAAAAAGTTTCCTATGCAAGTTATAAATGCACCAATTCATTTGGTTATTTCCCTTTTTTCCATATGTTCACTCTTACTCTCACATTTATAAGTAATGTAGATACTAAACCACAGAAGAAAAAAAAGTTTTTAAATAAAGCTTCTCTCTTCATTTTAGGGTTGCAACATTTTGGCTATCTAATGCATCTTCCTGTAGAATTCCTAATTTTTTATTACATGTTTTTGGGTGATTTTACCTTCAGTCACCTTAACTCAAAATAKTCCTCAGCTTTTGAATGTTAGTCTTTTTAGCATACAAATAATTTTACACCTTCTTAAGGTTTAGASAAGTTCTTGTGTTTGAACAATTGTTATTTTGTTTATTTTTGTTTTTATAGGAGAGTTCTTCCTTTAGTTATCTGACCTATTTCTCTGGTGATTAATTGTTCAGCACCTGGTAGAAAGTTCAGTTCAGCCAGACTGAATGCTGCCTAGATTTTATGAGGCAGATGATTTTATCTGACACAACAACTCTGTTTTTCCTTTCTGCAGTCATTTTTCCCAGTGGTGTCTCTAGAGATATGTGGTTATCCAGGCACATTTTCTTTATTGGATCAATAGTCCAAAAAATATTCTTCTGTAAACAAAGTTTCAATCATCCAAAGTGGACTACAGGAGCTGTTTTCTTCTTGTTGATGATGTGAGATAATGAAAGAAAAAGTGGAAAAAAAAATGATATTAGATCAGGTGAATACATGTTTATTATTATGATACTTATTTATCAGTAGTTATATCAGAGTTATGGTAGGGAATACTGCCATATTTTACACAGGAGAAATGTGACTTTTGGTTTAATTCTCATTACTTAAACGAAATTCTAATACAGAAAAAAGCCCACCATCAGAAATAGAAAAGAAAAAAGGTTWCCAGAGAAGTGAGTTGTTGAGAACATTAAGGATGATACCTTTATTGGACATAAGCATTATGATATTATGTCAGTAACATTCACCAGCTGCTGTAGGTACATCAGAACAGACTTTGTACATCCATAATTTGATTTATTATTTTGGTACTAGAAGCTCATACTCAGCATTTTTTTCCAACAGCATTTCTGCAAAGTGATGAGGTGTCTCTAGATGACCAGGAAAGAGTTTCTGCTGGTGCAAAAAAGTAATTATACACAGCCACTTCTWGCCTGTGTCTGAGGAACTTTCAGTWACAACAGAACCAAGATGCTGCCTGCGTCATTTTCTCTGATGGTGACAGCCCATTCTTAACAGCTGTGCCTAAAAAGAAGAGAGAGATTTATCTTGTTTAGTGAACCTGATATTTCTGGAAAGCCAAAATTTCTGCAGATAATCCATAATATTCAAGTGCAGTGAGTATCATACCCCTTGGAGAATAAGACCATATTCTCCTCTGTAGGAGGATGTGGTCTGTCCTCTTGCAAAGTAATCTGTCATCTCAGTAAAGTCCTTGACTATTTTTTCATTTGAAAGAACTTTTTTTTTTYCCATACTGAATCAAATTTTATCTAGCCTGAGGATATACATGTTAAATTTTGAAATTATATTAATATGCCATCTGAGTTACCTCMTTTGAAGTCTGAGATTTAAATTTATGTTTGCAAGACAATGAGAGTACCTGTACCTTCAAATATCAAGTTTGCCACTGAATGCCTGGTAATATGCCAGGGATAGGAGGTCGATCAGGTCTGCCTTAGTTCAGTTGTAACCTGCAGCTGATGATAAAAGAAGTTACACTCAGTTTGTTGTCTAATTTTTAATACAGTCAGAAAAAAGTTACTATGTTCATTAGGTATATTTATTCAATCTAAATTGCATTAGTTTCCCTCTTACTCATCACAGAGCTCAGAGTTCACATTCTGGCCAATTTTATGCCTAGATAAGTAGTCTGAGATGAATCAGGTTACCAGAACAGGAGTAATTATTCTCAGGAGTAAAGGGGTATAATGGAAGGCAGAACAGGATGCTGAAATTGTTGTTTTGCAAGTTGATGATTGAGATACGACAAAATGTAGTTCACTTGCWCACAATCAAAATGGATTTAATAGTTCAGCAATAATAAAGAAGTCATTAAGACAGGAAATTATTCTCAATCAACTTGGTTGCTGACCCAYTCAATGAGAACATGGCTCACCTTTGAGTCATTGTTGCAAAAATTGTCATAATTTGTTAAAAGTTACACTTTAAATGCTACTAATTTTTCTATTTGCTTCCTCASTGTTATCTTTCAGGATTATTATAAGAAACTCACTTTCTGAATGATAGAATTTTTGGACTGAGCCAAAAATTGATAGACCCAAAACATTCCTATTTAAAAGGTGTATCTCATGATAAAAACCCAAACTGAAGATTCATCACAATATCTTTTGTAGATTCACTGAATCTGTGTTTAGGAACTTCTCTTTTTTCTTTCAGAAACTATTTAAAGCTACTTTAGCACTTGTACCATTTGTTCTCAAGATTCAAAATAAGTTTTGTGGCTCTTTTCTGAACTTTTTTCACTTTTTCTTAATCTTTTTGGGGAATTTGTATTCAAACCGGGCAGAGGATTCAAAATTGATCTCTGACAGATCAGAGGTAAGACATAATATCCCTGCCTTGCCTATATGTGATATATTACCATTAATACAGCTGAGCAATAATTAGCTCATCTTACACTTTTTTGCAAAATATTTACATCCACTCTACACAGAAATAAATATATGGGTGAAATTATTTGCTTTTTTAAATTTTTATTTTGGTGGTTTTTGTGGTTTTTTTGTTTCTGAGGGTTTTTGTAAGAAGAGCACGTTAGAAAATCTTTGGTAGTTTTATTTTTCATTTTAAATAATCATAATAAAGATGTGACCTTCTGGTGTGAGGTCTGATATGGATTAATACAAGTGCACTGTCTCCTGTGGTTTCATTCATCTTAAATTTTCCTACCATTAAAAAAAATAGCATGTTGGATTAGGAGTACTGCTTTAGAACTTTTCCATTTGGCTTGGGGTTATCAAACTAACATTTAGAAAAAATTATCTGTGGTTTCTCATCTTTGGAAGATCCCACTTTTTTTTTTTTTTTTTTTTCTTCCTTAAGATCCAATAGTCTGGGGATTTTCCTTCTGGTTATAAAGCTGCAAGATCACAACTCTTAATTTGTAAAGAGAGATTTTGCAGTCAGGAAAATATCTTTTAGACATTTGTTTGTTATGTGGATGTATAGAAATTGTAGGACTGGAGTTCCAGGTACCATGTTTAACACTGTCAGTATTGCTATTTGGATTACAGCAAATTCCTTTTTTTTTTTTTTTTTTGTGGATGGAGGGATTTCCTATTATAATTGAGGAACAATAATGAAACTATTTAGTTATTTTGGTAGTAAGTGTTTTCCATTATTTAGAATAGGATGGTCTTAGTGACCAAGTACATGGTTATTTGGACCCAGGTTAAAGCTGATTACAGTCTTGACCTCAGCCTGTTTCTTGAAAGTGAGCTGTAATTGGCAGGTAATTCAAGTCCTTGAGCAGTGCCCTTGCTSGGAAGATAAAAGGTGAAAAGCATCCCCCYTCATCCATCAGATGGTTTGTCAGTTCCAGGCCTTTTCTCAAATGATTACTGAAGGCAATSATTACCTTGCTCCAAGTCAACCACCTGACTTGCTCTGGACTTACAATTTTTCAGCAGCAGACATGGCTGTGAGCAGCCATCCTAGTGAAWGGCACARYTCAACAGGTGGGGAATCAATCTCAKCTGTGTTTTRTAATGCCRTACTTTAAGGACAGATCACTGTTATTGAGTCCTTGTGCTCATGGAAGCAGTATATCTCTTTTTTCTAACTTTGGAGTTCCTAGTTTGTTTTCAGCCTTCAGCATTCCATTTTTTTGGTCCTGTGACAACTTGCTTTGACATTAAGGAAAGTGTGTGCAATATGCCACAGAAGGGAAAGCTTTGGTATTTCTCCACACTGTGCTGGGTCTCTCTGGGGAAGATTCCCTACCCAGGAAATAGTTAATATTCCCTAGGAACCAAGAGGGAGGACACTTCAAGAAGAAGCAGGCATTTACAGCAGACACTCTCAGGTGTCAAACAGCATCCACCTTGACCCTAAAGAGGACCAATATTTTATTTATACTATTTATTTTTGTTACCTGAGAGTTAATGGTTCATTTCTTGAAGAATTAATTTGTTTTAATATATGAGCTTCTTTTCTAACATACTACATATGTTGTAATATAAAYTTAGGAAATATGTTGTAATGTARATTTAGGAGATACCTTCATTTTATGATGTGTCTGATCATTTGAGTCTTCCATGTCACCAAGTGTCCCTCACCAGTGTGACTCAGAAACAGTTAACAGTTTCCTGGTGAAGGGCAAAAGGAATTCTCTATATTAGTATATTACTACTAAGATTGCTTCATGAACTTTCCAACTGCTAGATGCCATCTTTCTTGGGACAGYTTTCAAATGCTGAAAAATCCTCAAACATTGAGAGATATCAGGAAGGTAATGGCTTTGCTAGTTTTATAAAATCTTAGAATCATTGGGGTTGGAAAAGACCTCCAAGATCATTGAGTCCAATCTTTGACTGAAWACCACCATATCAATTAAACCATAGTACTAAATGCCTCATCCAGTTGTTTTTTGAACACTTCCAGGGATGATGACTCCACCACTTCCCTGGGCARCCTSTTCCAATCCTTGACAATCCTTTCAGTGAAGACATTCTTACGKCTCTGTGCTGCAGCATATTCCAAGGTTTTGCTCACCCTGTGGTGAATTTGTGTCCTGAAAATCACTTCAAGGGGGATGGAAGGTTGTTTAGCAGCAAATGGAAGGTAGTGAAAGGTTTTTATTCCTCAAACATATGAAGTTGTAATTGAGCTTCAGCTAGAGATCTTCCAAGGTGTAAGATGCAGATGGATTTAGGGACACTTTAGGGACACAGCTTCCTAAATTACTGTCCAGTATTTATCCATTAGCCTATGTCTGTCTCTTTAATGTGTCAAAGGCATTAAGAATATAGATAATGATATCCATAATCCATTTTGAAATCCTCTTATCTACATCCCAAATAGTTACATTTGGTGTAATGGCTTTGTGTGCCTACTGTTCAGAGCAACTAAGTAACTTGCAAGTGAGATATTCCAGTCTCCTCTGAGCCTCCTTTGTGTTTTATTGTCTACTGCATTATACAGTTTTTTCTTTAGATCTGTGGGTATTGACCTTTTCCCCTTGCTTTCCTTTGAAATCCTAGCTCTGTAGTATAAATCTTGATGGACTTTACCTTATATCATATCTGTACTGGCTGCCCAGTTTAAACAACATTTGTGTAACATGACTTACCAGTTTTCAAATCCCACAGTCCTCAATTCAGCTCACATTGGCTACAGCCATTTGCAACACCGGATGTGGCTCAAGCACAAATAATTTTTTAATACAGGGTTTAATTAGTTTTATTCTGAGATGACCTCAAATGCTTTTATCTGCTGTACATTTGCAGCCACAGTCTCATGAATATGATCACTAGACATCTTAGAGAGGTAATGGTCCTTTWTGTTSATTCACCTTGTGTTTACCTCTAACAGTTATTTTGGGCAATGATTGCCAAGRATTTGGCAATAAGTGCTCAGTAACAGGACTATAGCCCACAGTTTGTGATCTGTCTGTAGAACACACGCTGGTGATGGAGTGCAGAGGCAGAACAGATTTCCTTTTCACAGTCTGCTTATCAGACTCAGCTGGAAAAAAGCACAACTTTTAAGCAYGCCAAGCAAGTATTAGGAAGGAGAGATTTTGAACTCAGTTGGGCTTTCAATGAGCAAAACAGTTATACTCACAGTTAGTATTTGTGTCACTCTGAAGAACCCACCTGGCTGGGAGCCTGTCTCTGGCAGTGGTGTACAGAGCTCAGAGAAGCAGTTTATACTAGTCTTACCAATTCTCCAGGCTTGCCTTAGGTGTTTGTGTTACATTTTCTGCCTTCCATTTGTCTGGCATAAGAGACATGCTATAGACAGTATAGATATTCTGATATCATACTAGAGTTCCCACTACCTCATCAACTAAAGTGATATAATCCTGCTTGCAGTAATCTGCTACAATTGGGGGGGGGGGGGTTGTGCCTTTTTTGCTGAGGTGCCATCTGAATTCAGACTCTGCTTTCCTTGAATGCACAATCTCCGACTCATCCTTTTTGAGTAGCTGGTTCACCATAGGATATTGTTTAACTTCTTTGATTCTGAATTATTGCAACTGTAATCATGTTCTGTTTAAAATGAGCTATGTGTCCTTTCCCATCATTACAAAGCACCAGTGAGGTAATACCACAAAAGCATGGTGCTGATGTGGCAAACCAGATGTGGAGATGAAACTGCCAAGGAAATCCAGGCCATGAGGTCCCTGCTTTCCATTCCTCACCAGTGCCTGCTGCTGTCCAGCAGCAATGCTGCAATACACAGTCAGCTCTGGCTCACTACACCTGGCTAGCAAGTAGCTTTTACTTTCATCTCTGGATTAGACCATCTTTTTGGACAGCAGCAGCAGCACCATTTTTATTTGTTGTCAGTAATTACACTGGGATTAATTATTTTTTTTGTTGAACAGCTTGGAACTGTTCTCCAAAGCAGAATCTGAGAGGAATTTATAACTACCCATGCTTTTCTAGTGTAGAAATGTWTGCAGTTTGCATGTTGGCTTTTTGGAGTCTTTAGCAGATCACCTGAGACAGTGGGACTAAAACAGCTGCAATAGTAAATTATTTCTCATAGGAAGCATTTTCTTCATGACAGAAATAAATAATTATGAATTTGTCCCCAAAAGAATTTGTATCAGCAAATTCTGACATTGTGTTTTCCCAACAACTTGTGCACTGTAACAGGATGGGCTGTGTGGAAAACTTCCTCCTTTTTAWTGTTTCAATCTGATTATGACCCTTCAGCTAGTTGGATATTTTCTTTAAAGGTGCTCAAAGGCAGRGCTTGGAATTAAACATGTTAATAGAGCCAAACTGAAGATCCTGGGAAGACTGTAGAGGAGGATGATCTTGGGAGCAGAAGATATCCAGCAGCTCTGATTTACTACCATCAATAAAAGAAGTTAAGCCAGGACTTCCCCTAGAATTTCATGTACTCTAAGTAGCCTTCCTGGCAAACAAATACATCTCCCCTGAGGTTCTGTTCCTGGCAGTTCTATTTCAGGGAAAAAGAATGTATATGAAAATGCGAAAATCAAAAATAATTTAAAGCTAATGCAGTTTCCGTAGATGTTGTAGTAAATTTTGACTGACTGAAATAAAAACTGGTAAGAGTTCTACTGTGTGAAGCAGTGTTTAAATTCCAGAATATGTACACAAAAGAAATTGCTCAATCTTTGCAAGAAAAAGGAGAGTTTTCCCTTGTTTGCCTTGCAAGGGATACATAATGGATGATAAAGAGATTGCTTTATAAAGGAAACTCCTTTAGAGCCTAACATGTAATTACCCATTACAGAAATTGAAATGCAGTTGCTGGACTGCATATGCCAATCCTCCTCTGTTGCCCAACAATCACATTTGGTTTTTAATTGCTAATTTTCTTCTGTCTTCTCTTGTTCACATTATCTGATTTTGGGCTATTTTCTACCCTAAAGCACAGATAATTTTTTCAGCAGGTTAGTCTAACTGATGATCAGCATTTTTCTCATGTATTCAGCTTTATGAAGATTTAGCAAGCTTGTACAACAAACAAGTTGTAGCCTGTCTCTTATTTTCATGGCTGTTTTAACTGAAAATACATTCTGGACTTCTAATTTTTTCAGTTGCATATATCATGCAGATTGACCCCTTCCAAAAGCAGTTTCTAAAGTGCAGCWCAATTTTAGTTCTAAATAATACATTTATTCACATCTTCAGATAAAAACGTATATTTTGGACTTATTGTACGTAATTAAACAGGCAGAGCATTTTTACTTCTTTCTTAAGTGTATCTATTTTAGGTTGCAGAAAATGTCACTGTGTTCCCAGTAGCACTGATTGCACTGTTCTGAAGTTGGGAATTCTTTCAGTGTCTGTCCTTATCAACCTTGAATTACTTTGCATAGCTGTGGACAGTRTGGTGAGAGGAGAGTAAGAAGCTGGGAGGTAGAAATTCAGAAATTTCACTGTCTTTAATTTTCTGTGACTATATGCATTTTTTCTAAGTAAAAAGCAAAGGCTTTTGGTAAATTTAGCCTGACACTCAGTATATCCTGGGATTATTTTCCCACTCTGCTTTAATAGTGACTCTAAAGCTAAGAGCAATGTAACCAATTTAGGATTGCATCTGAAAGGAGAAAAGCACATGGTTTAACATGACAGCATGACATACTGGAATGGTAAAATGTGTGCTGGGAAAAACCATATTTTGGTAAGCACAAGTGTTTGTACCTGTCTTGTCTGAAAAGAATAAAGTTAGACAGAAGAAACCTCATCATATAAAAGAATTGCAGTAACAGTCCCACAATTTAAATGCATACCTGCTAATTCTTTACACAGTAGGTTACCTTTTTTTTCAGCACAGAAAAATTTCTAAATGTTATGGATAATATTTTCCTTTKTTTCCTAATCTTATATGTTCAATACTGATTTATAGACAAGTATATATTTCAATGCAAATAAAATAAAAATATTTGTCAAACTGAGTTGTTCATACATTCGACTCCTAAATTCTAAGGTGTGTATTTACTGTTGTGATGTCTGCATATGCTGAATGAAATATATTTTGTTAAGAGAAGACTAAAATATAATTAAAGCTCATGTCATTTTGACATTTCAGGTTTTTTATTCCAGAAGTAACATAGTTACTATTTTGGAGCCATAGTCTGCAGCAGAATCTATTTTACTGAGTCTAGAAGAAATTCTAAATCTCAGGGGACTGAGCCATATAAAGCAAAACCTGTTACTTTAATTGCTGTTATTCAGTTCTCTATGGGTCTTTTATGTGGGATATTTTACTCAATAATTCAGAAACTGCAGKTTAAGACTTAACTCAGCATATCTTTCATATGGGTTTGGATAAAGCCGAAGGAAATTGTTACTGAAAATTGGGAACATGTAAAGAAATTGAAAGTGCTCTTTTATTTGAAAGAAAGTTGCAGTTTTGGAAAGGAATGTCAACATGTTCAAGGAAAAGGAAGAAAGGAAGAGGTGACTATAGGAACACAGTCCTTGTTGTGCCCTTTTCATTTCAAAGGCTATAAATATTAGAAAGAATTGAACAAGAGTAAATAATACCTTGCTGACAGGCTATCTGCTGTGCTATTTTTAGATAGTTTAGCCAGGAGCTCTAAAKGCATGTGTACTTAGATGGTCCCAAAAAATGCAACCTTATTATTTTCAAGAATGTTTCAAGAACACCAAATATTACCTCAGAAGTTGAAACTTTATTATGTTCTTCTGAATTTTTTCTTCATTTATRTAATTCTTGGGAGAGAGGTTGTCATAAGGTAAATTTTATTTTTTAATGATTTTTTTATTCATCAAATCTGTGTTTGGTTTTCCAAATACGGATCTGGAAAATAATCTGGTAACAGAATGACTAAATATTTGTTGTTAGCTTTTTGCTTTTTCATTTGGAAGATTCAAGTGTAGAATTGAAGATTTTAAATTGATGGCAAAGTCAGCTTTATGTAACATTTCATGATGGGTGTAATAGAAAACAAAGCAAAATKTAGCAAGGTCTTGAAGGGAAAACAAGCTCTGCAAATTCCTGTCAAGGTTAATAACTAAGACTGTAAAAAAAATCCCAATAATAAAAGGTTTAGAATTCAGTTTATTAGACTGTATAATTTTATTCTGTTTTTCTTCCTAATTAAAAAGTGTATGAAATTATGCATGTGTTTCCCTCTCTTTGAAGTTAGCAATAGATAAGGCACATGCCACATGACTTACTTAGGTTCAATTTGGTGTGGTTTTTCTCTGGTRTACCAATTTCTGGTATACAAATGTTCATTATTCTATACTTGCTCCTCTTATTTCAATATTGAACTCACTTTACAGAGACAATACCAAATCCATATATATGTATCATATATAAACCACAGCATTTGGTTGGTAGTATCTAGAATCCAATGACAGGAGTGAACATTCAGCTCTGTACATCCAGCATTGGATGGATGTGAGTCTTAAYCAAGCAGTTGTGYCAAACATTGATTGTCTGTTAATCWGCTCAAATAAAGCTGAACCTGWGTATCATATGGCACATAAAAAGGGRCATTTTTTGATTCAGAGATAGTCAACCTTATGGTAGGATTAAAATTCCAGAGTTGAGCTGCTAGGAAGCTGATCTGGAAAAATATTTTTAATTGTATACAAGATAGAGATTTTGGTGTTTAGAGAGAGAAGTGTTTTGCTAGGTTTTAGTTTTTCTTTTTTTTTTACCTTAACTCATAACAGAATTAATGAAGTATCTAGAATGGCTCAGGAAAATGTAACCAAATATACAATGTTGTGCTGGACAAGCTGATTACTTTTCAAAAATTGGATAGAGGAATAGGAATTCAGTTTTCCTCCTTTGTAAACTGAATCTGGATCTCACCCAGTTTCCCTTCAGACCAACAGRCTGATACACTCACTGCACCCATTTGTCTGAAATGCAGTCTAAACTTTTCTAGGTTGAATAACAAAMTAAGACCTGTGCAAGAGAAAAAATTTCAAGAAGATTAGACTGAAATAATGCTTCCTGCTTCTCCTTAATATCAATAACTAAACTAAAAAATAGTAATCAGAAAAAAAGAGGAGAAAATTKTTTTGATTTTCAGAAATCTGTGTCTTAACTCACTTGTAACTGATATCCTCTATCCCTTAAAGTTGGGCTGGATCTTTGGCCATGAACTTTTCCTAATGTATTTTCTCTTAAAGAACTTTGGAATTCCTAGATTTCTTGTAAATGATAGAGTACTGTTGACTCTATAATGATKTTGCACTAGTGAGATGCTGTGTATCTGTTTTATTTGTGCTTTTCTTTGGTCCACTTCAAGAATTTCAGTTAGTTTCCAAGTGAAGAGAAAGGAGAAAGCAAAGCAAAATGAATAAAATATCCYGAGCCATGAACAGTTTCAGCACCAGTCCAGGTAATATTCCCAAATTGGCAGGATATACACAATGTCACCTGCCAAGCTGTTGCATTTTGTGACCAGCAATTCATTGTTAACCATCTGTTTTAATCTTTTTCACATCCTGTGGTTTTACTTGTTTCACAGTTTATTTACTCATTTAAGTTATGTTAACAAAATATTACTGACCTACTGCACATTGGAGTAAATTAAGAGATGGTTCTAGGCTAGGAAGTTTTTACAACTGTGTCCTTGACCCATGGCATATTTGACAGTGCTTAATTAGCCAGGTCTGTTAGCCAGCAAATCTCTTTACAGAAAATCCATGAAACTAAATTATCAGCCTCTGCAGCTGTGTACCTAACAACTTTTTAGTGTATATGAGACAAATTCTACAGAAATGTGTAGATTATATCTGCACCACTGTGGAAAATTTATTTCCATGCACAATATATCAAACTGAGCCAAAATTTCAAAGAGCATAAAAAAGTTGCCTCCTATGGGACTTTCTCTACCTAGTAATTGTAATTAGGATGTTCAGAGGTTTCATCTGCTTTTAGAAATGTAGTTATGTTGTAAGCCTTGCTTATAAGCTAGTGTAGTTAAATTTCAAGACAATTTTTATTTCTGGTGAATACAGTTATAAATGATATTGCCTTCACAGCTGTTCATCTGGCACATGCACCAAGGCCAGTGGCCAGCTGTGCTGTGTGGGTAGCAGCTGGAGAAGCTCATGAGTAAAACAAGAGAACAAGCAAATTCCAAAATCTTTTATGAATATCTGACTGCTGACTTAAAACAGGTATTAGAAGTACATTTACTGACTGTCAGGAAGAAGAGAAAATATGCATGCATTCATGACTTGCACYACATCTCTGATTTTGACTCTGGGTTTCAATATACTATTGTATTAAAAAAAAAAAACAACTGACCAAAAATCCACTCGGCAGTTACAGTTTATACAGTGTGTTCCCTGCAGKGTACAGGAACTAAAGCTTAAGAGTCAAATACTAAAATGTATGGCAGAAGTCCATGTGACATTTAAAAGCTAAACTTAATTCCAGATAATCTGGACATCCTATAACYAAAGTAGATTAATGTTCTTTGAAATGGAAACAAAATCATAAATCTTTATGGGTAATTGTGAGGTCACTGTAGTTTTTCAGTATGTCATTTAGGCATATTGAAAAAGATAGATTATAGACTTATAATTGTATTAATTTGGAGGGAGGAGGAGATATTACAAAGCATTAGGGCCCATAAGTTTAGTTTTTTTAATGCTTAAGCATAAATAGTAAAACTTTAAAAAGTCCTTGAATTAGGAAAATAATTTCCTTCCTTGACCCATTCCTGGCCCTTTTTTTTTTTTTTGTTGTTGAGTACTCTGGATTTGTTCAGTCTGGGTAAGGAATGTAAGACTGAATCATTTTCTCACCAGTGGCTTTCCTTATTCAGGTCTATGAGCATCTGTAGACACACAGATCATTAAATTGGAGAAGCAGATGTACCAGTGCTCAGGGGAGCCTCACCTTTCTCTCCCACAGCCAGTGGGAAGTCACGTACCTGGGAAGTGTGTGACTTACTTCTTCCGATGAGTCAGTCAATATCAATTGACTATATTTGCATAAAGATGTAGTTTTGGCAGGACAGATTGGTTTAATACAGCCAGGTTTTGTCCTCTTTAAATGCCATGTCAAGTGTCATCCTCTCATGTGTGTATTGATGTGAAGCATGGGGTTGTATGTTGAAACCCTGACTTCCTACTGCTTCATCTGAACAATTTGTACACCTTGCTTTTCCTGGAGGCATTAGTATGGGAATTGATCCCTGAATGTGTCTGTATTCAGGGATGTGACTGAAAATAGAACAATGTGACTCGTTYCCTCATTTCTTGCTTCATGCTTGAAATTGTAGCTGTGACTTCTCTATGAAAACCGCCTTTCCTTAATTAACTCTAAGGAAGTTACTATTTCCACTCTTTTTAAAAGAGGTTTACTTGACTTTTTCAGACAATATCAAATTTTGCTTCTTTGTTCTMTCAAAGTCATCTCTCCATTTTGTAACATTTACTCATATTGCAGCTGCCTGCTTTACTTGTCTCATCTTTTCCTTTATTCTTGCAGTATTGCTCTTTCTCCTCACTACTTCTTTTATTTTATTCTCCAAACTTCAAAATTACTCATGTATTTGCATCAAGTATTTTCACACCAAACATTTTCTGCAGTTCCAAGAGGTAAATGTGCAAACTTTTAAACTCTGCTTGTTATATTCCTTTGGTCTGAGTTCTTTACATTCCCATTATTGATATCCACRTGCAGCCTTTAGAATAAGTGCTCTTTTTGCAGGAAGTTTGTAATTTCATACAGCCCCTCTACCCACAATAGTTTGTTACATTTGGGCTTTCAGTTGTCAAGATTGCCTTACAGTTGGTAAAGATAGACTTTTGCTTGAAGTATGTTAGATGTCACAAACACTTTATCCTAATGGCAAATATAGATAAATAAAATTAGCTAGCTAAGTGGCTGACCTCCACTAGATTAGATATTGTTAATCAATCAAAATTGTTTGTGGCTGAGGGACTTTTCAATAGMGTTTAAATCAAGGATATTGCTCCAYTTATTCTGACCTTGATCTCTGCTTTGTTTTATTTTTAGTTTCCTGGACATTAGTTACAAGCTAACATTAATTTGTCCTTCTTTATATTATTGAATGAGTTTAGTTCTGGTGGAGTTTAGATACATCCCTCCCATTCATCTACTGACAAGTCAAAACCACACATGTGSTCTGTGCTGAAGTGTATGTAGTCACCAGTGAATATCTGAAGACTTTGAGACCATTCTAATTGTTAACACCCCATAATATTCAAATGTGGAACCATAATGTCTAGCATATACTAATTGCAAATCCTTCAGGGACTTTGTGCTATTCTGGCCCTTCTACTTTGCAGGTGAAGCTCCAAGAAACTTAAACTTTCTGAACGTTAATTCCCTTTTCATACACCTGTTTAGTTGTTGGTGCTTTAAAACTGAAAATGAAGTGCACTTTTGATAGTATTGTTGAGTGATTGATTTGTGACTTGATTGTACARTATCAGTGGAAATCAGATTTTAGTGTTCTTACAAAAATTATTCAGTTACTCTTGGAATTTCTCATGGATGAGGAAGCCAGAGATTTTTAAATTTTATCATACACTGTTAGTATAGCTCCTCTTTCATGGAACTTCTTTTCTACTTAAGCTTTGATGTAATTATTTGACCTAAGAAATCCGGACCTAATTTGCTAATGGCATCCAGGATGTGTTCAGCTTTCTTTTAAGACCATTTCAAATAATTTTATTRCTACTATTTCTTTCAGTTCTATCATATTTTTCATGCTTTTCATKATTGCATTGATTGATSAGTTTGAAGTGTTTCCTCCTCTTGGCAGTTGTATGACCTGACAGGGCACCTCATGCAAAGGTAGGTAGGAAACTCTTCACTGAGTGAAGCTGCAGTGYCTGTATTTCTGTCTGAGCTCTTACAGAAAGAATTTAAATGCATGTTCTGTATCACCCACATTTTTAAAAACACTGTGAGAGCTCTGCCAAGCTGGCACAAGCCCATGCAGTGACTKCATGCAGCAGTGTAAGGTGCCCAGCAGCCCTGGATGGCCAGTGACTTTTCAGGCTCCAACTTCATTACCAGTCTTTCTAGAACACAGGAACATTATCCTTAATACGTACATAGAAAAAAGTTCTTTCCAGGGAAAAAAAGTACCCTGAGAAACTCAAATCTATACAGCAGTGTAAAAGGAAGCCATGCAAATGGCAAAKAGAAGAAATGAAGGTATTTTATGTTTTGGGGGAATGTGAAAACCGGAAATGTCTTTCACCATGAAGCTACAGAGTGAACTTTATGCTCCTAAAATGGATTCATTACTAGTCACTTAAAGCTTTCCCTTTGGTCCTTAGTCAAAGCCAAAGTCAAATATCAAAAGATATTTGGTTTGGTGGGKTTTTTTTTMGTTAGAAATACAGTTCARGCCCTTCTGYCTTCTTTAGGCCACTAATCAGAATATCACCATAGCTATTAGGTGTGTTTTACTACAGGTTTCAGAGCAAAGAAAATTAGGGTTGTCCATAGTGAAGCACAGAGGTGCCAAACTGCCATGATCTGTTCAACAGAGGTAAAAATGAGTGACTTTGAGRTCTCTGAAGTAATGGAATTGCAGCATTATTGTAGCCCTCTGAGATCACTGCACACACAGTCAGTCCATTTGCACTGCTGCACCGTGTCTTGGTCCTTAAGATGTCAGGGCTCACATCAGCTGCCAACTGAGCTATCTAACATCTAGAGATGTTTTACAGTTAAGCAGATGTTATTTTTCTCTTCCTACTATGAACAAGCACATTGTGACAGTTGCTCTTTAAGATTTTTTCAGTTTATTGACTGTTTCTTGTTTTATAGATCTTTTGCTTGCCCCTACCAGACCTTGGCTTCTTCTCTTTATGTATGTGCACTCTGGGTAAAGGCAGTGTGAATAATAAAAACATGGACTGAAAGGGATCACATTTCTTTGAATATTGAAATATTTGACCACATGCGCAACATTTCAGGAGCACAATTTCCTGACTTCCAGCTTTAGAACAGAAGCTCTCTCCCAGATGAACTAGAAGGTTCACAAACTGAAAATTTGCATTTGAATTTTTTACAAAATAGACACAACTGTTACTCAGCTGAAATACATCATTAAAAAAAAAAACTATTGAATTTTTATATAACCTTTTGTCCTAGMAAAATGGGGCTGTAGCTAAGCTTGCATTTCATAAAATCAGAGAACCATAGAACTGCATTGGTTGGAAAGAGCCTCTGGAGATTATCTTGACCAGCCTGCTGCTCAAAATTGGACCAACTTCCTAAAACAAAGTTGTTTGGGGCATTGTTTGGTTAAGGTCTGAGTATGTCCAGACACCTCTGGGCTGCCTGTCTCTGTGTCAGAGCAGCCTCAYAGTGGACAATTTTTTCCTTCCATGTAATCAGAATTTTGCACCTTGTTTGTTAGCTCTCATCCTTTCTTGGCCTGCTTCCAAACAGAGCCTGCCTTCATCTTCTGGCCAGCCACCCACTGGGCAGTGGAAGGCATCAGTTACACTCACCTGTGCCTTTTCTGCTTCAGGCTGAATAAAAGCAGTGCTTTCAGCTTCTCCTTAGCTTTAGAAACTCCCCACCCAGTTCCAGGGAGTTTACATTCAGTGGTCCTGTTAGGGTCCGCAAGGGTCTGCGGAGTCCTAATAGGTTCGTTTTAGGGGGAGCTCAGAGCGCAGAAGACACAGCACAGGGACAAAACCAGTTCAAGTCAACAATGCACTTTATTCAGTGCCAACAACAGTTATGCGATAGAGGGAGAGAAAAAGGAAAAGAGAGAGAGAGAAAAGAGGGGAAAAGGGGTCAATAGCTACCACGGAAGAGCCGGAATCCTCGAGGCGATAGGGCCCATAGATGCATCTTCCTTCCGTGGGGTACGCACAAAGATAGGGCCCCAAAATGCACGGTCTTATAGGTCTTCTTCAAAATGAGAGGCAGTTGGCCAGAGTGGGGGAGTAATTTGGCTGAGTGGCTGCCATTGTCTAAAACCAGCTGCACTTGGCTGTGGTCTGTGAAAGTAAGTCGTTTTGACCATACACAGGGACAGAACAAACCAAGGTGAGCCCAGTCCATTGTTCCAATCTCTGGTCCAGTAAGCGCACCTGCGAGTCCTGGCAGCTTTTCTCCCCCTCCCTTGTACAGGCCAGAACCTTGGAGTCGGGGTCCCAGTCCTTGAGACCCTTTGTTGACAGTTGTGAGGCAAATGAGGGATCTCGAACTGACTCTGACAGGTCCCTAGCTTCTCTCTGCCATGAGCTTGTCTTCTGCCATGAGCTGTAAACTTCACTTTGGCACYGGCCCCAGGAACCAGAAGGCCATTGAACAGATGGCATCAGGAAAGACAAAAACAAAGAAGGTATTGAGTAACTCAAGATTTCATCTTTGTTTTTACCACAAGGATCAATTTTATGGTTAGAAATTACAAAGATCTTGTCGATTTTGTTTATGGACATTAGCTATACTTTATAACATTCTTTTAAAGTGGAAGCAGCATTATTGACTTGGATCTGAACATAGAAAGCACAGAGAAAATATTTTTAATCAAGTTCTTCAAATGACGATCATGTTTAGAAAGCYACTCCTATTTTATTAGCAGTGTTGTTTATCAATAAAGTTCCATTCAGGATAATGGAGGAAGACTCAATACTCAAATAGGTTTCTATTATGAAGATTTGTGAATTTTGACACGGGTAAAAATCCTAGTATATATTTGTATGTATCACCTCCATGTATTTTGTACTTAGCTCTGCACTGCAGAAGAGGTGAGTTCCCATGAATACCAGAACTTTGCAAATGGGTTTGCTGTTCTGCTGGACAACATTGGCCTTAAAGGTCATGTTTTCAACATACTTATATTTGTGGCAACTTTTCTTTGTCAAGAAGTAATCAATTAGCTATGTTTTACCATAGCTTTCTGCATTAATTTATGCCACCTGAGCATCTGACTGTAACAAAAGTCAAAAGGATTTTAATTTCAAATGGTTTTGTTTTAGCAACTGATGCTTTTTGACAGATCACACTAATCTCACTTGTACTCCATTCCTTTTAGAGCTATTATAACCCATATAAAAACTGAAGCCACAACAGGTGTGATCTCAGTGGATGCTTGGATAGTTTTCTGATAGGTATTGAGTACTAAATCCCCTACTATTCCATTCCCACTCTGATATTACCTGGCTGTTGTATTTCTGTTTTTGAAGCATTTTCAGTGTGTTTGAGCTACTGCCCCCAGAGATGCAGTTGTTGGGAACTGACGTTTTATGCAGGACAAAATAAGAGGAGTCACAAGTTGATCAGGTTTCGCAAAGTTCAATCTGCAGCATTAAGGGTCTCTCTTAAATATTCCAGGCTCCTATTATTAAAGAAAATAATTGAAGGAATGAGAAAGACATCCTGGATAGAGGTRATTTTGAAAACAAAGAAATTCCTCCATCTTTGTGTTGAATTAGATATACTWCCTAGAACATAATTCATTTTCCAACCATTTTAAAAGTACTTTAATCCCTGTGTTAAAATATGCTTTCTAATTTGTCTGTATCATGTAGGAAAAAGTTTACTGACATATTTTCAAGGCTGACTTTACTCTCTGTTTACAAAGCTGCATCTGCTGTGTGAAATCACTCTGCTAAATGTTTACTAAGCTGAACATCACACATTTATATGGACAGTTTTCTAKAATTACTCCAACTAGACGTAATGCAGCTATTCAGTTGCAAACTGAGCTGCAGTAGTATGCTTTGGAACAATGGAATTTCATTGATATTAGTAAAAATGTCCAGTAAATATAAAGCTCAGGTTGCACTGCTGCTTACTCAGTTGCTTACTGAAATTTTCGTTGTTCTTTACATTGACTGAAGTTCTTACAAGTGAAATTTCACAAACTGATGTTTTATAGAGTTATCATGTGTTACCCATATAATCACTAGAACGTATTACATGAGGAGCTTTTCTTCTCTATTTGACATGTCCACTATCAAAACCAACCTCAATCCAAACTGTGGAGAAGAGCCTGAAGTCATTTAAACGTTTTCTTCCCCAGGTTTTATGAAGTCTTTATTTTCAGAGTATTAAGAATACTCAATATACTTTTGAACAAGGTGTTTATACCCACACCTGCAGTGCACAGGACAGTGTATGCAGGGATGYTTGCCTGCATTCTGGTAGCAGGGAAACTGCAGTGGTGATTAGCTTAGCCTGAGAAGAGAATCATTGAATGATTACACCTGTCAAGATATAATCATCTACATGAATTGTGATGGCTTCTGTGATTTCTTTAGTAGCCTCTATCCAGCTGCATATAAATATTACTTAGAGAAAATGTCATTCAAATCATGCTGCTGACAAGGTCATTAGATCCTTCATATTATATTGTTTTGGAATTTCACAGCAATCTTTCTTGGCTCATGAGTCCAGCTTTACTACACATTAGAAAAAAAAACCCCACCAAAAAAACCCCACAAAGATAGACAAGAGAGAGGGGAGAAAAAAGTACGRCATTTAAAACTATCCAATAGGAATCTGTTAGCAAATGGATTTATAAAAGAATTGGGTTGCACTAGATTATCATTCTAGAGTAAACATCGTTGATAATCTAAAGATTCATGACAGTGACAACCAGAGCAATTTTTTAAGACAAGTAGGGTCATACAGGTTTTTCACTTGCATCCTTCTTTTGCAGACTTTGTTTGACGATACTTGAAAATTCAAGTACATGTTCATTTGTATCTACAAAATAGCCGAGTTTCTTTAATAACTAGTTTAATGCAACTGTGGCTTTAGTTGCAGTTGTAGTGCTAAATTCTGTGCAACAAAACCAGTTAAATTAGGGGATAAAGGAAAGGATAAGACAATGGTCTTGCCTCTTTCCAGAGGAATGGTTGTGGAAAGATTCAGCTGTCCTAGTGACTCAGTATGTTTGACTTAAGAAAAAAATTCTTTATTATGAAAACTAAGCTTTTACACCTACAGTTTTAATGCAAATGTTTCTTCTCCTATGATTTTGGTGCTGTGGATTTAAAGAGTGCCYGTGGTTTATATGAAAATTTTTT
This sequence comes from Alauda arvensis, assembly GCA_902810485.1. Classification (NCBI taxonomy): domain Eukaryota; kingdom Metazoa; phylum Chordata; class Aves; order Passeriformes; family Alaudidae; genus Alauda; species Alauda arvensis. Next base: position 736,359 of record CADDXX010000312.1, on the reverse strand, counting down.
TTCATACCCACCCAATGGCACCCACCCAATTTTTTYTTTTCCCTACCAGCCCAGTGTCCTTCCAATATCTTTTCTAGGTTAAATATATCCAGTAATTTAGTCTTTCCTGCTAGGTCAAATGTCATAGTCCTTAAATCTTCTAGTCTCACATTTTCTTGCTGTCTTCCTATCTCCCTTGAAGCTGTCAACAACTCTCCTGGAACTAATAGTAGAGCCAAAATTGTGTTATAGTTTAAGAGAAGGATCAGTTATTGTRTCTTGCACATAGATAATTCATCCCACTGCTTAAAGAGGATTTTAAACAAATAGAGTCAGAAATTACCAAAAAGTAAATTGATTTTATAATTCATTAAATGAAAGGCTGTTTGACCCATCAGATCATCTTTCAGCTATATTTATTTGTCTCTACAAAATATATTTTGTACTTTCATTAATCAAAATTCCACACAATAATAAATGCTACACAGACTGTAGCATTTATTGTCTACATTCTGTAATTATGAAATGTATTAAAATATTTTTCATCTAATAGTATGTAGGGATATTAAATAGAAGATCAGTGGAATAAAAATTAATGAAAGACTTGCTAATTTGACCTATTAAGTTGTTTTCCATCTCAGAGAACTCTGTTAGAAAGGAGAATTAAGTGGTAGCTATGGTAACTTTCCAGAACCTTCCACATTCCTAAAGCACCAGACCATTCCCATTCTTGTGCCAGCATCAGATGTTTCTTGTGAAACACAAGTCATCTGTGGCAATTAACTGGAACCTTTTCAGTATCAAGAACTCTTTCTGATGTTCACTCACTTCAGTGTTTGAAATCAAATACCAGCTTAATTAATTATCAGTGACCTGCCATTCCTTGAATGACATCTGAAAAGAAAAACAAGGTATTTAGTGGAGGAATAAGTCCCATCAGACCATGAGTCTGATTTCACTGTGTTTTACACAGCTATGAAATACTTCTGTCACCCTTAGCACTAATCCTGATCACCTCCATCTTTAAYAGGCCCCACTCTTCATGTTATATTTGTCCATGATCCCTGATGAACCTGGGGGATAGAGGGTGTAGAATGACGAAATACATTTTAAGTAAGAAAAAAAAGGTCAAAACAATGAAACCCAAACATCTGTTCCTTTGCATTTCAAAGCCAGGTAGTGATTTGAAGTCACAGTTACATAAACCCCTAAAACTGTGCTGCAGAGCAAGTAACTTCTAAATGTTCTAGTCCCATATCAGGACACTGTATCATAAATTTCTGTATTAAGTCTTTCCACTTGTTCTGTATTGTTGCCTTAGAGCAGCTTTGCTTCTGGGTATACTAAATGGCAAAGAAAKGAGCAGATGCAGGGATAACTCACACTGGTAACCTTTGAAGAATGAATGACTGTACATTTTTTTACATTCATGAACAATGATTCTCYTACATGCCTATATTTAATTTTAATTTTTTTTTTCTATCTAGGGGAGGATTTTGCGTAAGAAAACCCCAGCCTTGTCTTTCCAATATCTTCTTTTCATTCACAGATCTCACATAAAGAATTTCAAATTAAGCTGAATTTAATAGAAAAACGAGCATTTTAATTATATTTTTAATTTTCACAAGATTAGTTTGGGTGAAAAAAAATATAAACAGGTTTCTCCCTTGCTAAAAGCCATTGAGCTTCAGATTTTAAAAGACTTACCTATACTTTATTAAAAACAGTTTACCTCCTGTCTGATTTTTAGCTTCTACTATGTGCACCTGCCTAATGTTACCAAATGAAATAATTAGAAAATACTCTCGAAGATAAAAATTTTTCATGTAATTGAATACAAAAATTATTCTTAATAGTGATTGCAAAGAAAATGATTTATCTCTACTGAAGACAATATGTTTTCTAATCTCCTAGAAGGATATACACTTCCAAATTGCATCCWTTCTCTCTGGGGAATGCCCTTTTGATATTCAGCCTAATGCTGAGCAGCAGAATTGTTAATATGTTAAGTGTTCATACAGGTAATCTAAACGAGGCATCACGCCTGTAACAGCTCTAAGAAATATTTCATGTCAGGAAAACCATAAACAGCTTGTCCCTGATTACAAGACAAGGACACAATTCACTTAAAGTGAACCTCGAAGTCAATGCCTTTGAATGAGGGTAGGTTTTCCTCAGAAAATAAAAAGCTTGAGGAATAATTTCTCTAGAATATTACTCTCTATAAGCTCTCCAGTGCCTTTGTTCTCTAACTTTTCTGTTTTGTATTTACTTCRTGAAGTTGACTTGAATTTGAAAGCCTTGAATGATAACAAATTGTTTTGTCTTTTCATAAAACTTTGGTATTTTGATGGAGAGCAAAATGTTCTGGTTTTGTGCTTCRCATTGATTTTATAAGACTATGATTTACAGGGACCCTAAGGCGCATTTTAAGGTGAATCTTACTCATTTCTGAGCAATTAAAGCAGTAAAAGGTTTAGCCTTTAGGCTATATTTTAATTCATATCCTTCTTCAGTAGGGTGAGGGCTTTGTAACCATGGCAATTTTATCACATTTTAATTTCAATTATTTTTCTTTAGGAAAACAAATTAGCTAGTAAGTCTTGGACCTCTGTATGGCCATGAGGTCAAAGTCAGAGGCTTTAGTATTTTCTTAGATTTGTTCTTCTTCTAATTAGAAGTCTCAGGATCTGGCARAGTACATTTTTAACACAGAACCACTTACTTATGGCAAAGGCTGCAATATAGACAACATATATAGATAACACAGAAAAACATGTTAACTGTGTGTTCTTTATTGGTCTTGGCAGAGCTGTCGCTTGGAGCTTTAACAAAATAAATGAGTTACTGTTTGCCATCTTRCAGACAGGAAGCTGAAACATAAGAAAATGTACATATTGCCCTAAGCTAAACATATGGAGCCAAGAAACATTACAGAAAGTGATATACCCTAAAGTGTGTAGTTTGGTAGTTGCTCATTTCAAAAGATTTTRTATTTAGTTACAATAGTAGAACATTTTCTACTGACCTTCACAGTAAGTTAGGAACAATTAAAGYACCACTGTAGAGATTTGAATGAAAATGAGCCCTTTATGCAGCTTGAGGGAGAGAACTGCTGCACTCTGTAAATGTTTTACAGCTGAGCAGGTGGATCTCATCCAGCTTTTGCTTTGCTCAGGTGAATGCAATCCAGAGGATTTACATAAAACCAACATAATTTTTATCACTGAAAGGGATGATTCCCAGCTACTAGGTTGAACAGGGAAGGTTGACTGAGGTCTAGCTGATGCCTGCAGCCTGACTTCCATCCCAGGTGTGAGGGACTCTGGGAGCCAGCACAGGTACAGGCAGTGCAGGCACTGAAGGTCAGTTCAGCCTTTCTCAAAGGCTGGGGCAGATATGAACAGCAAGAACAAGCTCCTGGTCTCCAGTGGTTGATTGCTGAATGTCTCTCAGAATCCACATGCTTATCATGCTAACAGCAATAAAAGACAGAAGGGATTGAAAATGAAGTGGGTTAGTTGGAAATTTGTATTTTAGAAGCACTTGAATACAGACAATATTTGCAGTTKCCCATGTGGAAGCAGGTGGCATTGTTAGTCTAACTCCAAATGGACACCTGTTCCCTGACTAGAAATTTGTCATCCTCAGTACAGAAGCCAAGAAGGAGGTGGAAAGGAAAGCTGAACACTTAACATTTGCACTGTGTATACTAATGTCTGTGGAAATAACTCTCTATCCTGTGAAATAAACTCAGGACTCTGTTTCTGAGGTAGCAATTTTAGTATTTTTTATGGTTTTTTAGGGTTTCCATTGTTAAAGCTCCCAGGCTCAGGGAAACTACTAAAATTATTTATTGAAAAATTAAAATGAGGAAAAAGTAATCAATGCTGAAAACACATGCTCAATCCAAAATAATAGAAATTCACACTAATTATATAAAGGTAAGCTTTTTTATACATATATGCAGCAYGAGGTTTTCTTTTGCTTTCAGATTCTTGGGGTGYTTGAGAATGTTGTAGAAGTGATTATATATGTTTTRATATTATTTTTTAAACATTATTTTGAGAGCCTGGCACTGCAGAAGTCAGTATGTTTTAAAACACAGCCTCCTCAGTTTACATGTCTATGCAGTGAAATGAATGCTAAGATCATAAAGGACAGGACTAAATATGTTGTAAGTACTGAATTGCTACACAATCAGATAAAAAGGGTTAAAACAAATGTTCTTGGGGAATGGTTTCTCATTGTTTATTCCTTTTAGACTTGAAGACYTGGCAAGCCTGCTGTGTAACTATGCCTGCTGCCTCAAAAATAGCTTTTTCTTTTTTTATTAGTCTAACTCAGGCACTGATTTATTGAGCCAGAGAGGGATAAGGCAGCTTTAGCTCTTCCATTAACACCAGCTGGGGCCTACATCACATAATGTTGTGTGAATGCACAGCTTCATCCTATCACATCTGAGCTGCAACAACTCACARTSYKTGCCAGTAGTACCATAACTTCATAGGAGTWATTTATGCCAGATATCTCCTTAATACCCTGTTTTTCTGTTTGTTCCTTTTTTCTGTGATATCTTTGCTTTAATTTGACACAAGTATTGAGGAAGGAAACAGGCATGTGTAACACTAGCAAGAAACAATACCAAAAAAACCTCCTTATTATCTGTGATATGCTAAGGAATCTTAGAGAATGGGTAAGTGAAAAATGCTTTACTARCATCACTGAGTCTTAAAAATTACACTATGCAAACATAATGAAGAAATAAATACATAGTCTGCTCAATAGCAAATTTGTTTAAACATAGTAGGAATTAATGCATATAATTTAAGATCTTTTTAGTTATTAACCTTAGTATAATCCRTGTCTACATGGATTTTACACTAATATATTCTGATAGGTGTTGCAAATTATTCTAATTAACTTAGCTTCTGAGCACCAGATCCAGGACTGCTTTTGTTGGTGAGACCCAGTGAACTTTAACATCAAGGTAACCCACTGACTGTCATGTTCTCACCAACTACTCCTAGATTTCTCAGTCAGCTTTTTATTTCTTGTGCTGTTTCAGTCAAAGGGAAGATAGTTTTCCTTTGCCTAGTAGGAAGCAAGAAGTCACCTTCTTCCCCCTCAGTCTTGAGGGCTTCTCTGGTGGTTCATTTATCTCCAGCAGAAAGAAGAACTGCTGTTATAGACTGTCAAGGGTTTTTTTCTTAAATGAAGGGATGATGTGTAAGTTGCTTTCTTGGCTAAAAATGATGCAGTGGGATGAATTCCATTGCATCTAAATGGTTTTTCTTAGCTGCAGTGTTAGAAGTCTGTGTTTATTGGGATATTAAGTGAAGAACCCATCTGGTTTGTCTTCAAAGATWAATTAGAGAAAAGTTCCCATTTTTAGCTCAGTGTTTTTCTAAGTTAAAATTTTTGAAAGTCTTAAATTCAGCTTAGAATATGGAAAATGTCAAATAAAAYAATGTCTGCATTGTAGTGAGGGCAGAGGTGGTGAGAAAATTTGCAGCATGTTATTTCTTCACTTTTGATAACACCTGTTAAAGAGTTACAGTGTATTAGAGCACTTCCAGGCTTTTCAGCCCAAACCTGCAGCAGTTGTACAGTTGTGTTTGTTACCTTGCAGATAAGCCAGAAACAATTGYAGATGTGAATAGAATTGCATTTAATGTTTTTGGTTTTTTTTCYTTGCAGCCAGCACATATAAGATAAAGTGAACTTTATCCTGTGGGAACTTATGTTGAGGGACAAGATGCTTTTTTTACCATGGTATTACAAATCTCACATTGTATATTGCAAACTTTGCTACATTCTCTTCTCTGGTTTCTTTAAGCAGAACACTTGACATTCAACTTAGCCAGGGTAGCACATCTTGACAATAACAGCAGTCTACAGTAAAACAGAAGTTTCAAGCTATGCTTAGACCATCTTGATTGCCTGAGCAATGAAGTCAAGTGATATGGAATGGTTTGTGTTCATATTTTGCAGGTTGTTAGACACAATTCACATCCATATTACCCATCATAGTCACAGGATTGCCATAAATACAAGCCATTTGATTAATTTTTGCATCCTCGCCAATTTCCCCCAAGGAAACTGCCTCCCTGCCCCAGGGTCACAAGCACTGGTGAGATCAGTGTTGTTGGGAGCCCTTTACATGGTTGTGCTTGGTCCTGAAGCAATCAGCTCAGATCCCTTGGCGGCCAGGAGTGGATTCCTTCATGGCCAGTGCTGGGTCTACATTTGATAAGCTGACTCCAGCTTCAGAGTCTCTCACTATGATCTGCTAAGCCCTTCAAAACTTGTGCATATTTCACATGAGCCTTACATCACCAGTGGGTGTGGGGGGATATGAAATGCCTGGGTGCCCCTTTGTGTGGAGTGACAGAGAGTGCATTTCCCTGGGCAAGTGCTTGGCTCCTAGATATGAACAAGGAAAGCCCATCCTTGCTCACTGTTGCTTTGTTCTCACCTTAAACAGTGTCCCAAGGGTGTAGGAGCAGGGAGGATCTCAAATGTATCTAGGGTCTGACTAAAGCCTCAGCTTATCACTGTTTCACCCCAGGTACCCTGGAAGTTTTAAGGTTTTGTTTATAATGTTCGGAGGAATTGAATTTCCAGTGGTAACTTTGTGTTTTTATCCCAAACACACCCTGAGAACATACAATAAATAACACCTAACAGCACGACAGCAAGCTTGCCCTTTTCTTTCAATTCCCCTTAGTTACATTTCTCATCTCAGCATACTTTCATTCTCTCCACACATAAATTTGAAATTATTCCCATACATCTTAATAGGATTGAGCTAATCAGTTACTAAGTAAATCATTACAGAAAGTGATAGTAGCAAAAGCATTTGAATTCTTTCATTAGGTCTCCTGGAGTACTCATTCAAAACTAAGTCTAACCCAGAGCACAGTGCAATTTGTTCCTCTTTCTGCTTCATMCTGAGCTCAGACTTCAGTGCAACAAAGAGTTTATCAGCTTGAGGTGAGAGGTGAATGTCATGAGGAGTAAAGCTTGGTAACAAAATATCACTTGTTTATTAGTTGGATGTTAAGGTATCTATGCATGGGTCGATGTGGCTGAATTAACTTCTCTGCTTGGTTTCAGCTGTGAGGCTACAAAGAGATGCCATTTCTTTAGTCATGGGTCCCAGATAGTTTATTTCTTTAGAGACATCATTAATAAGTCTTGATTTCTTTGTGTGTGCTGTTAATGTTTTTGGAATAAATAGGTTTTTATATTATGCACACATGTTTGTACAAAAAAGCCCTGAGATTTCTTTCTGCAGCAATATATTGAACTGCTGCTTCAGTAGGTTTTGTAAGCTACTTAAGTATAGTTTTAGAAAGGAGAAAAAAATCAATTTTTCTGCATCTTATTTATGTTGTCACAAAATGAAGTGCATTGAACTCAAATAAAGCTCTCTAAGCTGTTTGGAAATAMATTCTTTAGCTAGAAATTTCTAATGTTCTATGCTCAAAGCTGATTCARTCTTTGTGATCCTAGATTATGGGTAAATGTGTCCATGTACAACTGCTGAAATGATTCATTGAGAAAAACATGAGTTTTCAATCAGAACAAATAAATTATTCATATGACTGTATTTTGCTAAATAAATTGTTTGATAAACTGAACAAACTGGGTTGTGTTTCTTGCTAGAAACAGATATTATTTGATATGTTTTAAAAAGAGTCTTTTTTGTGTACTGATTTGGTATAATTTTCATCTCRTAGCTGAGCAAATTTTAAATTAACTTAGCCTACCATATAATACTTCTTTATGAAAAGAGGAAATTATTTTCACAAKATGGTAAATTGATGTTGTTTATTTTGGARCTGCTTTTGAAACCTCAATTCATATTGAGCAATAGTTACCCAGTGGGACCACTTAATTAAGGACTMCCTGGCTCAGAGCTCCAAAAGTGAGACTTCTATTTATATCATCATTCAAATAGAAATTAAGCAGTCCAGTAAGGTCTTAAAGATGCTTGAAACTAGAAAMTGTAAGAAACTTACATTTGGGGGTTTTTTTATTGATAAAATCCTTCCCCTCTTTAGCTGAGGCGAAGAATTAAGGTGGGTTTTGAGAAGATAATACTGATAAGACATTTGCTYGTGTGTTAGGTGCATGCTGGGTAATATATTTTGTTAAATAGGCATAATCGTCCAATGGTCTTAAATGTTTTCTTTACTTGCTTCACATCTTGCCTCACAAACACTTTAAGCTGTTCCATTCATCACCTTTTACAAGCAAAAGTCACTTGAGATGTGCACATCTATGAATTTAAATGCCATGGCCTTTGAAGGTGGAGTTTATTACAAATTTTGGTGGCCTCAGGAATGCAGATGTACCAAKGAAATCATTGTGATAACCGAGATGGTTATTTAAATGCCATAGAATTTCTTCCTATTTGTGTGATATGTTTCCTATAAAATACACTGAGTTTCTTCTAGATTTTAAATAAAGGAATAATTATTTTGACCAGCAGAGAGCAGCAGTGATATACTTTATAAGGAYTTGAGCCTGCCCTTGCAAAAGCCTATTACTGGCATGAGTGATAGATAAGTGTGTATTACTTTCATGATTTATGGGAAAACATCTGTTGAAATTAAAGAAACAATAGGAAAAATATGTCCCCATTTAATTGAATTCTTTTATAGACCYACTTAATTTTAAATACTTTCTATTTAATTTCTTGTCTGTATGAAAGTTACAAAGATTTATGACTTGAACTGTGTCTAAGTCACCCTAGTTCGTAGTAGGTGATTGTTTTCACATTAATCTGAAAACTTGCTCTGGAGTTTCACTGACTGTGTTGGGCATTGTCTATATTTTAATCTTACACTTTATTTTCTGCCCCGTAAATGTCAATTGACTTACAGGAAGGGTTTCACCATTCTTGGGACATATATATTAAAAACTCAAAATAAGGATAGGGTGAAAAATTCTAGCTATGTATTTTCGTTTTCTTTTGCTGTCTGTTCACAAAGATATTTTGCAGTTTTACAGGCACTGCATGGGAACGATGAGAACATCTTTTTCCTATGCTACAGCATTCTTAYAATGCTATTTCCTGTTCTGGCCCTATGGCTCTTCCATGTTTGATTGTGTAGCAGTACTCTTTTTTCTCAAGCTTTTTGCTTTACCCAGAAAATGGAAAATAAGAAAAAGTGCARTTTTACCTTCCATCTTCTAGTGGGACTACTTTGTGAAGTAGGAAAGAGTATCAACAATGCCACTGCTGTCACTTTTGGAAAGAAAGTGGGATTTCCTTTGGTTGTCCCAGTGTTGTGTATATGTTGTGAATACATTGGCACTTAGCTCAAATCAGGACASTGGTTCAGGAGTGAACCTTCTATTCCTGCTACCACGTGGAGCAGTCTTACTTTCACAGCTGTATCACTCTCAGAGGGTGTGTGAATAAAATACCTGACACTAATGAATATTCAGTKCTGGGAAATGCTGCATGTAGTTCAGAGTAAAAATCCTGTCAAACATAGGAATTAAGTTGTACCTAGGAACAACATCCCCCTGGCACCAAGTGCTCTGCCATCCAGATCTACCTGTGCTGCACCAAGCTGAGGCCACTCTGGGTGGGTGATGGAGTCCAGGCTGCTTCATGCTCACTGACAAGTTTCTGAGGAGCTTGGGTGGCAGCAGCACTCCCCTGCCTAGGCTGAATCACCTCTCTAGCACTGCCTGAATACTCTGTGCAGGAAACTCTCAGGTCTAGATTAAAAATGCTGCTTGAATTTAGGTTGCAATGCTGGAGAGCCATAATACAATGTGAATGGCACTGGYTCTCCCCTTTTTTGACAGTTACCTTGTGTGAAGTTCCCTTTGCTTCTGTGTTTCTATTGCAAAATAATTGTGTCATAGAGATTTTGTACAAGTAAATTTGGTGATGTTTATGAAGCACTGAGGTCCTATCATGATGAGCTCTACACAAACTAATGAGGGAAACATTGCTCTCCTCCTTCAGAGCAGGTTGTAAATAGTGTGCAACAAATTAGTTKTGAAACCATAGGCTGGATAAACATGGAGAAAGAAAATATTATATAACTCTTCATTTAATGAGTGCCATCCTTTCTGTAAATGTAATAAAAAAGGTCTTAAAAATAATGAAATAATGTAATTAAAGATTGTATCAGCATTCATGCCCACAGCACCTGGCTTAAAGTTCTATGGGCTATTTAATTCTGAAATTTCATGACATGATGAAATTATACTGCAACCTATGTATTATTCTTTAAACATACTGTTTTACTGCAATGCCTGCAAATTAGGGGCAGAAGAGTTTTAATTTTGATTAAATTATAATTCTTGCCATTTATTGACTTCTATTTAATTATTTGGAGTGTTATCAAGAAAAAGAACCATTTCATGAATCAACTGTCCATTCAGCTTAACATACTATTAAATACAAGGCTATTCCTAACTGTCATTGTCATAGCTATTGTCACAGCAGTATTTGTATTGAAGCAATAATACATTCTTGCTTTGCTRGGCAGAATACACTGATAGAATGAGTCCCAGACAGGGGRGATTCCTGCCTTTACATGTAGCAAGGAAAACCACRGAATGGAGACATTAAAAATGGARGCTAATKWAAAAAAAAAAAAAAAAAAGAAGGGGTGCATGCAAATGTCGTGTTCACTCTGACACTGGATTTCCTTTCATTTAATTATTTGTATTCCTGGGCAGAGTTCTGTGCAGAAGGACTTAGCTGTATAGGATTTAATGATGGAAAAAAAAAAGAACAAGGATGTTAAATATTGGATAAGGGGAGAGTATGGTGGGCCACCAGAGAGAATGAATGAGGGAAAGGGAGCAGATAGTCCTCACCACAAAGAGAGTTAACAGGGAAAACGTTATTCTTCAGCATCTTTTGTAAACTTAACTTTCTGTGTGGTTTTGAAATTACTTTCTTGACTCTTCAAGCTCTGATTAACATTTTATTTCAAGTTAATTAATACAGAGTGTAAAAATAAAATTCTCTTAAAAGAAGAAGTTAAAATGCCCACATTTGCTACAGTCTGCCACTAGTGCAAGATTCTGCATGCAAATATCACCCCCAGTGTGATATGAATAACAATACAGATGAGGGGATGATTAAACATGAAACCACCTTTTTTACCTTACTTCTCAATTTCCATGTTTTTCTGGCATTATTTGAATAAATAGGGCTGTTGTCTGTATCATTTCCATTTCTGCCTTGCCAGGATACCAAAGCACTGGGGTTGATTTCTCCTACATCTGCTTTGGACAGGCTCTGTGTGCAGATCTTGTACATTCCCCAGCTGATTACTGTCCTGTCGAGACCTCAGTAGTGCCTGCTTCAGGCAGCTTTGTAAACCTCCCCTGTTTTTCAGACAGAGCAATTCTAAAAATAATTTTTGTTGATCATTATTTTGACCAAATGAGCCTGTTGAGGATGTGATGGGGAGAGACACACCAGTGGTTGTAAGCAGAGATTGCCACAGCACTATGTGTGGCTTTCTCAGCACGAGTGAAATAATAGCCAATAGAGCACCTCAGATGAACTTTCTCCACACCCAGTGTCAAGGCCCTGACTGCCCCAGACTGCCCTGTCTTTTCCTTGTTTCTCTGGCTGGACACCTCTGAGGTTTACCCAGAAATGGAATGTCAGCCTGCAGTGAGGTGTTGTGTGCCTGCTCTTTGTGCAGATACTCTGAAGCAATTGAAACATCTCAGGGTTCTCTAATCAGATTTTCATACTTGGTTTTAAAAATTCTTGTCTAAATCTAGATTCTGATAAATGAAATYTGTGAAAACTGCCCTGGAAGTCAGGAATTCTATTATTTGGGGTCAAGGACCAACATGTCATTTTTAGCAGGATATTTTTAAAAAGTATTAATGGTTTGTTTGCATCTGTTTTATTTAAAGTGACTTCACATCAGGGTCTCCAATGGTTTACATGGATGGTGCTTTATAGATTTTTTTCTAATACTAGTTAAAACATTTTTTCAAATGTATTACTAGAAAGAGAACTGTGAGGATAACCTTTATAATACTGTGCATCTACTTTCTGAAACAAATTGCTTATTATAATTCATATCTATATTAATTTTAATGGATGCAATTATGTTAGCTATAATTAGTGGTGGATTGTGTGTTTCTTATTAGTTGTATATTTTAAAAATAAACATTGCTATAATACCATAAATAAACTGCTGGGAGTTTTTGTGCTCTCCATRGGGTTGCCCACAAATAAATAGTTCTTTTTAGATTACATTTCACATATATCTGTTGAGATATGAAAAAAAAATAATGCCATAATTATTTTCCTTTTAAACAGCTTATAACTTACTCTTTCTGATGCTTATACCTTTTCTTAATCTGTCTTCCCAAACTGACTTTGCCATTTGTTTTTATTTCATATTTCAGTTCCTCCTCCCAGCTCTTCATCATGCAAAAGAATGAGCAAAMCACCATGATTTACTTTAATCTTTAGCCTATTAAATCTTGAATGTGAAGGTCAAATTTAAGTAGAGGCAAATCTRTGTTTCTTTAATAAACTTTAATTCTACAAATGAAATGTGATTGAAACTAAATTGTAGTAGGATTTCATTTTAGAATTTCTTTCTTCTTCATCTGGTAAATATTGGTTGAAAGGAGGATAATGAGAATTTGAACTTGTTCCCCAGAGTACAGGCATCATTTTCATGTGGCTTTGTTAGAATGTTACAAGAAGATACTTGGTGAAAATAGTAAAACTATGAGATTGTAGCAGGAAAATAAAAAGTCAGTGAAAGGTGATAGAAATTATTAGCAGCATGGGGAAGGTTTCAGTATAAAGGAAGATGTGAAGAAACCATGTTTCATGTATTTAAATTTGAAAAAGGGAAACTTGCCCAGATTTAATTTTTTAAATCAAGAATTCATTCCTTTCCAGGAAGACTGAATGGGAATTTTAAGTTTCATTTAAAAAGGATTGGATATATTGTATTATGTATTAAGAAAACCCAGCAGAATTATAAGCAATAGTTCCAATGAGAGAACTGTGGGGGAAAAAACCACACCCTACCAATGATGTTTTTCAAAGCAATTTGTATATTACAGGTAGGATATGGGAAGAAAGAATACAGAAAAGTTCAGAGAAGGCTTTGAAAAGCTTTTAAAGACTTCTAATATAAGCATCTAGGAATATTTTACAGCCTAACTATTTATTTCTTTAAGTCATCAGTGGGAATCCATTAGACCAATACYGAATATTTTTGGAACAAAAATGCTGTAAGCAATTCTAATGAAATTTAAGAATCTCAATGTTACCAGAAACATYCATGCAATGAAAGAAAGAAAAGACCTTTTCCTCTGTTACTATTACAATCTAATGGCTCATTTTATCAGTGATAATTGAGGGAGGAAAAATGCAAATGTTGCTCTGAAAAAATCTTTTCCTTTGTGCTGTATGAAGCAGACAATGCTGAGGGTCAACAGGTGTGAGAGAGGATAACTGGGAGCACCTGCTTCCTAATTCATGGGTTTGTCTGGGCTGCACCTGGTTGGGGGTTGTGGCTCCCAGGTTTGCTCTGGTGTCTTTGGGGATCCCAGCTGTCTGCAGGGGACAGACTGACTTCAGCCAGGCACAGTACTCTACAGGAGCAGGAAAGAGTCCATCAGCCTCAGAGGTAAGGGAAATTGGTAAGGGAAATATTCCAGAGGTTGGCTGAGTGGTGCCAGAAGTTGTCATGTTTTTGGAAAATGGGTAAAATAGGCTTGAATTTTTGCTGCAGGAGAAAAGATGGACTCTACAGCTCTCAAATSCAGTTCCTTATTAGTATGTATTAGGTGAGGGTGGGATGGGCCAAGTATCCCTTGGGAAGTAAAAGAAGTAATCTCTGTATTACCTTTTAATAGAGCAGTTTATATAAACATATATTGTATGGTTCAGCTATTTAGGCTGCAGCCATCTGTATGGCATCTCACTAATGCCTTGAGCCCTGAGGAAAGGTAGGATTGGAAATATTTTCTCTTCAGTGCTTGGTGTTGGGCTGTTCAGCTAAACTTTGACTCAGCTTAGTGAAGCTGTCCAAATGTTCAATGAGATTCTCTGGCTTTGTGTGAGTTGTCTTGGTGGGTACAAAAGCAACTCAGGGTTAAAAACCTTCCCCTGGTCTTGAAATGCAGCAGATGCTGAATACTAAATAAATTTGGTTCCATTACTCTGGCTACAAAAGAAATATTCTCAGAAGTTTACTATGGGGAAATAATTTAGGTTACTGTAGTGCAGAAACCATTTGGTAAAAAGTAAGTGGGGCTGTCAATTCAGAAGCAAGGCTGTAGAGTGTTGATGGTGGAGCTGTGGCAGGGAGGAAGAACTTACTGTGCAGCTGTGTATGTGTGAACTAGGAATACTCCAAGAATTTGCTTCTTTAGCTGATTTTTGCTAGTTTTTCTACTTTTTTCTAGTTATGAAGGTGAAATCCTAAATCTCTTTAAAGGCATGTACAAACTTATATATGTTGCTTCAATGTGTTAAAATATCAGAATATTTGTTTACATGCTCAGGCTGCTCTAATTAAATTTRAATCTGCTTAAAATGGATTTAATTGGAGAAGAGCAAATGTTCTGCAGACAAATATGTGTTTACATTGCCTATATTGTTTATGTTGTTTTGGTTAGTATATAAAAAACTATAGACAGATTGTGTTGTGAATTTCAGCTAAAATCTTATCTGGGAGTGTGTATGCTTTTATTATATTGTAAGTGCCAAGTAAAAAGCACACTTAGATTAAGTAACATTGTTCTAGAAACATTTTAAATACATTTCATTAYGTTATAAGTTCCTCAAGTGTTCCATATGTGACTAGTGAGCTGGGAGAAGTCATTATGTGCAGGATAATAAGAATTTCTCATATACCAGTCTTGACACATTTCATGTTAAAATTGTTTCAATCTTTAAACTGGATTTGTGCTGTGAACAAGTTTTTTTAGTTTTCAGTGAACAAGTTTTTAGTTCTCTTGTACCTTGTATGAAATGAAGGGTTAAAATTTCTTTTGCTAGAATTACCAGATCAAAGGGCTAGAAAAAAGTGTAYCTATTTTCCTTGCTCTTGCCAAGAAGGTGTGCAAGGTTGACTGYCAAGAGTGTAGCAAAGAGTTGGCAGTGGTTCTGAGGTGGACMCCATCTAACAGAAAGAAGCAGAATTTCTGATTTTGACTGTTTAATTATGTATGAAGAGCTAGGGTTTGTTTCTTTTTTCCCCTRGTAAAAAAGTATGGTTTGTGAAGAACAAAGAAAAGACTTCTTGGTCAGATTTAAAGCAAAAAAAAACAAACCAGGCTATATGCAATTTGAACATCAGGGATGTTTCTGTGCTGCTTAATCAATGCAGAGTTTTAGACTCCCTTTAGAAATGTGTTTCCTACTGTCATGATGCATCTAGCTGTCTGTAAGCTCCAAGATGTGCAATATTCATGGCAAAAACCCAGTAATTATAGCATGTTATGGAATATGCAAAGTCATATGAGATCTGACAACTTAGGCAGAGATATTAATTTTTACTAATTCATTGTCTATTTTGAGCAAGTTACACTCTTCCTTCTTGTAAGAAAAGCCTAAAGTACACTTACTTTCCTCTTTGGAAAAATTGCTCCAAGATTTGACCTTGTTTTTTAAAGAATTGTTTAGCATTTCAGATACACAGAGAATACATTGCAACCCARACAATTGGACTGATCCCTTAAAAGGATGATCAGTAGTCTCACATTCAACACCAAGTAGAAACAGTACAGTTTACTTGCTATTCTTTGTCATTTAACTGTGCAGTTTCATGCTCTTGCAGAGGTCGTTGTTGTGTTCCCAGAACTATTTGCTAAGGCTTTGGATCACCTTGGGAAAATTGAACTATTTTAAAGTTAGTTAAATATCAGTAATTAGACATTCTCATCATGCGTGTCATGGCCCTGTAATCATGGGCKCAGGTRTGCAAYTCTTATTGTCCTTCCTAATTAATGATTTCTCTGTTAATCACTCAGAGAATAAAAATCCCTTAATACTCAGTGAAGTAAATATTGAGCAACATCACAACTTCATGGTAATTTCCAACTGTGCATTGCCCTTAAGAAAAATCAGGCAGCAGTTGTGCTACATAAGGCATAGACATGTACAGCTGCTGTCTCAGAAGTTGTGTGACCACATTTCTACTTGAAGACCTTTCTGACAGCAAGGTGCACTTTCCTCTGGGCTCCCTATTTTCCCCTGGCTGAGCAGGTATCAGAGCTACAGCTGGCTCTTTTTTCTGAATAAAWCCCCTTAATCCTCTTAGATACCCACAGAACACTAAGACTGATCTTGCTCTTTAGTTTTGACTTTTTTTTGGTCATGCATCATTCATGAAAAATTGTTAACAGAAGAAATACAGTGGTTTAAAATTTGAAAACATAGAAATAAAAGAAGAATAATGATAAGTGGTTTTTGCAGTTGCAGGGATCTTAAAGCTTCTTAACTTTATTTTACCTTTCAATGAAGTGTTATAAATGGCTTAGGTTGAAACATATGGAGCCCTATAAGGACTTGATGGAGTTGAAAGCTGGAGAAAGACTTTTTWCARGGGTGTGTAGTTATAGAAGAAGGGATAATGGCTGAGAGAAAGTAGATTTATATTAGGTACRTGGAAGAAATTCTTCACTCTGATGTTGGTGAGGCACTGGAACAGGCTGCTCAGAGAAGTTGTAGCTGCCCCAACCCTAGAAGTGTTCAAGGCCAGGTTGATTGCTTTGAGCAATCTGGTCTAGTGGAAGGTGTCCATTTCCATGACAGGGAGGAGGGAAATGGTTGATCTTTAAGGTCACTTCCAACCCAAGACATTCTGTGATTCTGTAGAATTGGTGAAAGTTTCCAATAGACTTGGGAATCCATTGCTGCCAGTATTTTTTTCCCCCCCACTATTTAACCTAAAGATTTTTCCTGCATAAATTTGTCATTCCCAAGTTCACAGCCTATGGCTGTGATGGAAGAACCAGCTTATTTAATGACTCCTTGTTTTCTTCCAGGGTGAAAAGTGTATTTGTCTCTGTAGGCAACAGACTGATGCTTATCATCTATTATTAAAAATTGTTCCTTGATTTTCAGSTTGGAGTTCTTAGCTGAAAGTTGTTCTCAAGATGACCATAGAGCATAATATGAAAAAATACATGTACAGTTTTGTGGATTTTTTCATCAGTCATATTTAACTTGAAGTGTATTTGGCCACTGAAATTGAAAAAAGAATAATAGTGCCTGTGAAGAGCAGCATGRTAAATAATTAATAGAAGTGGCTATAACTTATTGATTCTCTTTTGAAGAAGACAAGGATATCTTGGAAATTGAAATATGTTGCAATGTTTTTCTTTCCAATATGCTGGACATGAAGTGAGACATATGTAAGACCAGAGGAATCTAAAATYTGTCTTCTAATACTCAGCTAGAAATGCAGGGTTTTTAATGTAGAGAACAATACATATTTAATACTCTCCTTTTTATAATGAATGGGGGTTTTTAATTAAGAGGTTGTGATTTCTTCACCCTTCCTCAATTCTTTTAAATTCCTTGAAGTAGCTCCAGACTATTACGACAGTTTTGGTTAGAACATCAGAAGTCTGTGGCTGGAGTCAGTGTCAAGAAAAGCAGACAGGATTATTGTTTATTTCCAAGACTGGTGGACAGTACTTGTGCAGAGGAGTATCAAGAATAATACCTATTTTTCAGAACCTTGCTTGCTCACACTTCAACACTTTCCCTTGTTTATGTGCTTTCCTTACCCTGGATTWATTGAGTAGCTCACACTGTAGGTGGGTTATCAGTACCTAATCCAAGTTTCCCTTACTGAAAGGTAAACCAATTACTTCTCATAGTCCCTTAGATGTGGAAATCAGTTTGAATACTGTTCCCCTACATCTCTGCCCTTTTTCTCTCCTTAAGCCCAGCCTCCATCAAATCATATTTTCTAAGCTTATTAATTTTCTTGTCATACTCTCAGCTTGGCCTAATTTTATCTCTGTCTTTATTTGACTAAAACTTGTCAAAGTAATCCAGYAGGGGRTTCTYCCACAAYTCATCACAGTYKACAGAGCAGGGTCATTTTGTGCAATGCATAGTTCAATCTGCTTRTTGGAACCTTCTCTGCAGTACTGCTGCTTGGCCTTTTATTTTCTTGTCTATTTTTCCTTAAATGTATATGCTTTTGCAGGACTTTTGTTTAAAGTTTTGCCCTTTAAATGTTAAATATAAAACTTTCTTGGAAAAGATCTTTGAGTAAAACAATAGGGGTTCAGAAGTAGCAGAWTTGTAAGAATTTTTTTCCCCAAAAATACGTAGTTTTCTAAGACACTACTAAACATTTCATTTTATGGATTTATGTAAAAATAAATTAGAAAACAGAATAAACATTACATTGAGAATAATAAAAATATTATGAGGGAAAAATCATCCCAAATAAGAGTAATAAATGCACAGGATTAATGAAATAATGGTAAGTTTTATTTTCATTTATTTTGATAGTCATTTCTTATATTTATTTGCAAGCAATTAAATTCGGAATAGGTTTCAACATAGCATACTTTTATTAGCAGGATTTATTGCACTTGTTTTTAGGGGACTTTTTAGTTATTCTCAGTGGCTACTGACTCATTTCAATGTACAGGCCAAAACTTCTCTCTTCATCAGTCATGTGCTTGTGTGAGTCCTCCAATCTTAACTTGCCCTCTCTGAGTCCTCTGTTGAAATGTCTCTAAAATGTCTGCTAGTGGAGTCCTTTTAAATGTATGTTCAAAAATGTAAGGTGATTTTTTTTAAAATGATTTTTTTTTAAATGAACTTTTTCTTAGCCTAGCAGAGATGAGACTTGCCTATTTTAGCAAGGCCCGTTGCAATGGCACAATGYAGTGATTTTTCTTTTTCTCCTCCTCCCCACCCCCTTTGTGTTGATGGTTAGATAAGGTTACTCTACAATCAGGTGAGCACCAGAGCTAATAACAGAGAGGAGTAGGGTCACACAGGGARAAGAGGGAGAGGAATGGCAATAAACCACTTAACCAGCTCTTCTGCAGTGCAGACACTCTAATTAGTGTCTTGAATTTACACATCAAATTTGTCATGACAACTAAGCTAGGCAATCTTGATACTATCCTATAGATCACAGGTATATTTTCACTCTATCTTTTTTTTGACTTGTCACATCTATTCTTGAGTAGAAGGAGAGATGCTTTTGTATTTTAAGAATTGCTTAACCCTTCAGAATACTTTTTCAAAAGACAGTTCTAAGGGAAAATATCAGATTAGAAAGGTGAAGTCATAAACCAAGTAAAAGCTGCTCTTTTTCCAACTGTTCTTCTCTGTAGAGTGTTTGGAGCTGATAAAATTATCATCTAAAAATATGAAAATTTTATGAAAAGGTCAGACTGATATGACATATATGACTGACATGGATATTACCTGATTACAAGTGTTAGATCTGTCTTTTCCCCCTGGGGTTCCTATTTTTCTCAATTACCTAAATATATGTTTTCTGCATCTTGAAATTAAGCTTGCATGTTTCTTTAACTTTTACCACCCTATTGTGAACACCTAATGAAAACACCCATTTAACTTATGTCCTAGTTTTAGTCTTCCTTTCATTTAGGAATACAGGGGGTATTACAGTAGTTAATGTCAAAGGTTCTTGTCACTTTGAATCCCATCTCTGTGAGTGGCCTTGGCAGTGTTTTAATCTGCAGACATTTCTCACCATGACTGAATTTCACAGGGTTATGTGCAGCAAAGTTAGAGGTAGGTGAGTTAGGCCTACACAGCTGTGCTGGAAAAAGTCATTACCATGGAATCTGTTGTGCTGCTTTGCTTGAGAAGTGAGCTGTGACTGGTGCTGTGTGCTGGGGCAGAGCAGCTGCTGTGGCTGGATTAGCAGCTCTGTGTCAGTGCTGTGCATCCTCCAGCTGCAGGAGCAAAACCGTTTTGCTTGGTCAGGTGTAACATCTAAATTGCAAGCTCTTTGCACCAGGAGTCCTGCACCCTTCCTCTTCTTGTCTAAACACATATATATCTATATATCTATAGCTATATATATATATCTACATGTTGCTGATAGTCCCTGTGAGCCTTTGGGTTGCCTACTACTGCCACAAATGTTCATGAGACCAAGGAAGCCCTACGGCAGAAGCTGAGTATGTGAAACAGAGGAAATAGCATCTCACAATACATTCTGTTTATTGAAATACTGCTTTTGCCAGCAAAGAAGAAACCATGACCCCAGTGAAAACTGGTTCTTTACCCAAAACAATGCACTTTATGTTTCAAAATATTTACATGTAGGTCCTACAGCTATTTCCATAGATGATGGTTTTAATTCTGTGCAAAACCAAGGCAGTGTGTACAGATATACTCCATACAACAGCCACTCCATMCATTTATTGCAACATTCAGGAAACTACTAAGAAGAAGTAAATAGTGATGCTACCTGGTTAAAACTTGAGGTTACTTCAAACTCATGTAATTCATATGTGTCAGGACAGGGGTCTGTCAGGGGTATCAGGTTCGCTTGATATCTTTGATGTTACAACCAGCTATGGAAATGTAGCTRCATAATTTATGTTACAGCTTTAATATCTCCCAGAAACCTCACAACTGACACTTGAAAGTCATTGATCATCATAAAAGTTAAAGAAAGGTCCCTGAAATCTGGCATGCTGTACTTCAGRAGTAGTTTATTTGTCACCCCAGGTGAGTCCCTTATGTAAGTGTGTGCTTAGTGTTGCAGTGTGCAAGGGGAAGCAAGAGAATGTTCATTCCTGAGCAGAAAGGTGAGGAGAAAGTTCTGATGTGCTGAGCTGGAATAGCTATTTTGGGTGCTTTAAGACCAGCTTAATTGATTACACTGCTTGCTCTGGGAAACCACACTTGAGCAAAAGAAATAGAAAGGCAGTTTGTGTCCTTTAGGGCAGGATTACTGTTCTGGGTCGAATACTGTGGGATTTTAGATTAAAGGAAAACAATGCTTCAATTTTTAATCCTTATTAATGTTATGTAATTCGTTCTTCTCTTGACCCCAAGATYGATGTAGAATGTGTTGATTTGGGATTAATTAAATAATTTTTTAATACACTGATTTATGAAGTCCTCTACTGGGTCCTTAATTGTTCAATTTTGGTTAGTTAATACAAATGTTTCAATGACTTTTTTATGCTGATATTTGATTGCTTATTAGTTTTCAGAMAATCCTTGAAAACAAAACTGGTGATTGCAAGATAATTTAATGACATCAACAATTTAAAATATATTCAATACAATTCTTATTGGCCACAAAGGTGTCTTGCCTAGAGATTTTACCAAGGGGGGAAAAACCAAATCAGAGCTCACTTAAGCCTTTTTTTCACTTCTAAAGAGGACATTTTAACTTAAATAATATTACGGATACAATAACCTCAGAAATACTAGCAACCATGGGTTCTACAGTGTTATATAGAAAAATCTTGGAATTGATGACTAATTCTTCTCAATTATTTAAATACTTGATACTCATCTAATTATTCTGAAATATTAAAGACTCCCTGAGGCTGGAATTTGATATTAATTGCCTCTTTTTGTCCCCATACCACTGTTTTATTGACTTATTTGAAATATTCAAGAGATTAGCAGGGTATAAGTTTTTACGTCACAGAAATATCCTGGTTTGACCTTATTCAGAGATTATTATGTCTTCCTACTACACAGCTCAGTCTATAAAATTCCCCTTGCAAATTTTGCATGCTTTGCCTTCAGATTTACTGACTCTACTTCTGTAAGAACTCCTCAAGGTAAAAGATTTCTCCTTGTCTTTCTCTTTTTAAGCATATGACTGATACTTTTTTCAGAAAAAAACATAGTCTTTCTAAAAATTTTTGATTACATAGCTGTAACACTTTTCTATTGTGCCTCGACTTTCTCATACTGTAGTTCCTATTAAATTTTAATRCTTTGTTCCTGATGATAAGCTCAATTAACTAATGAAAATATACATATGAATATCTTATGAGTTACTGTCAAGCTCATGCAATATTGATGGTCTAAGCTTTTTGGAATAATGCAATCAGAATAAAACCTTAGAAATAATTTATTTTACAAGTATTTATTTAAAAACTGTCTGAATCTTTGTTTAGAGTAATAGTGACAGAAGGAAGAAATCAACTTGCTTATCACAATCCATTGTTCCTACTGCTGCAGTTGTTACATATTGATGTGCACTTATTGGAATTTGCTCCTGAGTGGAAAACATCATCCTCCAGCCTGTTTGGCTTCCTCCTCTGTCATCCATTCTGTGCATTGCATTCTCAYGTAGCATGCCAGGAAAAACATCTCTATCATGGGATGTCATAGACTGTGTGCATGTTGGTGACAAAACCTGTGYAGTCTGATGATGTAGAGCCTTCAAATGCATTTTAACATGGAAGCTGAAAAATGATGTGAAAAAGAAAACRGGGAATGGGACACTATACTTCAACTTTAAAAAATGACTATTTTTTTCCAATTCTACTATTTTCCCTGTGAAGCCATAGTGTCTGTTAACAATAGATCTGATCCTAGCTCATGTCTCCCAGTTTGGAAAAGCCATATGRAAAACTTGTGAAGAACATAGATTTCTTTCTTTTTCTTGGTCTACAAAAATAGAAGTATGTAACCACATCTGATTTTGTTCATGCTCTTGTCTTGTTTGATTGTGAAACAAGGGGAAAGGGAAGGAATAAAAAGGTATAAAACCAAAACAACCCCAACTGAATATGACTAGCCAGACTAGGTAAAAATACTAAAACRTTCTATATTTATTCTGTCTTTTCTTGTGTGTTATCTCACTGTTTTAATCTCTCTGGTATATTTATTTATTCAGCTCTTGTTTCTGTGTTTTTCTCTTAATGCTACCTCTACAATGTTCTAGTCTCCATTTTCTGAATATAATTCCACCCATTTTTGAATGCCTAATTTGTTTAATAAACTACTCTTCTCTGTGATCTTACATAAACTGTTTGCTTCCCTTTGTATCCTTTAAAGTTCCCAGTTGCCATTTCCTTAGTC
>CADDXX010000312.1:691006-712402 GCA_902810485.1 Alauda arvensis | reverse complement strand
TTATTCACCATACATGCATTAGGGATATTTTTCCCTGTCTTGTCTTACTACCTCGGAAGAATGTCCATAAATACCTACAATGTTGTTGCTGTGTTTCTGGTTTATGATTTCTTTATTTTGAACTTCTCTGCAACTGCTGCTCTGCCCCATGTTGACACATCAGAATCTGCTGCAGCATTTTCGACTGTTCCTGTCACAAGTGACCTGCAGCTCTTGTGCCCATTGGCCTGCAACTCCCTGACTTCTCTGAGCATCCCAGACACCTCTCCTCCTCTAGACACTGTACAGAGGACTAACCTGGTCTGTTGGTAGAGCAGTCCTGTGCACTGGGAAAACAGAAAGAACTCTCTAAAACATATTTGCTTTAGTTACAACACACTGTTGGCCACTTGAATAGCAACCAAGGGCAGACACGATGCACACTGCATGCAGTTGCATCACCTCTGACTCATTCAGCCATGCTTGAGCCCCCTCAGAGGGACACTAGGACAGTGAGAGTGGCCTGACAGCAGCCTCAAACCCTTCCTGTGGGGTTGTGCCATCATGTGCCTACCACGCCAGAGGCCAATGTCTGGTCCTTGCAGCTGGAGAACAGCAGTGCTTAAACTCAGTTTTCTGAAGTGGTAGCTGTTTCAGAATAGAGGTTGTTTTTTGAGATGGTGAATAAAGAAAAGTAATGCCCAGGAATATGAATAATGAACTCAGACTGAATGAAATATTTTCCCAAATTGCTAGTACTGAATGCAGATACTGGTATTTGTAGCTGTAGAAACTATAAACTATGCTGTCATCAGTCCAAGAGAAGGAAGGTTATACAGGGAAAGCATGAACCTTGGACTTCCTGACTTTTCCATAACTTAGTAGACATTGAAGATGCTTTGAAAGAATAGGCTTTTCTCATACCTTGGACGAAAAATGCCAAGGATCCCTGTGAACTTCATCAAGCTACTGATGAGCTATTGTGTATTTTAATGGAAAATAAAACAAAGACAGTAATAAACCTGGGCAGGGAAAGCCATTAATAATTCTAACAGACYACCTACAGGMTGCCTTACAAAAATGTGTAAAAATTGGAAGAAATRGGAGATTAARATCTGTATAGACATGGACTGATTAATAGCACAACAGACATCAGGTTTTTTTTTCCTTAAAATGCTAACTTTCTCAATTTCAAATATGTCCTAATAATTAATGAGAGTGGAGTCTTTTTTTTTTTTCTTTCCTTCTTTCCCTTTATCATAAGAGAACACTGATATATTCATTCTGCCTCTGTGTTTATTATTCCAGTTTTGGAACATTCATATCTTCCTCCACTGCTGGTTCTCAAATAGTGCTGTTTAGTAATGTGAAAAAGTTTCCATTTGCCCTTCACAACTCACTGAGCTGTAAATACTGAAGTAATTGAGCCACCCACATCCTAGTCTGCAGGTGACACAAATGATGTATTTTATTAGCATTTAATTAAATTGCAAATGTTATGCTAAACTGTGAAATTGTTGGCAAAAGTTGAGTAACTGGATTAAATGACACTATTTTTTAAAATAAAAAGATCACTGAGTAATCTGGAAAAATGTATTTTTTCAACTCTCTTGAAGCAATTCACTTATGCTCTGCTGCTTTTAAAAAAGTCCCTCAGCATGCTGAAATTTGAGGCTGTTGCAACATTAATTTCACACCTTCATAGTTTAGGTTAATGACTTCGGATTGTCACAATGAAGATTAAATGAATCTCATTCAATCTGTAGTAGCAAAGAGATAATATACACTTGAAACAATCACAGATGATTAAAATTAAGTTTTATATTATTGCATTAAGGATTTAATAATTTCAGTTTATAAAAACTTGATTGCCTTTCAGTTTGGGGAAAATGGAATGATTTGATTTATTCCCATTTGCTTATTTGGATGTGTGCCTGAAGAAGTCTAATTATGCAAACGTCATTTGATATTACTTTGTTTGGGACTAAGTATTTCCAGTTGAAATTTATAGCTGTCAGTAGAACATGCTGGCTACTGCAAGGAATGCTSCAGCCAGCTGGAAAGAGGAGGAGTATTCTGATGGGAAATGCGAGGCAGGAGTGTTCCAACAGCTCATTTTTCATTTGAAGGATGAAGCAAAACCAATGTGGAAAAATACAGGTTTTCTGATTGCAAAATAAGAATGGGCTAAAGACTGGGAGAGAAGCTGGGTTACCATCCAGAATGATTTTTATTTTTGAGGATTACAAACAAAAACCAAGAACAAAAAACATGTCTCTTTGTGAGCAGGGGGAATCAAACAACTACTGCAACCACTTCATTCAGTTCTTCTAAGCTGAAAGCCTGCACTCAGTTTCAATAGGTAGTGTTTCCCAAATATTAAGTTAAATATTTGAGGATTATTTCTTTTAAATCAGGCAGATGCTCCACTGAAGATAATTTTAAATKAAAATAATTTCTTTGGGGTTTGATCTTTTTTTTGCTAAAGCATTTTTTAAGTTAAAAAAAGTATCATTGGGCAAAGCCAATGTTCTAATGGCRCTGAAAATGCAAATTTTGTATTTGTATATTTTAAATTGTTTTAAGAAGTTGAGTTTTTAAGCTTGCACTGTTCTCTSTGGATAACTGGAATGAGTTTCTTGTTGTTTACATGCTCAGAATTTTCATGTGCTCACCTGACCTGTAACCAATATTTGTGAGGAATACTAGGTAGGTGCTCTGCACATATGTAAATTAAGGGCTAGGGAAAAAAACAAACAAACAAACAAAAGTGCTTTTTCTTTAAGCACTTCTGGAAAACAGCTCCTGAATGCTGTCTGTATGTGGAAGAAAAAAACCTGGAAATCCAAATACCTTCTAGAAATGAAGTTTCAAACTGTGGTAGTGTGCAGATCTGTACTGTATGGTAGAATTTCATTGAGACAGAAGTCTCTCTCTCTATGGAACATTACCATAATTATTATGTATTTTCTCATACCAACCATGAGATGTCTGGATATTCTTAAGAATAGCTCTAAAACATACCAGACTGCACTGTTGACATACCCAAGAGTCACAGTTTTTAAACAAGTGACAACGTGTGAAAGAAGTGCAATTAATGTTGGCAGAAACAAGCTTAATTTCTAGTTCAGGCTTAGTCACTCAAAGTAAGACATATTTAATCTTTTCTCTCATTTCATACTCTCTTACAAGAGCTATCAACGAGCTCCCTAATGATAATAAATCTCCTTTTAGGTATTTCAAGGATTATTTTGTGAAATTGCAGTTATACAGTGTAGTGTTTAGATGGTTGTCTAACTTAGCTGAAACTGCAGAGGGAAAAACCAGCAAGATCAGTGATAACTCTAATCCAACAAGAGACCTGGGCACATACAGATTGGTGTGTGCAAAACTCAACTTCTGAACCTTGTGTGTGGGCTTTTCATGTCACCTTAGACAAGGAGACTGGATGCATGTGGATAAATACAGACACACACACACATGCACACATATTTTTGGTTTTATTTTTAATGACACACAGAATGTTCATTCATCCATTCACAGAATGGATCTCATTTTTAGATCTATAATGCTACCCAGTGCTTTACAGTGTCAGCTGGGGRTGAGAGGCAGTTCAAATAGAGATCTGGCATTTTTTCTATTTCAGGCTATAGGTCCCTCTGTACAAATAATACACTGCCCAGTTGTACTGTGTATGCCATGGAATCTCCTGCGTTCCATAGGTTCGCAAACTCAAGGGCTGGCAGTAAAATGGATGGTTGGTGCAACCCAAATTGTCAGACTTGCTAGACCAGAAGACAGATGATCAAAGACATGGCACTGGTCTAGTGAACGTASCACTAAAATGGAAGGAGAGCCCTGAGTATTTGCATATTCCAGATTACCTATTTTTAAGGAGTCCTCATTAMTTAGATTGACCTGACACCTGTTTGTCAGGTAAAAAGATAAAGAGGAGAAGAAAACATCCTGGACTTCTTTCTTCAGACCTTGCTAGGGTAGGCCAGAGCAGAGATAAATGTTCTGACTCAAAATCTGTTAAATAAGAGATACTTGTCCTTTAGTAGATCCTGGACTGGATTCAAAATGAAGAGACAAATAACTCTCCAAACCCATTAATTCTGATTTACTTAGTGACTTTTACTTTTTTTCTCTCTCACTTCTTTTTTTTTTCTTTTAATATGTGAATTATTAATWTGACTTAGATCAGCTAGCTTCATAAAGATTGTTGAAAAGCCTTTGGAGAGTAATAATTGTGAACATATGCTTTGTTATAACCATAAAGGCAGTGGCAAAGCAAAGCATATGTCTTGTTTTCCAATAAATGTCTGTTAGATTATATTTGTTATGTGTCTGTGAACTGTAGCAGTTCTTAACTGTAGCTATTAGTTGCTACTGAGATTAATACACTAGTTGGAAAGTCTGTGTAAAATTCCTAGTGTTTATGTATTGTTTACTTGAAAGGCCAGGTTCTTAAATTTTAACTGCTACTGTAGTATTGCAAAGATTCATCTCAGAGTACTGAAAGAATCTTTCTAATAATGGTCATTATTCTGGAAACCACAATTATAGCTGATTTGGTGGTGGTTTTTGTTCACATCCTCAAAGATGGAAGAAGCCAGGTCATCCCATGAAGCAACTACAAAGGATTTTGAAACCCAATTTGCATCTAAACTTTAAAGCTTAATATTTAAATCATTAGCCAGCACCTTTTTCTGTAAGCTTGTTTCCATTTTTGAAGTTACTTAAGATTCGAATGGAAAAGTCTCAATAGTACTCAAGTCTTTCAAGGAATTATCATTGTTTATGAGTTAATAAAAATTACTTATCCTAGCTCAGGGCTAGCACTAAAAAGATTTCTGTGCATTCAAACAGATATGGAACTCTGAGAATTGCAAAATCCATTTTAACTACTGTGTGATAAAATGGATAGTAACTGAGCTGCAGCCAATGATCCCAATGCTTTTAACAGCTTCTTGCTGTCAAACTATCACYAAATCAGTTTTCTCAGAACCCTGTAACAAACATGAGCAAAATACAGGCGTGAAGAGTGACTTGGGAAGTGCACTGGATGAAGATTGATGTGCAGTTATGATTGCTTGTGAACATAATGGAGAGGTTTTCTTGAATGGGGATGCAACACTATGGGTAGCAAATCCTGCTCAACTTTAAAGAAAGGGCTCTAACTTCTCTAGGATAGACTCATAAAGTAAGACATTGTAAGTTTTAGCTCTTTCAGTCTTTGATTAGGAAATAATTAAAGGACTGGGGAAATGCTTGGGCAAATAGATAACTTTCTATCAGTATGTGCTTCTTCAGTGCTTTCAGTAAAAGAGATGAGCAGCTATTTCACTCTGGCTTTGGATTTTCAAAATTTTCAGCCCTAAGGAATAATTTTGGACTTGCTGGTATATTCATGATGTGATGTGGCACCCAAGTTTATATTCTAAGTAAAATGCCTATTCATGAACTCCTGATTGCAGAACCTTTAAATAAGTACTCCATTATTTAAAGTAGGTTTCTTTCTATTTCTCTGTCTAGTGGTAGCCACTTTCAAGACTCTACTTAGCTTGTGCTTTGTTAAGGACCTTGATACTTTGGTAAGCTGTTTTCCATAGGCAAGCCATATCTGCTATTTGATCTGCTGCAACAGGAACAGTTACAGAACAACAGCCAGAAATTATAACTTTTCATCKAATTATGCATTTTAGAATATATGCTGTTTATCCTATATAGGTTCACAGGGTAGAAAATTTGAAGCAGGGTTTGCTTAAATATTACATCTAGGAAAAGTGCTTACATTCTGACTTGTGCCTCTATAGSAAAGTGATGTCCTAGATTATCTTTAAAGGTTACCATAAATGCTATGTTGAAATTTTACTGACCGTAATTGATAAATTTCTCTCAGTGGAAACATATTCCTCTCCTAACACAGTCATCCTTCTTCATGTGCCTTTTATTGGCTGTAGCAAGGCTCTTAGGAACATGTTATGAGCACAGTCAGTTGGCTCTGCTTGAAGGTTTGCTGGTGTGCACTGGAATGCTAATTTATGTAGCTGGGCTCTATGTCTGAATACCACACATAGGCTGTGTGTTTCTCTTACTTGGAAATGCAGAATTTGCATTGGACAGATGGTAAATTGGCAGCCTGGTGCACCTATATAGAGGACTTGAGGGCAGAAATGGTTTATCCTTCACATAGCTCATCAATTTGTGGGAGATGAAAGTACTGTGCTGGGGAAAAGTGACTTCTAGAGAGGGAAAAGAGGACAGAAGGGAGGAAGAGTTCAGGTGGGTTGGATTACACTTCATTCCCTGAACTGCTCTGGAAATAACTGTGTTGTTCCTTACATCTAAGMTGCTTGAAAAAAAAAGTATTTCTGATGTCAGTAAGTGACAGAAAGCAAAGGGCATAAACCTACAAATAYCAAGAAAGGAGATTATTCTCTGCTTTGGTTAACCATTACAATTTAAARACAGTGATATGCTCTGAATATGGTTAGTTGCCTGCCCTGCTGTTGTACAGCTGTAACATAAACCATYCAAGAAACAAAACCTCAAACTCATATAATTGTGTTTAAAAAAATAACTGAAAATAAAACATGAAAGTTCTTTCAATAAAGTTTCAGACTTAGTGGGATAAATAACTACAGAAAAATAAGTTCTTTTAAAACTGTCTTCTGTATGCATTGGCCTTTTGTTTTTGTAAGTAACTGGGGTTTTTTCCATCAATGTAATATTGTGTGTTCTGGTTTTGATGTTATTCCAAAACATAGATCAATAAGATCTGCTGAGGATTACTGAGGTTCCATCTGTTCTTGCCATTGAATAGGAAATACTACAGACCATAGTGAGCAGACATATCCTGCCTGTTGCAGTCATGCTCAAAACCATGGTAATATTGGATTGAAAAGGCAAAACCATTTTAGTTCTAAGCAGCTTTCTGCAGTCTTTGCCAGACTTGATATTTGTCTGACAGACCTCTCAAAATCATTTTACTTTTCCCTAAGAATCTCCAAAATGTGTTGGGTAATCCTCTTTTCTGTTTGCTTGGGGAAGGGGGGTGTAGGAGTAGGAGGTGTGTTTTTTGTGGGGGTTTTGCTTGAAATTAGCATTATTCATAGCCCAGGTGGAAGGCAGCTTCCTATCCAGTCTAGAATAGCATATAATATTTTAAAAACTTAGTGCCTATGAATTTGTGCTCACATTTCCTTTTTTTCTGGCCTAATAAATTCAGAGGGGAATAATGTACCTTGGTTTTGTTTTTGTTGTTGGGTGCCTAAAGTGCAGAAAGGAAGATGAACAGCAAGCAGGCATCCTAAAAATTGGCCGTATGGTAGGTGCCCTGAAGGTGATCCTTGCTTTGCCTGAAATATTGTGTGGGTTTGAGAGCAGGTCTCTCCCCTTGAAGTGACTGGTAAACTGGTGCAATAGAGACAGAAGAGAGACAGGGACCACCCTAGTTACAAAAATGCATGATCTCTGTGAGAATGGGTTATTTCGTACAAGTTGGAAAGCACCACTGGGTACTTCAATTACATATATTTTGGGGGTTTTTTTTTATTTGGTTTGGGGTTGGTTTTTTTTGTTTGTTTGTTTTGGTTTGGTTTTTTTGGGTTTTTTATTTTGTTTTATTTTTGTTTTACATTTAATACTCCAACTGAACTTGACTGGTGTGCTACATGACCAGTGTAGCTGCTGTTACAGGGTGGCTGCGGTGAAGGATGAGGAAAGCTTTGGATGATTGGTGTTCCTGCTGAATTTGTAGGACCTGTGGACATAACTCCTGYCCTGTTAAATCTGGGGCTGTGACTGTTGGGCATGTGGTCTGTTTCATACAAGGATTAGAACCYGTGACAGCCCATTTTGATTTATGACATGCTGCTTATGGGGATAGAGGTTGAGAGGTGAATTCAAAGTGGCAGAAGTGTAATAAATGTACTTGGACAGCAAGGGAGGTGGAGAATTCTCTTATGGAAGCAAGCACAGCAAAACAGAAAGCAGGAGTGAGATATGATCAAGAGGAAAAAAAATTGTATCTRAGTTAAGTGATTAAGTTGGTACAAGCAATAGGATAAACTCTCTGTGAGGGCTTAGGCTGGGAAGTGATAAAGTTTAAAGACAGTTTTCCAAAAGAAGCAGGAAAAAAATAAATCCCAAATTTTTAAGGAGGARTTTCTTAAACTCATTAGAAGGGTTATTGAGTGTGTGGTGGCAATGAACAATGCTTACTATGGTGCTGCATTTCTCTGAAAGTTGMAGTCAATAATTTTGTAACTAGCTTTTAATCTTTTCATGCCAGGGGATTTAACAGTATAAAAGCTGTATTTTACTCCATGAGCAATCATCCCTGATGGAGAATCCYATTCTGATGATCTCTTCAATTTTTTTAACACTTTTCTCTTAGAAGAAATGCTTTGCCAAATATTTGGAAATTTCCCATTTAATTTTATAGCTCACCTACATCAGGTATGTCCTTCTCTTTTCTCTGGTTTTCTGAAGCAAAGAGCATATACAGTAATACTGAATGATTTTATTTTAGATAAAGTTGATCTTTAGTGGTTGTCTGCCTATGTAAAAATGTAATAAAAWGAAAGAAATTCTGGCTCAAACAACTGAAGTATTTTTTTGTTTAAGTCATACTGTTAACTCAGAAAAATGTTGATCTGACAATGATGAAAAKAAAGAATTACACCACAGGAAAAGTTGGCAGCAGTCATTCTAATGCTGCCACATGCTGCTTCCTTGAGGCTGTGGGAAGGWTTTTAAACAGTTTGATGGTGATACTTGCAGATTAAAAATCTGTAGCTAGATCATATTCAGTACCTTCACTGCTGCTCCTGCAGCTCACATGTGACAGTGTGGGACCACCTAGGCTGCTATTATGGCTCTAAACTTGTTTTCTCTGAACACTGATACAATAAAGCAATGATACTTGRAGAGTGGTATTCAATCAAATTCCTAATTTTAATAAACTTCATGCTAAGCATGATGATTTGATAAATTTTATCTGTCCTAAAAGAAAAAATAAATCTGATGCTTAGGACATATTAGTTTGCAAAATTAAATTACTATTCTGATAGTTTGCAASCTTCAAGTTCAAAGTTATATAAAACTAGTAACAGCTTTCAGTCTGTAGGCATGTCTCTTCCTGATCCAACAAAACACTGAAGGGGAAACTTAGCTTAAGCTAAAAACAAATTGATAAAGAAATTGGAGACTTTTGGGATGTTGAAAARCTAAGATTGTACTTGAATTATTTTTTCAGTGTATTGTGGGGTTTCAGTCAGTTGAAACCAAGTTTTCCTAAATTACTGTTTCTTACTATTTAGTTACTGTGCAGTTTATTCAGCACTTGGGATAAATGAGAAAGCTTTCCTCTTTCAAGATTGTAAATGGTAAATGTTTCCCTCCATTATGGGGAAGCTCAATTTTTTTTTTAATAGCGTTAGGAACAGGATTTTGCAAATAATAAACACATGCTATGGCTTCTGTGGATGTGACTGAACGCACTATAGAGTATGTTCTGAAACAATGATTACAAAATATTATTATTCTTATGTCCTTTGGATAAGTTTTGGAGTAAGAAAAAAGGCTGTTTTTAATGGCAATATAAGAAGACAAGAAGGTAGGGAATGCAGTTATYTGATCCTGCTATTTAAGAACCCTTCAGCTAATGCAAGGTGATATGAATTTTTTATGTATTTGTATTTGTCTTATGACTTTTGCAATTTTATTCTTAGCTCAAAATTGGGATCAATTGCATTAAGATTTTGTAATGTTTAAATGTTAAAATGGTTTTGGTTTTGCTTCTCTTTTTAGTCTTAATTGCAGTCTTGCATTCTACATCTTGCAGTCAAAAGGGAGAAAAGCCAGTCTGTACTCTATTTAAGAGTCCCATTATATGAGTAATGCTCACATGTAAATGGCCTTTGGGGATGTGTAGATTTGATCCTTTTGTGGGTTTTTTAATGGCTTCTAAAACTCTGGCCAGCTGAGCCACTTGGAGAAGCAAATCCTACTTTTGTACTGGAGTCTGTATTCCATGCTCTGTTTTACTATGTGTTCATTGGAAAAATAAAAATGAGGGAAAGACTGAGCCACAATCTTCTCTTGACTAATACTGTGAAAATCGATGAATCTACATAATCAATAAAAGGAGTTGACTTTATTCAGTTAATCAGTATTGCGGAATCTGTGCCCATTTTTCATATTGATGTAACACAAACAGTGGACTAAGAGTTAAAAGAGCAGAACAACACAACTAAAATATTTGGAGTCTATTTTTCCCCTGAATGGTCAGTCTTGTTGGAAACATTTTGTGCATTCAGAAAGTCAGCTTGGCTATTTCTCTGAAGGTGYTTTTGGAGGAATGTAACATAGAGTGAGTCATGGGGCTCTGTACCCTTTTGGCTTAGCAATAGCAAAACCAGGTGCTTCTGCATCACTTGTTAGAAAAGTGCATGTGTGCTCACACATTCTGCAGTTAAGAGATAAGCACTGCAGTGTTAAGCAGGCTTTATGGAAATAATGTGGAAATTTGTAGGAAAACAAGAAGTGGAACAGAAAGCTACCAGTCCATGACCATCAGTCTTCAACATATTGTTCCTGAGATTCTGACTAGTCAATAAACTAAAAGCAAAAGCAGACAAAATAAAATGCTGTCAGAGAAAATCAGATAGATGTTAAAAATGGGTAGACATAGACTCCTTTGGTACCTCAGAGAAAAGGCTAAAGTTGGGAAAATGACCAACAAGAAATAACTCATTTTTAAATTTTCTTTTTCTTAAACTAGAGCAGTGACAAGAAGGGGCTATGAGGTACCAACAGAATATCTAATGGTAGGGAATAAGAGAGATTTTTTTTCCACATTGTATGGCAAACAAAACAAGTTAGAACAACAAAATTATATGTTGGTAATGTGCCTTTAAGAAATGAAAAATATATTCTTTGCTATACTTTAAATTTTCCAACATAAATTTAATGTTTTTTTTATCAACTACAGTTGATTTGTGGGAGTGGTAATTAGTGTCATCTTTACATGAATTGTGAAGAGCTTCTTTGCTTTTGTAAGTCACTTTAAAATTTTGGAATAATTAGTGAGCATCTTTTGTAGCATTTCCAAATATATAAATATCTTGTCTCATTAATATATGCTTTTGATTTTGGTCTATTTTTATCAGGATTCTTTTTTAATATTTGGGGGTTTCAGTCACATACGGAATTTACTCAGCAGCAAATTACTTCATYGTGCTTCTTTGTGGAATGGAAATTGTTCTGTCCRTGTATYTTGAACCTCTAGAAGTACCTTAAATATAGTGAAGCATTAGGTCCTAGTACTCTTTTATACTCCTGTAATCCAGCTGATCTCTAAAGATCWTYATAAAATGTCRCACTAATRCACAAAAAGACTGCACAACACGCAGTCTTCACATGCAGGAAAGAAGAAGAGAGATTTATTTTTYRACCTCGACTTATATGTACAATTCTAACCACAGCCAAAGATTGGAGAATGAAGTCTTCACCTCTCCAACSACACTGGTCAATACAAAYGTMWTTTCTTTTCTCCTCCWAGTAGAAAGAATGTGAACTTGAAAGTGAGTTATTATAACACTTGCACTGTTTACAGAAAATGATGAGAAACTCCACTACAAATATGAAAAACATCAGAAGGCTTAGAAATTCAGGGTGACAGTAAAACATGCCAATAAGAGAGCTGTAATAAAAATAACAGTGATAGTGAATTTGTTTGAAACAAAAGAGCATCTTGGACTATGACCTATCATAGAAGAACARAATAACACAGCTTAGGAATGGGTCTTGGAGACTTTAGAAGGCCACACTTTCTGAAGAAACACTTTGTTCAAATTATTCAGATAAACCCTTGATCCTGCTGCTCTTCAGGCAGTAATACATCTATGTGACACTCTCTCTAAGTTGCAGTTAAACTTCTAACAATGCAGCCAGGCACAGAGTTCAGCCAGCAGCTTTGTACTTCTGCTYCTTTCTGTCTGCAGTTAACTGTACCTGAAAGTGTGCTTGCATATGAAATAATATATCAAGGAAATCAYAGTTTGGTGGACAATGAGCTGGATAAACAAAAAGCCTATTTGGATCACTAGGCTTAGTGGATAATGGATTGTGTTCTACTTGGAGGCTGATGATAAGGGGAGTCAAGAATCTCTCCTGAGACCCGTCCTGTTTCACAGCTCTATCGATAATYTGTAAAGAAATGTGCTGTCAACAGGATTGCAGGTGATGCCAAAAGTGGGAGAGCCACTCTCCAGAGAGACCTACACAGATTGGAGGAGTCTCATGAAATGCAATAAAGAAAAATGTCAAATCCTGAGCTTAGAGAAGGAATACGTGGAGCAAGGTCTACTGGGAGCAGCTCTACTGGAGAGCAAGCTGAGTGCACTGGCTGGTACATTGCTGTCTTGAGCAAGTCTGGGCTGGTAGCATTCACAAGAAGGGCCACAGCCAGGAAATGGAGGAACATGATTGTTACCTTCATTACACTGTATCTAGAGTGCTGCATCCAGTGTTGGGTCCTCTAACACAAGGTACTGATAAACAGAAGTGAGCTCAGTGGAGACCTTTAAGCTGGGGGGGCTGGTGTATTTGTTTCTTAATATTTTCATACCATGCAAACATCTGATAGAATCTAGACTCATTTTGCTAGTACAAAGCAGAAACATATCTCCATTCTTCACAACAGCCAACATAATATCTAGTGTCTTGTTTCATAAGAATTAATTTTGAAAGTCCTGTTTAAACATAATTATGTTCATGCTGTAAATGTGAGAGAGGATTCAGCTTTTCACTGGGTAAAATGAATTCTATCATTAATTAATTCTCTTGTATTAATTTAGAAGATTTCATGTGTGGTTGTAGGAAAGTAGCAAAACATTCTTGCTCTTGTCAAGTTTGGCAGTTAATTTAGCAGCCAGCACTTCTTGAGATCAATGGCACTGGATGCTGCCCTTAATTCTGTAGYAGGAGCTGACCTTCAACATCCAGCCCTTACCAGCACCCCTTGGTGTCACCTGTGCTCTCTCTGCTGGTGTTTCTTCTGGTACATCAGAGCTGTTCATAACAGCCCCACTGTCTTCATACCACCCGTGGCACAGGGAAAGCTTTCATAGCCTAAGGGCTRGTATGGACAGAGACTGTTCAGAAACTGAATTCAATAACCCTTCCTTCTCTTGGGCAATGTCAGACATGTTTTGAAGCATGTCAGCGTGCATTCCTGCAGGCTGAGTGTGTGAAGCTGTTAGTGTGCTTTGGTTTAACTGAGTGCAAGTTGAAGAGCTGTGTTTGACAGCAGGAACAGGCAGAAGCAGCTTTGCTTGATCAAGAGAGCAGAAAGAGTGGTCTGTGGGTGGTAAAGAATAGCAATGAACTGCAGAGAGGAAAGAATAGTGTTGTCTGACAGGCATCTATTCATRATGAGGTAGATTTGATATGGAGTGTTTTGGSGTTTCCTTGAGAAGTTTACTTYGTTCAAAGTGTGCTAGTGTATCCTRAGGGTGTTAATGAATTTGCAAGTGTAAATTTTKTATGGTCTAAAATACCAWTATAAAGAGATTTGATRTAGGATTAATGCTCCAAAGTCYCATCTCTGTATTTAACAGCAAGAAACTGTATGTGTGCTTTTAAGACTCCATTTTCCTTCATATTTCCAGGGCATGTAACCTCAT
This sequence comes from Alauda arvensis, assembly GCA_902810485.1. Classification (NCBI taxonomy): domain Eukaryota; kingdom Metazoa; phylum Chordata; class Aves; order Passeriformes; family Alaudidae; genus Alauda; species Alauda arvensis. The sequence goes on along the minus strand of CADDXX010000312.1, from coordinate 698,726 downwards.
ATCTCATACTTCCTACAGAAGAATAAAGTTCAATTAATTGGTCTGTAACTGTAAGAGGTGTTGCTTTTTAACTACTTTCCCTTAATGGGCTTTCCTTAAATTTTTTGTTCTTCATCATTCTCTGGTTTTGCAGATGTGAGCTGATGGGCTTTACAGAAAGCACAAAAAAAAAAGCAGGGTGGAAGGAGGCAGTTTTGGCATTATGAAAAGGAAGTTCAAACAAGCATCAGGGAWTGAAAGGGACAGGCTGCTTTCATAAAGGAGGTAAGCCAGGAGGTGATGCTGTGGCCAGCACAGGCAGTGCTCTCATGGAATGGATCATGTTCCAACAGGGGTTAAACAGGGCAGGTGTGTTTGTGGAAAAGTCACTGTCAACCATCCACRTGTCACCAAAGAAGGTGATGTAATGAGCCACTCCATCAAAGTAACTCAAAGTACAACTATTTTACTTATGAGTGAGTAATAAACACATAGGGGTATAATGTACTTTCACTTAAAGAATTGTACATTTTGCTCATTATATATATGGGCTTTGCTTTTCAGAAAGATTTCCCCTCTATATCATGGTGAAAGAAAAACARTGTAGAAATAAAAGCTATGTATATCATGACTTTCAGCTAGACTGTTTGACTATTGTGAAACCCAGTTAAAAGAAATTTTATTGACTTACTTTTTCCATCCTCAATGAAGACAAAGATACTCCTGGTGCCTTATTCATTATTGGAGTAGCTCAAAGCAGCTGCCAATTATTTAAAGTCATGGAAACAATCCTTTAACTTTTGCTTATGTCTGTATAGCTTTTACACAGTGCATGGCTTCTTCCTGCCAGAAAGTCCTCAAATTTACTCTTTGTAATTATTTTACTAATATATAGGGTTAATTAGATCCTGAGTGCCTTTTTTTATCACAGAAAGTATCAGAAGGAGAGTTATGAAGTGTACTTTAGTACCTGGCTTATCACTGGGCTTCACTGATGAGACAGTCTAGGGTTTTGACATGGATTTGTGAGTCTCCTGGTAAGTCATAAAGATCAAGAGAGATTTGTTGTCTTCATTAACACCTTGTCATACTAAAGGTTAGATGTTTCTTTCACATCAGTTAGAAGACCCTATTGCAGCCACTAAAGCTGTCTCCTTTCTTTTCTCACAYTATCAAGTCAGTTGTGAAGACAACACGTTGCAATTTCTTAAAATCATATCTACTCTTGTTTCAGGCTGATATGCTCTGCTTTTCCTTTGAGGCAAGTCAGTTTATATAGGCAATAAAATTCAAAAGTACTAATGCATTCAGATTTATCAGCAACTTTCAGTATCATTAATCATGAYATTTTTAAGTTTCTTTCTTTTACTTATTGAAGTTCTAGTAAACCATATAATCTTTTTGGATACTGCTTTTTCCTCAGAGGAAYTTCTTGACAGTTCCCACCACACCAGCCAGTGCAGGAGAACACTATTCATAAGCTRTGGCACTCTGCCTGCAGCCCTTTTCAACAGCAAGTTTTCTTTTCAACCTTCTCATATGAAATGTATGCATCTCCTCACAGACAACATTGAGAGAGTGCTACTGGATTGCAAGAAAATCTTTTAACAGCATTTCAGTAATGCTGAAACTCTTGAAACTCTTGGGAAAAAGTTCATATTTTTGTTTAAATAAGAATTATTGTTTCAAATCACYAAACTTCTGAGTAATATTAACCAAAGATGCAGCATTAGAAAACATTGTAGTTGAATTGATTACTGATGGAAATCATAACCCAGAACAGAGATATGTGCACATGTTTTTCTCTTGTTCCAGTGGGTAAAAAGATAGTTTCCATGTCCTTACACAGCTGACAGTCCTCTCTACCAGTTTTTTCTGTGTATCGTAAAACCTGTATTTCTTGTTAAAATATCAACACATCTGTTATAGATGTTGTCTGTTCAGTCAGATAATTTCTATTTATAACTGTCTTTTAAAAGTGTATAAATTATGCAATACACTGGGAGGAAACTATTCTTATCTCATGTGAGAATCTGGATTTAAGATGCATACCATAGTGGGCATAGCAAAAGTTCAGGGTGAAAAAAAAGTTTCATTAGGAAACAGGACTAATAAATTATATAGTTGATGAATAATAATACAGTTTATTTTTTAATTAGAATATTAATAAGTAATTGACAATAACAGCCAAAAGATCATTTAAGAGACAGCTGAAACATTTTAGTATTGTCATTTAAATCATTAATACTATGTTGGAAGGTATTAATTTGATGTTAATGGTTACAATTTATTTCAGGTTTGTCTATATCTGGAGATATAAACTAGATTACAAATTCATAGTATTTAAATTAATTAGTCACAAAATTTTTATYAATAATCAAAAACTAATTCACACAGCCCATATAAGCATGTGTTTTTTAAAGCTATGTGTTGATGGCACAATTTTTAACTGCAGTAGCTGAAAACATTAATTCAGTTGAAACAACAGCAAAGTTTTTACTGATGCCTCTGTGTCCATGAATTCATACACTTTGAAGATTTTCTTTGAGATATTCAGAAAAATGAAATAAGGAAATAAAAGCTCTCAGAGTTGGATTGCTCACACTTTTTACACTTTAAATCCGAATAACTTTTTGGTCTTTTCTGTCATGTCTCATTTATTATCCTRAACATATCTTAGTGCTGTCTCCAACTGAGCAGAGAAGTCATGAGGTTCAAAATGACATGGTCATGATGAGAACACTGGAACAGGCAAAAAGCAGTGTTTGAAAACTTTGATTTTTTCTAGAGAAAGACAAGTCAGACATATCATACCTGCTTTCAAGAGAGCACCAATGGCAGTGATCCTGCTTCTKTGCCTCTATTACCCAGCATGAAACTTAGCAGAACGAGGGTGATCCACACAGACAGGGTATGTCTGAAATGAGAATAGAAAAGGGTTATGAATGTTCACATGTCAGCTTACAGCAAGTTACCAGTCACCTCTTGTAAGAAAAGAATTTAATTATAAAATGCAGCTAAACATCTTTTAAATAAAAACCTTTTAAATAGAATTTATTAATAACTGTGATTCYTTTCTTGATAAAATATATTACATGTTCTCAGGGATATTTCATTCATTGRTAATTGGTTTTGATATAAAAATACAGTGGGCATGTATAGAGCTAATGCATAATTTAAAATAGGTTTCTTTTTCTTAAGCTGATTTTTCCTACTGCATAAGAGTGAAATAAAGCTATTTAAAAATGTATGATTATTTATGAAAATCGTWAGTATAAGCAGTAGAAAAGACTGCATTTGTTTAAGTATGGATATGCTGCTACCAAAACAGCTGGAGTTACTGCACTTTATGTGAATTAACAATATTTGAATGTGCACTGTAATTATAGTTGTAATAAGAATACAGAGAAATGGAAAATAATATTTCAAGCTTTGCACAKTTCCAGGTCAGTTCAGTATTTGCAAAGTGAGTGGTCAGGGCAGGATTTTTCTTTCCCAACACTGTGATCAAGTTTGTGTCCTGAATTTGTTTAGTTAAATGCCTCATAAAATTTAAGGCAGTTTGGCAATGCACTTGCTGGAATGGATGAAAGAGTGTATAAAAGAAAKCCACTAAGCCATTATAGAAAATAATATTTCCTACTATATTGACCATGCTGCATTCTGTACTTAAATATCTGTGCTAGAAAAAGAAATAATARCCTAATAAAACATGCCAGGATGCATACTAAATGTGRGWGATTGGATAGTAATAACTAAAMATTCTAGYTGATTAGACAATTGTCTTTYGAATGTGCTTTTGTCTATCTCAGCAGCTGTGCCCAGACCTCTGCAAGAATGTTCTTGCTTGGAAGTTGGAGGCCTTACATTAGTTTAAAGTTGGTTCAAACTCTACTTGAATTGAAGTAAAAGGCAGAGAGTACATCAATATTAACAAATGTTTATATCAGAAATAGCCTGGTTAATTTAAGCTTTCCTTTTATTTTTTYCTTTTGGGAGGGCCAGTAAGGAATCAGTGACCCACCAAAAATGTTCTTGATGGAGGGTGAAAGTGCCCAAGTCCAGACACCACTCATTTTCCATTGCTTCTGTTAAGGGAGGAAAGTTCCCATCCCCACTGGAAGAGTGAATGCCCTTGGAAAAATATCTAGGAGGAGGGCTTGTATATTCCTGGTTTTACTTTTTGCGTTTTCTAACAGTCTTCAGTCAGCTGTTACTGACTGCTTGGTTCGCTTTGCCCATGCATTAGCAATWCAAGCTGGTATTTCATAATTTGTATTTAATGCTTGAAACAGCATAACATCAAAGGATCTGCTGGTTTCAATACCATTGTGATATTCTGTATGCAAGAATAAAAAACAGCAAAAAAGTTATTCTTTTTCCTATTAGTTATCTTTGTGATTATTAGCAAGAACACCATTCTCAGAACTGTATTCAGCACACCTGATAATAACACCTTGTTATAGATAGAATTAGTTTTCTTATTAGCAGATGGCAGTACCAAAGAAAACTTCTTTGCTGTTGCAGTACTTACTTAGTGGAATGTATGAATTGGAAATGGCATAATGCCTTTACACAATGGCATAATACTGTGCCACAACTGCACTGCAGCTATCTTAGCAGAGATTAACATAAACAGAGTAAGATTAAAACCACACCTGAGTTTTGCCTACCTTGCTTTATTCATCTGAAACAAACTAAATTAGAATAAGGCCTYTTAGCATTTTGTTTACTTCATTAAAGCTGTTTCACCTTCCAAGTAAAGAGAAAACCTTACTTTGTTCTACTAGTTCTATTTGAAGTAAAAAGTTTAGACTTTGTACTGCAATCTTCACTGTGCAGAGCTATGAGCACCAACCAAGGCAGTGACAGATGAAACATGGCTGAGGAACTAACAGGATTTGGGCTGTCTTTTTAGCCAGATTGATTCCTCYTTGTTGCAAAGTTACACCTTAAGTAAAAAACAGACTTTATGTTACAGGAGAGTCAATACTTGTCTACGCTGGCAAATGGTACATTCTGGAGTCAGAGCTGATTCAGAAGAGGAATAGTAGCACATTTCTGGGAGAGGATAATGGGGTCAGGAGATTAAGTCTCCTTCTAAAGGTGGATCCTRAGTTTCACCAAARGCTTGYTTGCCCTTGCCTCTGCAGAGCTAGTAAACATTGTTGACTCAATGTTGAATGTATATAWGGTCCAATATGTAGACAYAGACTAARTATTACATTTGGGGGGATTTTTAARGTMATTATCTAGASACAAAACTTAGTAACTCTGGTAACTAAGAAGAARGGAATTCTATTTTAATTTAAGGTTTTTTACTTTCAGAGTTTCTGTCCATCACTGCAGCTACTGACAAATGAGGAAGAGACTATTGAAAAGGGAGGCATATACTTCAGTTATACTTAGCTATTCCAGAGGGTGAGCACAATCACTGTTTTTAAAATAAAAGTAGGATCAACAAATTACTAAGTTGCATGATCTTCATTGGTTTGAGCTAGTCCTGTGGAGGTTATTCAGCTAAACTACTTCAAACTTTTTTTTTTACTTTCCTGCAGTGCCAAATTGTAAAGCATAATAATTTTTATTTTGCTAACTAGCAGAACTGAACAACAAAATTAGAAAAAGAACAAGCAGACTCTTTGATGTGTCAGCAGTGGTGTCTGATGTGTCCACAAGTATAGAGAATTGGAAACCAAACTGTTTTTAACTATTAGTGTAAAAAGGCTTTAATTGGGGGGTTTGTGTTCTGCAAACAGATAAAAAAAGATTGGTGGTAGAAGGAAGAAACAGCAAACACAATGAAGATAGCTGTGCCATTAAATTTAGAGTCGTTGGTATTAGCTATTCATTTGCAACTTGGGGAAAAATATAAMGAGATTTTACAGATGTAAATAGTAACTCTGTAAGAGTCCTGGAGGCACAGCTAGAATGATTACAGCTGTATAGAAATGGCTGTTTTTAGTTCTGAAGGAAAAGAAAACAATAGATAAAAGATGGCAGACTGATGAAAGCGGTGTAATGTTTTATGGACCTAAGTTCCCAAGATATTGCAGTGCAATAGCAATATAAATCTTCTTTGGTATTTATCCTGCAGTTGGCCAGTATTCCAAAAATGAAAAGTGCATTTTTTTAGCTTCTSTCTGTTACAGTATGTCCAAACAGACTGCTAGTTATGTGCAAGTATTTTGTATTCAACTTAGAAGCGTATTTGTTGGTTAATAGGGCTTAGATCTCCCTTCTCAGATATTTGTGATGTGTTTGTTTCTATATTAAAGGTTATTATGAAGTAGAAGATATTTTCCTGAACTCGATGGGTAAATTTTTTGTAGAATTTTTTTTTTTTAACTTACAATGTAGCCTTGAATGGGAGCAAGAGCACCTATGTCCATGTAAATGGCAAATGCTGAGAGGAAGAGTGTGGTTTCTTCCAGGTCTTACGCATCCTCATGGGTAGTCACAGTTTCTCAAGTGGTTCTCATTCCCCAGCAACCTGGCCTTGAGCACAGGCAGCTTGAATTCCTGGCCTGGGGGAGACACTTGACAAATGCATCCTTGAATCAGAGGCATTAAGGACCTGGTATTTTCTAAGCATTAACTTTGAAATGTGTTTTTTTTTTCTAGTTTTCCTGCTTGGTCTCCTAGCTTTTGCTATCATATTGTGATCCAATCAGTTTATTTTAGAAGTTAAAAAAAATACATGCTGGCATAGCTAGATGCATTTTTATTTTTCCACATGCTCTTCCTGAGTCTCTAAAGATAGGATKTAGATGCCAGGTATATATTTACCTACTGTTAGTCTACATCCATAATATGTACCTTCCCTGGTGAAATGAAATACTGCCTCTGAATATCCTAGAGGGTTTTGGTTGAAGGACAGCWGTACATAAAGAAATGTAAAGGGTGTACACGGGTTATGTAGTTGATGCCTGTGTAAACAGACTAAATATTTATGATTCATTAGTAGTTGAGGTTTTTTCTGTCTTGAGTTGTACAGACTTAGCAGTATTTTAACCCTTTTTGCTGTTTTTCTTAAGCAAAAACCAAATCTACACCACCTTTCCTTTGTTCATCATCCTAGATATAATGATTTTAARCATTTAAGTTCTAATACTAGATTGCAGATATATGATTTAAGGATATTAGTAATTTTGCCCAAGGGCAAAAGGCTGATTTTAACAAAGTAAGTTTAAAGATACAAAAATCCTGTATCTAATAAAGTCAATGAACAACTTTACTAGTGAATTACATGAGATAAAGGATTATACATGTTGGTATATGCAGTATTTGAGCTTTCTGAAGTTTATTGCATGCTGTATGTACATATAGGAACAGTGTCTGTTTAAAGGTTGACTTTCCTGTGTGTTAAAATTCAAACACTTGCACAGAAATGTTATTGAAATTGTACAGAGTGAGAACTGGATAAACAACAAAAGAGCCTCCAGATATGAACAAAGAAATTCCTGAGACAAAATCTCCTTTTAAAAAATGTGCACAAGCTTGAAAAGCTTTTCTTAATAGCAATTGTTCTCTTACTGCTGTTTTTATGTCATTTTATACATCAGGTCGTGATTCTGGCAGACAGGTTATTTTCAGCATTCATTTTTCTGCTGGRCAGTTGATAGCTCAGGGCACAAAATGAAAACAATAAGGTGAAAGCTAAACTCTCACTCAAAGTGTGGTCAAATTTGAACTAAAAAGAGTATATTATATCAAATCACTGGGGTCATGGGCCAGGAAT
>CADDXX010000312.1:628126-690696 GCA_902810485.1 Alauda arvensis | reverse complement strand
TTGCAGAGAGGCTGAGGTTGTCATGACTGTTCCTTTACTTCTGTATTTTGCTTTTTTCAAGTGGTCTTGCTGCTCTATGTCCCTGAAGAACATAAAACTACCTTAGTTTTTTGTCATYCCATCCTTTTATTCCTTACCTCCTTCAGAGATACCCTGTTTAAATAGCACCTTAGGAAAAAAAAAAAAAAAGACAGTATCTAGTATCTTAAGGTGTTAAGGAATTCTTTGAGGAAAAACCTTGAGAAATTTGGTTTTTTAAACTAAATTATCCATAGATAATGTCATCAAATACAGTCTATTGTATAGTGGGGACTGGGATGCGGAGAAACTGCTGTATTTATTAAAATTGTTAATCTATTTTAACATTTCTTCTCCAGCTACAATAAAAAGATTTATAGTTCTTAACTTATTAATACCACTGAGAAACTTCTTTGGGGATAAGTAATTCCCTCRCTCTGCTAAAAGAGAAACAGTTCAACAAATAAGACAGCAAGTGTTGCTTAACCTTTATTGCAGTTGCATTCCCTTTCCCCCAAACAATTAAAAGTGAAAGAAAACAATCTKCTGGCAGTGAGGGAGCAAGACAGGCACTGCATTCTGTTGGTTTGTGACCTCATGTATCTCTCTTGGTGTGTTAGATGGTGTAATTCACAGGAAGGAAAAATGTACTAGACTTAAATTCACCAAGGGAATTTACCAGTTGGCCGAACACCATATAATATAAAATGAACTTATTCCTTCAGCTGGGATCCAAATCAGAAAAATCTAAGGAATATTTTTCAGAGGTGCTAGTTCTGTGAGCATAKGCTGTATACTTATGTGAGGAAGTGTAAATCAGAATTAATCATCCACCATGCTGAACACACAGAGTTGGACTGCATGTGAGCCATGGGGCTGTRCATCTCACTGAATCCCACACTGTAACAAATGCTGTTGCTGCTTGGCTCCTGTGTCTCTCTTTGCACACATCTGGTATGACAGMAAGTTTTGACTACTTCTTGCAATATCTTTGTGCTGATTATGTCAGTTAAAACCCACCCAGGATTAATTTCCTTACGTGCTTGGTCTTTCACCATTAGAGTCTGGCTTTTGTCCTCCTGAGCCCGCACAGCATTGCGAGTCTGAGGCTACAACCATGAGATCAGTACTCAAAAGTGCAATGAGCACTGCTTGAAAGGTATTTTGAGGACAAAAGCTCTGATTTTTGTTTGTTTGGGTTTTTTTTTTTTGTCAAGTTGCATTTTGTCTGATTTAAGATTATCCTTGAAAGCTCACACAGTATCAGATAAGCACCAAAGCAAGTGCAGAAGTGACAACATGCCAGGGACAGGGCAGCAAACTGTCAGACCTGTTCAAGCAGCCTCAGAACAGCCTAATTATCCTCAGTGTGCTTCAATGAAAGATAGCAAGTGTCACTGTCCTATTAGCAAAGAATAAGTGTGAAAATGCACCTCAAAACAAACACCAGTTGCAATGAGGTAATGGGCTGAGGTCTGGGCACACTGCTGGGGTACCTCAGCTGAAATTCCAGCTTCTGAAAGTGAMGGGATGCTCAAGTTTATTTGCTTTTGAGGGCTAAACAAGTCAGTGTTTTAAAATAATTAATATTATTTTAATGAGAAGAGGTTGTTAATTAAATGCTAAGGCTAGGGTTGGCCTGTCATTGTAGAATGTTGTTCATCACTAATTGAATTCCTAAAAACTAGTTACTAAATTTTTTCTACATGACACTTTTGCCTAATTAGAACGAGTTCAGAAAAGAGCAACATGATTGGAAGCTGCAGAAATTGCTTCTTAGGCGATTAAAGGAATTAAAATTCATAGCCTGGTGTGCAGATGATTATTGGGGGGAGGGAAATGATTCCTGAAGTATTAATGACAGTAAAAATATTCTTTATCTTAAAAATGGCTGAGAATGGATTAAAAAATCCGGCCAGTTCCAAATCATTTTTGTTTATCAGGAGGAAGACATGAAGGCATCTCATTTATGAAATTTGGGTTTTACCATGTGCATGTCAAGAAGCATGTGAAAATGAATTTCTCATCACCCACAGGTTTCCTGTACATAATGGAATATCTGCCTAAGATATAAGCATGTATCGTATAGAAGGTGTGGTAGACCCTGCAAAGCTACTAAAGAAAAATTTGATCCCTGCAGCAGCATAACAGTCAAAAGTGGTGTCTGAAGTTATGCTGAAGGTTCAGGATTGTGTGTTTCTGTATTTTGTTGCTTCCCTCATTTCAGCATCACCAGGAGCCTCATGATGCTGTGCTTAGTTGGGCGTTATAATGATTCCTCAGGGAATATCTGCAACCTTCCTTTAACTTACTTAAGTGATAAGTCATTGTAAGCTCACTGCTCCTTTCAGGATTTGGTTTTATCCTAAAGCTGCTTTCCAATTTGCCAGAGCAGCAAAATTGCTGTAGCAGAAAAATTTCCATTCCATTCTGTGGAGCCTTAAATAACATTGTAGGTTCTTGCATTGGAACAGGGCTGTGAGCCAGTGTTAGGTGCTGAAAAACATCAAGTTCTGCTATTTCTTCCAGCCCCTTCCCTGTAAGTTTTTTTTCACTCTCTCTCTTTTGTGAAATAATGGGAGTTCAGCTCAAAAAAGCTTTAATTTCCTGAGCTGTTAGCACTCTGCCTAATTATACTTTTAATGACAGAATTAAAAGTCTTAAGAAGCCTCTGAGATTGCCAGAGTGAAAGCTCTGAATGAAAATAAAAAAAAAAAATTCAAAGAGGGAATAAAAAAGAAAATAAAAGCTCCTTTACCTTTTAATGTGGAGATCATACCCCTGTATCCTCACCCTATTATTTTTCTTTCTACTACTAYCATTTATCAGGAGTAAACCTGTTTATCAGAAGTCACCTATATGAAGTTGAATTTCAGGCCCTACACTGAAGAAAAGAAAAAGTCTTCAGTGTTCTTGTTACAACCCACCACAGAAGGCAAGGATAACCTAGGTTGCTGTTAATAGATCCCTTGGGATTTATTAGAGTGAAACAAAACTGAATATATACATGTATTTATGAAGAAATAAATGTAAGATTTATTTTAGAACAATTTGGCTGCAATGGAAAGAAGCTATGTAGCCATTTTGGTTATTATCTCTAGTAATATAAAATCTCAAAAATAAAATTTAAGAAAATGTCGAGGGGAAAAGAAAGAAAAAAAAGGATAAGAGTAGGCAGGTATTACCACACCTGGATCCATGAATGAGATTTGATTGTTGCAATTTTGATGTCCATTGGTTGAAGTGATGGTCCCATTTTTGATCCATTGGGGGTGGGGGAAGCCTGCAAAACACAAATTCCAGTGGGTTAATGTACACTCAGGGTCAGGTGGGGATGTTTTGTGTAGTACACGAAATGTTCTGTGTGATGTGCCACTGTGGATCAKGGGACACAGGGAGCTGCTGATGGTTTGTGASACCTTCTAAGACATGACAGMTCTCAGGTCAGCRAGGCTGAGCCAGCTAWGCCCCAACCGAAGGGATGACTATCCTCATCTTGTAAATTAAATGGGGAATGTCCATGGGAGCAACAGTAGCATTGTGTCTAAGTGTTGGTGTCCTGGTACTTTGCTGGAAAGGAGTTTTCACATCTGAGTCRTTTGTGAAAGGGAGGAGACCAGCATGATAAAAAGCACTGTTCTGCCTTGCAGGATCTTCTTCTCATTGACCTCTTCCCATATSTGGCTCAAAACCCAGCTGGTTGCTGAGCACAGGTCAGTTTGCTATGGCCATCCTGCAGTGGTGGGTGTGCACTCCYTCTGCACCTGGGTGGTTACTTTGTGAATGGTCAGCAAAGCACCCTGCTCTTTTTGCAAAAGGTCAATAGTTTTGGGTCATYAACCATTAACATTCCAGTCTCTCACACGGTGATATGGACTAGTTCTGAACATTGCATAATTGGGAATGGAAACCACATGTTGTTGCAGATCTGTGGTCAAACCTGTGCATGTTTCCTATGTAGTACAAGTCTAATTATACAGAGMTAAGGGACCAAATCAGGATTACAGTGGTTTCTTTCATGTGCTGCAAATATGTAATAGCTCATCTTTACAGGACAAATATACTCATTTTTAAACAAGAACATCAAATGTAGAAATATGTCAGCCTCTTCAGCCTTCATTTATAATACTTTCTGGTTGCTATGGTGAAATACAGTAYTTCACCTTTGGAAAAGCCAAGGAGAGGAATAGAGCATTTATTGTACATGGGTTATTTTATATCAGAGAAAGGTGCCATACAAAAAAGAGAGCTGCACAGTAGTGATGTTCTTATGATTGTGGTTAAGAAAACATTTATTTTTTTCTTTTGTTCAAGTTGCTAACCATTCAATGAACCGTAGAGAGCCAGAAACACCTGTTTTGAAACAGAGGTGTGGCAGAGGAAAGGCTGATGATTTTAAATTGGTAGATRTGTTGGAGGCTTGGATGATGAATATTCCTGTTTGATACTAGAATATTAGCTTTTATTACTGGCRTACATGGTTCATTGACTTTCTCATTCATTACCACAGAAAACACCTTTCCTTTCTCTAGGAACTCATCTGAGGTCGTCTAACTGCACAGCCCATAAATACATGGCTTCCTAGATGTATGGGCAAGCATGTGTGGACATAGTCATAATTTGGCTGATAGAAAATGACTGAATATGGAGCTGTGAATGCTGCTGCTCTGTTCCATCATTTCCACCAGCTTGATCTGTTGTCCTCCCAGTAGTTTTTTATTTGCATGAATAAAGTGATTGATAATGGTGTCCTCCTGCTTMAATGCATAATTACAAAAATAGTAGTGAAAGAAGAAACTCAGCAAGTCAGACATTACCATATTTGTTCCAAATGTAACAAGATTGAAGAAGACAGGCAAAATTTGTGTTTTCTTATAAGCAGGAGAAGCATATCTTAGAGGAAGGTGGGTTTCTACAGCTAAGAAWGTAGGTAGGTGTGAATGGCCCTAGAAGTTCCATTATACTGCACTTCTCCTGTGCAGATATACATTTGTGCTTTCAAATTTGGTAGTGGCCATTCCTACTGCAACAAATATGATTTAATAGRAAAAAACCCCAGGTCTGTAGGCTGAAGACACAGTTGCATAATTTAGAGGTAATTTCATTTGCCAAAAAAGCCAGTGGGCTTTGCAGTAAAACAAACCACAATTTGATTACTGACTATTACAAAATGTAATTTAACCTCATTTAGGAAACATATAGCTGCTCTGTAATCCTTTGCTAAAGCTTAATAAATTAAAATGCTACTGTTGCTCCCATGGACATTCCATTTAATTTACAAACCACTTGTGCCCTCAGTATTTTATACATATTTGTATAGCATGCTGTATCAATTAGATTTTTTGACAAATAAATCCACTGGTGTTATGTTATGAGGGGAATTGGCAATGGTTTTCTTGTGGGATTCCTTTCAGCTCCTGTTTTCAGATCAGTAATGGCAGCAGTCCTTTGATATAGATCAAAGCAAGAACAAAAGCTTAGAAGCAAGTGAGAATCATAAGGTGAAAATGAAGAGGGGAAAAAGAAATGAAATCCCATGCTATAGCCTAGAACTTTTATATGGCTATACCTACAATATTATATTAGTGTAATTTACTTCTAAGCATGAGACAGAACCTTGAGAAGCTTGGCTATCATATTTTCTTCCTTGATTACAAACCAGTGAAATTTATCTTGCCTATACAGATGCTGAATTTCTCCTTTCTCAGCCTCTATTCACTTACAGTCATTAAAATCTAGGGCACTTAGTGTAAATATTAAAGATGATATATGAAGCCTGACAAATTTAATCTTGCATAATTACACTCTACCTTGCTCTTCTAGCTAGCAAAAGTTCCCCTGCAATTCTGTCTGTATAAGTAATCTTATTTTATGTTGCAATATTGGGCTGTTGAGCAGCTGTGGCACTGGCAAGATGAACACTGTGATTCCATACATTASCTTCATTTCTCTAAACATTTTATGAATGTTACATGATGTTCTGTGATTAGCTGTAGCAGCCTAAAAARGAGGTGCTACATTCAAAATTATTTTACTCTGAGAATAATTCTTGAAAAGATATGTGTAAACTGATTTCTTCTCCTGGTTCTTGAAATGCTGTCTTAGTGGACATAGTTTTCTTCTGCAGATCAAAGATAGAAACTTTATTGTGTAGAAAACTGCAGTTTATTTCCTGTGAGTGATTTTCTCACTGGCTAACTAATAGGAGGATTAGGTTCATTATCCACCAGATAACTTTCCTAATAAGCTGAGATTTGGCATTAACAAGAAGCTGAATGTTTGCCATTTATCTGACCTGTTTGTAGGTGTCCTTTCTGTGTTTATTTGACCATTTCATTCTCTTCTGGCTGTCTGACATGTCCCTCTGGAAGAAGAGAGTACAGAAAGAAGGGCAGCTAATTAATACTTCCAAATTTTGTTTCTATTTCTAACTCATCTGCAGTTTCCCTTTTCAGATACATTGGGGGAAAATAGCAAATAGAGTCTAATGAACTGTTACTCCCAGCCAATTAAGACACACWCCCACACCCACCACACACACACAAATTAATTGCAATGCAGTGCAGATTTTAACACCTAGAAAGGCAGTAAAATTCAAGTCAATTAATGAACAGTAATACATCCTTGCCTTGAAAACTGTTTGGTTTTGGTCAGCCCCAATGCACATCAGACAACAGAAAATCCAGAATGTTTGCAGAGAAATGAGAATCTTTCTAAGTATAGAGAGCAAAGTCTGAAAAGACTGATACTGTTTACAGGCAGATGTTAAAAATGAAATATAGTGGCAAGACATTAAACACTTCAATCTAGTAGGCATCATGTAGGTACTCTRTAAGAGTCAGAAGAAATTTGAAAAGATGAAGAGTTTAAAGCTTACAGTAAAAAATTCTTGTAAGCATTAAAATAAAAGTTATTTAAGAGATTTAAGGGAATTAAAAGAAAATACATGCTATTTTACTGTGCAAATTGCAATGACAGATATAATCCAAAGCCAAGTGCTGACTGGGATTAGTATAAAAGAAGTGTGATAATGCCAGATAATTTTGAAAGGACTGGGTAACATATTGTTTTCTATCCTTATCTGTTAGTAATTGAATTCTTACTTAGATAATATTTAAGTATTTCTAGAAATTGTTTTATTCCTTAGTTGTTCAATTCCTAACATCCTATTGTTATTCTTAAGCATTTGCTACTTCTTCTGTTGTGTTAAATTAGATGTGTTTGTTTTTAAATGGCAGATYTTCTCTGTTCTTAGTCAACTTTGAAATTAATGGAATTTAGTTTCCCGTATCTAAGCTTTATAAATAACATTTTGGAGTGGTTTTTTATTCTTAGGGAAAATTGATGGTATTCTACAAGCAATCAGTTACGAAATGTACTTAGTGCATAATACACAATATAATTTAAGGTGTCCTTTTTATATTATTTGTGTTCCATACATAAATTATTCTATTTGAAATGGTTGGAGTAGCCATTACTTAGTTGGGATTGTTTGTGGAAAAATGTTAGGACTCCAGAGYTGGATCATTCTTGTAGAGGCCACTAATACAGACATAACTACTCTGTCCAGTTCAAARCTCATTTGGGATCTGTGCTTCCAGGTAATGTATGTCTCCTACAGCACTTCAGCACAGGTTCCTCTTGAATATTTACTTGGGAGAGAAAAATTTGTGCTTGTTTTTATGCAGAGGTGCTGAGTTGCAGCCAGAGCTCTCTGCTCAGCCAGGCCAATTTTCTTCCCCTCTGGTTCATCTTTTAGCACATAGGGAGCAGCCTACTCCTGTACCTGCAATACTGCCTGCTTAGGGCTCTTCCAGCCTCCCTGGCCTCATTTGCCCTTCAGGACTGCCTCCAGCAGGACTCTCTCAACCTTATCGGGCCAGTATCTGTCTAGAAGTCCAAGGTGGCCTTTCTGCTGAGGCCCCTCCAGGGTTTTCTGAGGATTGAAAACCCCCATTTCACAATTGCTGTCCCTGAGGTGGCCTACAAACACCCCATTACTCAGCAGGTCCAGTGGGATCCAGATCTCCCCTCATGAGCTTCCTCCAGAGCTGTGTCAGGAAGTTACCACACACCAGGAACCTTCTAGACTGTCTGCTCACTGCTCTGTCTCATTTCCAGAAGACATTTGGCAAGTTMAAGTCCCCCATGAGAACAAGGACTAGCAATGACACCTCTCCCAGCTGCTTACAGAACATTCCTAATCCTGATCAGGTGGTCTGTGGTGGAGGTATCTGCCTGCCCTCCTGGCCTTTCCCTGCATTCTCACCCATGATGACTCTATCCTATCATCACCATCATTAAACTCTAGCTAACCAAGATTTTCCCTGACATAYAGGGCTTCCCCACTGCACCTCCTTCCTTGTCTGCTTCAAATCTTAGTGGAGAAGAATTTAAGGACAGGGGAAGATGCAATGTTTAGATGGAATAGCTTCATTACAAATTCTAGTACTTTTTTTTCCCTCTGTGCAACCTAGTGAATAATCAYSAGGAAGTTTGTGCAAACTTAAATGTATTGCTCAATCACCAGCAGAATACTTTGCAAAGTCAAAAATGAAAGCTGGATTTAGGGAAAGAGAACAAGCCAGGGCAGTGATTGGTTATTATGTCATACCCTAGTTTCATTTTTTTTCAATTTTATGTGAAAAATGGTGTTTCCTTTTGTATCCAGGAGGGATACATTATGGAAAAATTATTTTTCTTTCAGCAGCTTTTAAAATTTGTTTGTACTGTCAATACAAGCACCACATAAGAATATATCAGATAAATATTTGTTTTCAAATTATTGAACAAAATAAGAAGTATGTGAGTGAAATTACAATGGAGTTTGAATCTAGAAGGATAAGCATGCAAATAGTTGCCATACATAAAACAGAATGTTATTATCTCCTTATTCGAAGCTGATTTAATTTTCAAATGTTTTGAGGCATAGAATTTTCCAATTGAACTTCTTCCAGAAGAATTCACATCTCTAAGTAACATTGATGTTTTAATCTGTTGCATGGCATATAGCAGGAAAGATTTCATATATCACTTCCTTCTCCTTTCCACATAGTTTGTTATCCTTGCTGCTTTACTTTCTGGAAATACACAAATTCAGTGTATGGTTCCCCCTAACGTAGAGAACTATCATGAAAAACAGCAGGAAAAGTCTATTTCTTTTTTAAAGGAGGTATTCTCTGAAGTCAGCAATCAGTTACATTAATTCAAGTGGATATTTTCAGCTTTTTTTTTTTTTTTTTTACTTTAAACATTCTTCTGTAACTCATTTTCTGTGCAGGTAGAATTGGCCCCTAAAACTCCTCAAATTCATGATCTTTCTCCCTTTCATCTTTTTTTAAGAGGTCCAGGCCTTGTGTGAAAGCAGAAAACAAAACCTTGGCTGTGTCTGGGATCWCTTGTTGCTGGGTGGCTTTCTACAAGTGGGTTGGCACCTTCAGTGGTGGAGTAGAAGGGGCTCTGCTCCCAAGAGTGGGCAGCTCAAGATCACAAGGTAGCCTGGACCTACTGTGTAAAAGGAGAATGTGGACTGACAGATTTCTCTATTTTAATGATTTTCTTGAGACCACTTATTAAGATAAATAAGGCTTCTTTCACCTCTATAGTGTGAATGTGGTATTATATTACGATTATTGTTTCTGCAATATTGTAAACATTTGCTCATGCTTCATCATTGAAGAAAAAGGACACAAATTTCAGAACAAGARAAGCCTAAGTAAGAATAACTTCAAGGATTAAACAGAGGCCAAAGATGAGAATGAGGATGATATTAACATATCAGAGCCTTAAATGGAGAAGATGATATGAAATACCTAGAAATTTTAGAGGGAACAAAATGTTACTTTTCTTTTAAGAGAAGAACTTAACAGGAAAATGTACTGAACCATTAATATGGAATATGAGGCAAAAAATAATGACATATTTTGAAGGTGCAAATGTGGGATAGTGTATTTGGTTTGACGTATTTTTACTGTGCTTTCCTCTTAAGACACTATTTATCTTCACAGGTTAATGGGAAAGTGAACTGACACTCAGRTTGTAAGCATATCTAAATAATACAGGACTCACAACATTCTAGTATTAAATACTCAGAAGCGTAAAATCAAAGAATATTCTTGCTTATATATTGACAAGGTATAATCTAAAATTAACTGAAGTACACACATGCCTTTTTGAATKAATAAAAACATGTAGATTCTAGAGTTCTGCTTATATTGTCCTTCAATGTGTAGAGCCTTCAAAGAAAACCAAAAAATGCTAATGAAAAATTGTAGATTGCATTTTTCTTTCCCTATGTTAGCCCATAAACAATAGATTTTTAATTATTAATAGATTATTATTAACTCTACTATGCTAATTTAAAATTATAGAATTTCTGAACAAAAATAGAAATACCTGAACATCTTGGTAGTTAGCAAAATTTTTTCTAGTCGAAAGAGCTTAGCAACCCGAGTAGCTGATACTGGACATCATCTATGTAGTTCTTTTTAGTGCTAGAACATATGTTTTAATTAATAAAAGTGTCTAAAATAATTTTTTCTGAAGCTTCACTTTATTGTTGTGCCTTGTCTAGCAATGGGCAGGATTTATTTAAATTTTTAGGATGGGCAAAGGGTAAGCATTTAGGCATAGCCTTTTATTGGTTATGCATGTGCTGCATGAAGATTCTTCAGAGTGTATTCTTCACACTGGGTATCCTCTTGGTTATCACATTAATAAACACAGGACAAATAGTTTTATACAGACTGTCTAATAAATCAGCTGGGATTCTTTTTCTCCTGATGTGTAGCCTGGGCAAGATCTTCCCAGGAAAATGCCTAATACCCATTAATGAATATCAGTGTTTGGGGTTCAGCACTTCTAGGTTCGTGTCCTGAGGCAGAAAAGCACCGTGTTGTTTCTTAATCAATAAAGAATAGAAYGCATTCTTCCTGGCTATGGATCAGGGGTTTGGGCAGTGCATGTCTCCTTGACAGCACTATATTTTGCTAGCTGGAGGCACTGATCATGCAGATGTGTATTTCTTTAATTTCTGTCTCACTTCAGTGAAGATTTAATTAGGCTCCGGCGATGCTTAAGGAGAGGAAGGGGCAGCGTTTCTCTGATCATTGTTCTCTCCAATGCAGAGGGCGGTAGTTTTCTGACATGCAGCATTTAGCATGTGGAAACAGATGTCTGTCTTTAGCAAACTGTCATTTCTCAAACTTAAAACAAACTGTGCTARGAGAAGCTGGGGAAAGGCTGGGGAATCGCAGCGTCTGGGTCTGGGAGCGCTGGAGCACTGAGTGCTGATAGCAGCGTGCTCCCCAGTGCAAGTTTCCAGAGAGCTTTTCTTCTTGCCACTGACACAGCCAAGTGTGCTCCGACACAGATGTTCCTCCAGCAGCTCTCAGTAACGCTGCTCGACGGATACAATGTCATACCCAGGGGCTCGTGGTCCACCTCAGCCTTCTAGGAGGACTCGCTACTGATGGAATCAAATGCTTAGAGAGGCATGAGATGCGGGGCTTTATCTAATGTTTTATCTCAGCAAGAGTGGCTGCTGAACTGCCACTGCTTGGTGTAGTGGTGCTTTACACCACTGCACATTTCTTCAAAGCAAACTCTTGGTAAAATCCTCTMATTTCCCTCTGATTGCAAACGGGTGTGAAGACTGGAATGATTTGCCTGTTGGAAGAATGTTGACTCTCGAGTGGGAGTCGGAGGGACTGCAAACAGTGGGTATTGTTGTGATTATATTTGCATCTCTGAAGCTGCTTCATTTGCTGGGACTGATTGATTTTTCAGAAGGTAAAGTGGTCGCTCACAGTTTGTGCTGTTTGTAGGTTTGGTGTCTGATATGCTAAAATAGAGAGCATCAGCTATAAAAGCTGTGAAATGAAAAAAGTGAAAGTAGCAGACTAAAAACCCTGGTTTGCTTCTGTTGCGTTTGCTTTGTTATTGACAGGAGAAGTAGATGYTAGCATAAGATTTTTATTTTATAATTAATTTACGGCTGTGAGAGGATGTTCATTAAAAAAATACTAAAATAGTGTGCATAACACCTATCAGTTGCCTTTGAAAGCTGTTCAGTGCTACTGAACTTGATAGATGTTAGTTCAGTTCATGCTAACAAAATGCTTTGCTCTTCTGATTTATGATGCAATTAGAGTTTTCTTCTATAAAAGTATCTTTGTTTTAAAAGTCTGTTTCATAGATTAATGTAATACATGGTTATTACAGGATGAGCTTTAGGATCAAGCCTGCTTTACATCTTTAAAACAAAGGCATAGATGTCAACATTGTGTATTTAAAATATATATCATTAATATATGTTTTAAAATTCCTGTTGCTTGCTCAGAATCTTGTCTCCTCTCTACTATATGGGTCATATCATTTCATCTACTCTCAAAGAGGGCTTCACATTAATTTATTAGGATTTTTATTTCTATACAAAGTGAGGGTTTTTTTTCACATTTTATAGAAAAAAGCTATTTCAGGTCAGTTATGAGTGAGRTTTTTTGCTTTTCAAGATTTTCACAAAATGTCTACTCAGTCACTGAAGCCCTTGCTAAAAAATACCTGCTTTTGTCATTATGTTTGCTCATGTCAGTCCAAACCAATCCTTTTTGCTGGGTAACTGCTTTCAGTCAGAATCACACAGCTAAGGGGRGCACTCCAGTTTTCTGAAACATTAACTTTTCATCATAGAACAGAATCTTTGATGGATGTAGATTCACATAATCACCTCATAAAATTGTTCAGAGTGCTGATAAAATTTGAAATCTTTAGTACTTTATGTAGTTACTGAACTACTGAAATAAATCATCTTTCAAACTGTATGTTGTGAGAATAGATATTTTCTTTGTTACTATATATTGTATGGTTATGGAATTACTTTTTCARTTCTAAACAATGGGTAATTTACCCCTCATAGCAGTGCTCACTTTTGGGATTTTTAACACTCTGGATGTGTAACATTTGTGACATGTAAAAAATCATTGTGGTTATGGATTAGCTTCAGCTTTAGTGTGTATGGTAACAAATAGGGAAAAAAAGATTGAAATGCAATACTGCTTTTTTTTAAGCATTTGTAGGGTAAGATCCTTTTCCTGATTTCTCACTGGCATTACCATTAAGTTTGTGGGAAAAGGTTTTATGTGATTTCAGCTCTATTAAATCACTTTTTAAAAAACTCCAAAACTTCCTGGAACAAATTACACTGATTTTTATATTAAAAATTATTTCAAGATGGTCTATAAATGGAAGTACACATTTTTGTTCTAATGCACCCATTAGTGTCATGGCATATCCTCACATGATAATAATTTCACTCAAAAGTACCAAGCAACCAATCCCTAAATGTTTGAAGGTTAAACTTTTTAAACTTGTGTAAGGTACAGTTGATTTGTTTATAATTGCAGTGKGAGTAACTCCAGTGACTTGAGGGATTTCCAGTTCCCCTGAGGCTAATGTGTGCTAAACAACTCTTCCATGTTTGGTACCGCCACTACATGGAACGAGAATTGGCCCCCAAATGGTTAAGGAATATTTTATAGTGTATTCAGAATTAGTGACTTTGTTGTTCACCTCCTGAATTCAAGGAAAGGTTTTCTGTTCATATCCAAGGAGGAGCACATTTAAACTGCCAGYGTTGATCTGGAAACCAAAATGAGTCCTCCCCATCTACCACATGCAGGCAGGTCATGGGTCATGTGCTGAAACAAATCTCTTCCCACAGTTATGCTTTCTGATGCCTTTACGTGCTTSTCTTAGCATCCCTGATACATTGATTTGTACTGCAAACATCACTGAAAGAAATGCCAGCATGCCTGATGTTTGCTATTGCAGGGCAGAGAAGACAGATAAAGGACAAATCCTTAGTTGCTAACTTGCTACAACTCCASTGATTTTGTGCAGTTTGGTAAAGGAGARYCTGACTTGCCCTCATCTCCATGAGAAAACAGGAGAACCCAGTCAATCTGCTAGGTTTTACTGAATAARCTAAATCACAGAATTARCTAGRTTGGAAAAGACCTTTGACATYATCAAGCCTAACCTGTATTAYAGAGTTCAACAWTTGGCAGGACGGAGAGAAAGCTGATTTTATCCTGTGCCCCTACCTAGGGACTATGTTATTCTGCTTCATCCATGCTCCACTTTCCAATAAGTAGAAAACAGACCAGAATGAAGATAAAGCTGACTTCACTGGAGCCAGCAAGCTATTTCAGTTAAAAGGACAGAATTGAATCAATACAACTTTTACTAGGAGAGACTGAAAATCCCCTTTCCCTCTCCTTCCATTACTTTGAAAGTGGTTTGACATTGACCATTATCTTCCCTCCAATTTCCTTGCCCAGAGCTTTTWCTGCTGGGACAACTTCACTGCCAAGCTTTTGTTTTTGTTACTCAAGCTGGGAGGGGAGGAGAGCAGGGAGATCAAATGGAAGCAGTGGATCAGAACAGTAGAGCAACAGGGCCAGGATTAGAGGGAATTCATCCACCAGAAACTTGGAGGGAAGAGATGGCAAGATGAAGGATTCACTTTGCATTTCTGTGTCCAGAACAGCTGTCAAGTAGTAGCTATGCAGACAGATTATCTGAACATGTGAGCAACTTTTTAAATATCAGGTTATTGCATAAATCAAAGTCTTGGAAAAGACMAACTCTATGCCTTTGCCTACATCATGCACTGATTGTATCTTGAAATATAATGTCTCTTACAGAAATGTTTTTCTTTTACTTGTGAATAGAATSAGCCATTGTTGCAATCTATTTTAGACTCCCTTATTTCTTTCTTATTCCTTACACTAATCTCTAACAGTCTCCAGAGCTCCTTGTTATCTTTCAAATGCTTATTCAGATAGAAATGTCATGTTTGGCATGTGAATATCCCATGAACTACATGGTTTTGGTTAGTAGGACTCACTGGTGTCTGTATTTTTAAACTCAATAGGCTAGCAAGGGTAGGTAAGAATATTTGATCCTTAGTTTCTCCTACTGTGATGCAAAGAAAAGACCAGCTCACTTGCARTTATCAATAAACATATTTGTGTGCAAAGTCAGCTTTGTGAGTAATTTGTTGCTTTAGCTACAACTTGGAAATTGGTTCAGGGGTAAAGAGTAGTAGTTTGTAATAGAGGTAGTTTTCTGCCTGAGGATATATCTGCCCTATGCAAGTACAGAAGGATCAGGTTTTTTCTGTCTAATCTAATCTGGATGGACAGAAGTCACCTCCAGTCCAAAAGTCATTTTAGTGAATTTATCTGTTCTGTCACACAAACTGCTAAAATGTGGCCTCTTTGTAGYTCAGATACTTAAAAGCACAGAGAGGATGTTAGGTCTGTCTGCAACCATCTGTGTTAACAAGTTGTTAGTTACCCTTATGGCTTAGCAAAACCAGTAAGGTTTGAAATATTGTTTCAAGTGCAGTATGACTCTCACCCTTAYGATATGGGGAAAGACATGCTGCTGAGAAATTCTCTATTGTATCATATTTTCTAAGAAAAAGAACACCAAAACCCATGGGAGCTTTCTCCTTCTCTGCATGTGCCTGCCATGAATGATCCTAATTTGAATGTCCTTTCCATCCACTGAAAGCTGTGCTATAAGTCCAGCTTCCAACAGACTCAGSTGTGCTGCTCCCTCTCCTGTGTAACTTCTCTCAGCCAAATGGGGTGCAATGTAGCATAATTCCACAATAAACAGGAAGGCAAAAATATGCCATGCAGCAATACCTCTCTTCTTGCCTTTTCTCAGCAGCTGCTTAGAACACCTGTTCTCAGAAAGATGATCAGTTAACATGTGGTGAAATGACCACATCCTACTTGTCCTTTTTTCTTCTCCAGACAATGCAGAATTGACAGAACTACTTTATTTATCCAACCCTACCTTGTAAACCTAGACAGACATTCTGGGTTCCCTAAAGGAGAGTCAGTCCATAGAAGTATCTATAGATAGCACAGCACAGAAGAGTTACTTCAGAAGACCAGATGTGAAACTGCATTCAGTTGCTGCTTTGAATCCAACCTAGATCCAAATAGATGYAAAAACTGAGGTGTGAATTTCAATATGCTCATTTGTGTAGATACATTTCTGTATGCTGATGTTGGATGCAAGACAGGCTGTGAAACTTGCTGAAACTTGTGACCATCTTAATACCCAGCTTCAGGGTAGTTGATGATCTATTTACTCTTCATCTATCCTCAAAAAGTAGGCTCCTCCAGGCTTGGGAGAATGGTTATGTCTGGAAAACAATGTMTTGATTAACCTTAACATTAATTTATTGAAAGTGAAAATTTTATTTTGTTTTGCTTTCCTTTTAATTTAGAGGTTTTCCTACCTGGACTTTATGATATGATGCACAAGTGATATAAAAGTATAAAGTAATGTGCCTGGTAAAGAACAGCAAAAATCATTCTTTCATGTCAAAATTAGAGAAATCAAGCTTTTATCAAAATAGGATGGRACAATGGGACAATTTCTGTAAAAGTTTTGAGGAAGGTCCTGTGTGTTTATGAAGATCTTTTCATCAACTGCTTTCCATGGACTTCTTCAGGGAATCCAGATCAACTAAATTGCTCTGGAATAGGTCACTTTAGATCCACATTAGTTTAAATTAAAAATCTAGATGTTGTGTGAAAAATGGTGAGAAATATTTAAGAAATGTTACAAATATTACCAGGATATTTCTGTAAGGAATATGTTAACATGTCCCATCACTTCATGTGGGAGTTCACAGAGCCTCTCTGGTTCAGGATCACACAGGGTATTTGCCTTCTAACTGGGGTAGGGCTCCCTTTGGCCACACTGTTCTGGAAAAACCCTTTTCTGCAATCATTAGATCCTCTACTTTGTAGTCTTTAAATTGTTTTTTCAAGAAAGTATTTGTACTAATAGTCATTTTAGATTGGCTATATGCAGGTAGAGAAGTTTCCCCTTGTATTCATGTTAGCAAAGGTRAAGTTGCTTTTGAGCATCATTTGAAGTTTCTGTAATTCTGAGYATTCATCTTAAGGAGGTTATTTATCCAGATATATCTTTGCCATTTCTGGTCAAAATCCATGTATTTTGAAAGGAAAGGAGGTATTTTCTCCCAGAATATAAGTACAGTCACCCAAAATAAAGGTAGGTGACATATATTTGATACCTGCAGCAAAGTCTGCATCTGACCACCTTGCATCTCAGAGCATGGATACCAGGAGCTTCCTACAGAATAGCCTAATTAAGCATTTGTGTTGTGCACTCTGCCACTGCTCCATGCCCAGGCTGCTTTTAAAATGTAGCTCTGGATAAAATAATTCAGTTTAAGATGACAAAAATTTTATATGACAAAATATGCTTCTGAGAAGTAACTACACTTGGTCAGCTGAGCATAGGTGTGGAGAGAAAAGCATTTCCTACTCTCTAATGTACTTCAGTGCTGAGCATCTAGAAGGCCTTGCTGTTGGAATAAGATATTTGTAGACATGAATAACCATTGCCTAAAATTCTATAAACAAGATTAAATATACACAATGATGGAATGAYTGAAKGAAAAAAAAMMCCATAATAATGTACTGATTAGAAAAAATGCAGTCACCTTTAATCTCTTTAATCTTAGGTTGTTTGTTCCATTGTTGACTCATTTTTTGGTCAGAATTCTTTGTCCTTTTATATTCATGAGATATGGGAGATACTCAGTGATTTTATAGGGATTTATGTATCTGATTCTGTGTAGACCTATTTGAAACATCAAAATTTACAAAGCAACTGAATCTGTTCCATGTAATGCAAAAATAATAGCGTAATTTAGTGATATTGTGCTACAGTTTTATTGTCTAGTATGCATTTTAGCTCATAATAAAAACTTACAGGATTACCWTGGGGAAAAACTGCAAAAGCAGCCATAAAGCTCATTTTGCAGTCTCATCTGTCTATCTGCTTCATGTTACTAGAGCAGTATGAAGAAGCACAAAGGAGACCATTCTGTTTATGGAAGTGAAATATGCCCTGACAAATCTTGTCGGTGAACTTTTAGAAATAGGCCAAGAGTAGATTGGTTACACATCTGTATGCATGTGGGTACATTTCAGGAAGAAAGAGGAATAATCTAAAATTAAGACTTTGGGTACCAAATTTTAGCAGTAAGTAACTTTTGATAGATGTCTCAAGAAAACAACTATAAAATGGAAGTTCTGACATAGGTACAAATAGGTCAATTTAATGTTTCTTTTTTAAAAAAGCCATTACTGATCAATGTCTGTAAATTATGCTACTGCTAAATAATATATATTTTCATGTTAAAATGATAGGATACAGTTCAGATTGATTATTTTATAATTGCTTGTAAGTAATAGATTCCATATGTGTATTTGACYGATTTTTGAATATGTATAAATATAGGTGGAGAGACCTTGACTAKTTCTGATAGATATTTACCCTTATTTTGAGAACATTTTTAGTCTTCCACTAATCACTCAAGAAAGGGTAAATTATGTCATATGAAACAAATCCTTGTTTAGACAACACAGCTYTCATAAATTAGAAGGAAGGATATTGATCACTGCAATGAGTCAAACCAAAATGAAGTGCAACAGTTCAGTGACTGTTTTGTGATGCTCCCAAAGGAGGCCTGTTCCTTGCAGCTAAAACTGCTGGGTTTGAAGTGGCAGATTGGAATTAGAGAAATTTGAGAAAATGTAGTTAAGATGAAAGGGCAAAAAATGTCCAGTTTGCTTAGTGGTCAACCACCAAATGAATAAGTAGCAAAGTAAGGAAAGTCTCAAATTATTTTTTTTTATTTTGAGTGAAATAGAAAATTTAGGAAAATAGTTAGGCTCATGAGTTTCAGAGAATTAGATTTCTATGTGTTGTATGTCASTCATCTTACATTTGAGCATGTACTCCTGTGCAAGGAGGGGAAATGCAGCATTCCCTGCTCMAAACTGAACTTTATATTTCTGAGTGATCTAATGGGAACTCCTTRCTAGGCTGTGATCCTTCACACAGTYGTAGTGCCAGAGGGGCTGCTTTCAGCCTAGATGTATCTGAAAAATCCAGCCATAATGTTTAACCTGTGTTCTTGCAGTTTGATCTGTGTCCTTCTTATACTGTAAATACTTTAGATTTCTTTATTCTCAGTAAAAGACAGTGTTCTGGGTTTTTCATGCCATGATGAAATTTGGGCTAAGGCAAAATGTGTACATTAATATTTGTCTTGCAAAGTTATATTTATGAAGAAATTATCTGAGTTTCTTCCTTTGAGACAGCAACAGAAGAATATCCCACTTGATGTGAAATAATGTTCCTGGGGAAAGGTATCACTTTCTACAAGTGGTAGAGCAGTGGAATTCCTTACATTGACAAACTTACTGCCAGTTACTTTTTATAAGAATACTTGTGATTTATATGCTTAGACTATTGGCTAATCTGCAATCAGCATTGCCCTATATTTATTCTGTAGTTTGAATTGTTTATGACTTTCTTTATTATTTCCCTGCCTGACAGGTACCAATTGTCAGCAACTTAAATTACAAAATTAAAATAATCACTAATARCTAGACAGCTGGGTTGGCTTTCAGGAACTCTCATTGTGGTTTCWTTCCTTTTTGACCTTAGAAAATCTAGAAAATGGTGAAAACARTACTGGTTAAGTCACAAGTTGTTGTGAGAATGAGTAGGTTGAGAAAGTGGCATCCAAGTCTAAAGTAGTGAGGCCATATGATGAATAGAGACAAACATCAAGAGATTTTTCTTAATCTCATTGTCAAAACCCAGATTTGAAACTTGAACCTGGTGAGTGATAATAACTTCAAACTGTTACATTTTAAACCAAAAAATCACTCTGAATCTAGATAGAAAGGTGTTTGCATTAGTCAATATCTAAGACTTCTTTTTTACTAGGAATAGCATGTATTTTCTTGTTGAGAAAGCAGGTAGTCTCATCTCATATTCCAATAAAAACCTGTTTAGAATAAATTACAGTAAGATTTTGTCTCTAGCATAGTGAGTACCTTGTGTTGTGCTCTTATACACTACCTGCAGTTACAAATGCTTCATTTTACCTCTTCTTCTYAACAGAAGCCTTGCTGTTTCTTCTTTGTTTACTATGAATAACGTATTTGTTTGAACTCATATATATATATGTATAGAGAAGTGTATACTCCTTTAGGAGATCCATAGATCATAGAATGCAATTATACATATGTGGAATGAAATATGTATGGGAAATAAATTTAGATTTAAATTTATGGTGTACTAAGTGCAGGTAGATGAATTTGCCAGAATTTTACGAGCTGCAAATTAAAAAAATGCCTTAGGTGGTTGTTTGAAATATTTCAAATACAGGGCTTGTTTCTCAGTCTCTTGCTCATGTGAATAGTGTTTTGATACAACAAATTTGTAATAAAAAAGAATTTTTAATTTCAGCATGAGGTGCTTTTTCGGTATGAAAGTGTTTTCCTATGGATTCCATTTTCCCATACATAAGAAATTGAATTAATTATAGTTTAAAATGGTGAAATAAATTATAAATAATTTGAAATATTTTTTTTCTTAGTTTAATGTTGTACATAAAGTTTTTCCTGTTATATTTCAATAATGATGCGCTGCAAATAAATTTTTCTTTTTTATATTTCAATGATAAGTATATACCTTASATTTCTTCAATTCTTTCTCCCTCTGGGCAGTCTTTTGTCTTCATTACTGAAGTCACYCAATGGAGCCAAATCATTTAACTTGCAATAATCGTTTTGGCATTGGATTCAGCCTCTCATCCTTGGGTAGATCAGRAAACTGTAACATTTCTACTTGTTCTTCTCAGTTGAAGAAGGCTAATGCATTGTAGTAAATACAGAGCTTGTTGTGTATTACAGAGATTTACATATGCCCATCACTTTCTCTCTCAGAATACTGTGCACAAAACAGCATTCCAAATATAGCAACCAACACAAAAGTGTAGGCTGTTTTTATAGATGTAGAGAACCTCAGTGTGTTGTCAATAGATGGATGCTTCATTGTGTACCCATATGTTAACATGAATTTGTGCTTCCAGCTTTTTTTCCCACATGGAGACAAAATAATTGAAAATAATGTTATTAAAAGCTTTTATTCACATCTCTTTTACCAATGCCAGGTTATCCTTGTATTTCATAGACAAACACTTGAATAGAAGTATCTGAAGTATTATAATTAAGTAAARTCCTGAGTAGCAAATTCTTGCTCTCATGAATTTTATTAAATGGTGCAATTTTGTGTTATTTGTATAAMAAGAGACAGTAGTTGCAACAATTCTATTGGTTATTATTTTAAAAATTAGATTTTCTGCCAAAAGGCTGTGCAGTTCAGGGCTGTTTCTCTTTGTAGCACTTCAGAAGCAGCCAGAGAGGAGGCTGGCAACACAGGGAGCAGCAATCTCATTTCGAGTTCTCTGCTGCTGAGAAGGAACAAGTAGCAGCAGGTCAATATTTATGGCAGCTCATACTTTCTGCACACTGCATGGCATCCTAATCCATGGAATTAGGGATACCTGGTGGGAGGGAGAGAGAGGAGATTCAGTGCAAGGCCCACGTAATAGGAAGCAGAACAGAGTGGGTTCACCAATCTTCTGGAGTGTTGAGGAGGTGGCAAATGAGATAACATTTGCATGCAACAACATGACTAACATGAGAGATTATGCTGTATACATAGGCCAGCCATGCCCAGAAGCATCACAGTGGATGCACATTTTTAAGGAGGGCTTAGAGCTGTAATAGGTTAATTCATTAATCACAGCATGCTTTGTTAGGGASCTGATGATGTTGGCAATCTTTTGAGTGTGGATAAAAACAAGAACAAACATGGGGGTGGAGGAGGGCAGATACAAGACCAAAAAAATTAAACTGGTTAGGATTTTCTGTTCTTGCCACTTTTCCAGGGAAGTGTAGTTATTCTTATTCACTGTATTGGATGATAAGTGAACACTTGAAAACCAACTGGTTTCAAAGAAGCCTGGCGATGCAGGACTACAAATGAAGATGCTCTGTTTTTTAGAAGACTTGAATTATGAGTTTTGGGGCAGATCTCAGAGGAAACTTTTCAGAAAATTAGGCCACATCTATTCACTTCCTAGATATTGATATGTGTGACCTATATTAGAGACATTAATTTGAAAATGTAATTTAAGTACTAGTGATTATTTGCATGCTATTTATCCTCAATGTAAAATCATTTTCTTTCTTGATGTTTGTTTTTTTAAGTCTTACGATCAATCTCTTCATGGAGATGAATCCAGACATGTCTAAATCATGTGGTTTGGTGTGGAGTGTAGTAGCCTCAGATATCCAGTAAGCTACCTGGAAAGAACATTAAATTACTTCACACTGAGAAAACAGTTTCTGTAGTCTWGGTTTTTGAACAATCTCCCTCATTTATGTTTCAATAAAGACTAGTCTTACACTGCAGGAAGCATGAAGCATTATTTAACACCAAGTGATTCACAGTGTGTTACTACTGTACTACACAGTTGTACATTTCTGAGGAAAAATTAACTTAATAATAGTTTTATTACTTTARTCCCATGATAATTGAATTCATAAATTCTCGCTTTGCAATGTATTTGGGAATRGTTAARAGAGTGTAATTCTAAAAATTGATGGAACCCTRTGCTATCTCTAGCTGGATATTTTAAAAGAGAGGTAATATCATTYATATTTTCTSTTGCTTTCTTTTCAGTTGTGGTCKTTTTGCAAAACATTTCTCTAAGTTGAAACCTTAGKTCCTGAAAAATTATATAGAGGCTTTTTGCTATAAGTCTTCTGGACTCATTATGAAAAGGAGAAAGGAGAAGAAAGTCAAGAAGTCAGAAYTGAGGTTTTGCTTACTTTTATTTAATGGTTATGTAGAGAAACTGAAAACAAACTTTTCATAGAACTGAAACTCAGGAATTCATGGGGTTGATAGGAATGTGAACTGACAGAACATGGTAAGCCTTCACCTTAATGTTTTCTGATTATCTAATATCTGTTTYACTATTTGATAAATATTTTACACTTGAATAATGTTGTTCATTCCCAATGCTTGCAAAAAAAGAAGTAAATCTCTGTATTCTTACCCTAAATGTATTCCTTTAATATCAATTTATCCTCTCACCATCCTAAGTAGTTTGCACTTTTCAAGAGTGCAGAAGGTTTAAAAGCAGACAAAAATACCAAGCTCTCTTAAGGCTGGGATCCAGAGTAACTCAATAGTGGGCACATTCTAACTGAAAATATGTAAGCACCCATCTCTTTTGAAATTTTCACTCATTTCTGTCTGCCTTAATATATTAGTAGGGTGGAAAGCTCTTTAAAAATCAGTATACTAAGCTAGTATGTATGCTAAGACACAGAGAGGTGTTTAAGGCCYAAAAGTAGATAGAAGTTGGATATCTGAACTTCCTGTCCTTCTATAAAGCATGAATTGCACTCTGGYTTTTCATACTGCCAGATATGTGTGCATATTTCCTCTGGCACATCTCATTTTCCAACTAGTAAACATCCTTTTTCCAAAACATTGCTTTACACTGACAACAGAGGGCAACCTGAGTAATTTCATGATAATTACAATGGGTTCCAGACTGGGTATGCTTTAGGGAAATCATGACCCTTCCTTGAATTATCTTAAAATGTGCAAATGTCCATTAGGCGTATGAAATTACTCATGTAACTTGATATATTTGACAATTGGGTGGTCATGCTCTGTGTGTGATGAAGAAGGCAAATACACTACATATTTGCTTTCCATAGTACTGTGATTATGTTCTTGTCATAGATGTTGGGATTTTCTAAAAACTATTTTTGTCTGCAGATAATTTTTTATTTTAATTGCAAACTTTCCTGCACACACCCCGAGTTCCCCACCCCCAAAAAGGCTGGTGTGTGATCATATTTTCAGCTGGTTCTGTTTGTTTTGTGGAACATCAGCCAGCACTAAATGCTCAGTAACTGTATTTCACTTAGTGTCTGTCAGTTTGTGTGTTTGACACCAGTCAGCTGTCTGTGTCATTCAACAGCAGGATAGAAAGTATCTCTGAAAGTGCYATTTTAAATTAGAATTGAAAGCTTGGATTTTTTCACTTCTATCACCACATCCTGCAGTCCTCAGAACTGCCATGTTTGTCAACTGGAGTGAGAGGAGGATGGGAGCAACCTCTGGGTTAATTTCTTGTCCTCTGCATAAACCAACACGTAAGAGGCCAAGTTGTTATACTGAGAGAGCTAAAATTAACTTTATAAAATGCATTTATTGATATTATGGTAGCAGATTATGTTTTATTTCAGTCAATGAATGCAATACTATTTGTTGATGCTACATGTTTTAATTTTTTTCCCTTACCTTCCTTAAGTAGTAGGAYGTTAAAAATTAAATAACAAATAAGACTTAAACTTTTCTGATTTACAACCATTGCTGAAGRGGAAACATTCATGAGAAAGACTGGCTGGGATTAACTAAAGTGATTCTCCTTCAAAATTATTATGACTATATGATAAGGTGCTGGATTATGAAGGTGTGAATGSGTGATATGGAAATATAAGAGGCTTAAAGAGGGAAAACAGGACTGTTTGTCAAATGTATGTCARAAATATCACATGACAATCCCATAGTTTAAGACTRTATTTCAAAAATCTATTTAAAATGAAGTTGAGTCCAAATGATCTGAAGGTTGCCTAGAGAGCTCTTCAATGGTGATTTATTTTGTGTTTGTACATTGTAATAATTAATAACAAAAAACTTCCTGGAGCAAGAATGATCTAAGTATTGCAAATGTTAGCCACCAAGACAATATTTGTCCACAAACTCTTGAAACATCACTAGGAACTTTAATTAAAAGTGAAGGAAAGAAATGATGACTAATTATTAATCTCCACAACTAAACTGGTGGACTTAATTGAAAAATAATGGTAACTGTCAAAGCAAACTAAAAAGCTACAATTTATGCCAATATTTATTGGATTAGATCTTCCTGTTTTCTCTAAGCTGGATACTGCAGTGGTGCTGCCTTGTCTTCTGACAGCTGTGTTCACAGGCTGGATCCACACAGCAGCACTGTCCTCACTGAAAGCTCTATCTGACTTCACTGAAAGCTCTATCTTACCTCACTGAAAGCTCTATCTTACCTCACTGAAAGCTCTATCTTACCTCACTGTAACCTTTAGTTTAATTCTGGCTCCATGTGACAGACAGCCTGCCCCACCTCTGGCCTGTGAGCCAGGGCTGTGACAGGATCCTGGGATGTCAGCAGGGTGTGTTGCTCTGGAGACAGACAGCCTCTTTCCTCCCCTGTCCCTAAGTGTATTTAAAAKACACTCAGTGCTATGTACACATCATCAGCAAAGCAAATTTCAGACAGCAGAGACTATGAATAATATTTTCAGRGTAATCGAAATGAACTTCAGGCTAAAAAACCTCTCTCTTATTATTCCTTCTTCAACAATATTTTAAATTAGGTTAATGCATGCTGAGGCATTTTACCTGTCACATTCAAATGAAAGCAGTGAACCATATGCTTTTTTTTTTCTGAATACCTGTTTCATGTGAAAGCTATTTTTAATAGGAACACACAGTTGTGATAGTTCACAGTATACATTTATAATGTRTAGCTACTTGGGACTTGTCCTGCATTTTCTGCCAATTTCCATTTTTTCATGAAGAACCCTTGATTATAATCTTCGTTGTTAAAGCTATCAGGAGTTTAGAATACATAAGAAATGCAGAATGTGCCCTCCTTATTGTTATCAGCAAAACAGTGATCTTCAGATAATATGAATGAATTACTGTTTTTCAAAGACTRGAAAGGTCAGCTTCTACCTCTCTGTTCTTTGCAGAGTAAAATTGTCTGCTTACTACTGTTAGTTTAATAATATAGACCTATTAATAATATAGAACTTTTTGGCTAGGAGAAAAAAAATCAAATGTCAAAGGACTTTCAGTCCCCTTTTCAGATGATGCACAAATGTATCCATTCTAAAAATTGCATTATGAAAATGAGACACAAAATATTAATTGCCATTTTGTTTTGATTCTGTTTTTTGTTTTGCCTGGTTTTGTTTGCTTGCTGGTTTTTTACTGGTACATGTATAGTAATTGAAAGACATCTTTTGGTTTAAGCAAATCCCATAAGCAAACTGCTGCATCACAGTGGCTGACAGTTTTAATAGTTGTGAAGAAATCTACCTTTCTGGATAATTCATTTSTAGTAAAATCATCTCTAGGCTCGTTCTGCAATCTTCAAACTTTCTTTGATCACATGCTAGCAGAGAAAAATATCTCAGCAAAGGCAGYTGGTTTKGGGACCCTCTGCCACAGTAAAGAAYTGATGTCTGCATTCCCAGAGAGGGATGGTCTGGAGACTTTATGTAGTACTTGACTGTTATCTACTGCCCAAAGGAAATTAATATCTGAAAATGATGATTCTCTGCTGCATTGAAAGTACATAGAAATGTGTTTTTCAAGGTTATCTATGAATTGATTGAGCTATAGTGCTTTTTATTTATTTAATACTTTATTTTTTATTATGAAGCTTCACAGTCTTCTGTGGTAAGGTAATGTTGGATTTTTTGTTTGTTTAAAAAATGAATAATTCAAGTTTCCRACCAAGTCACAAATATTCACCTGCTTTTAAATACTGATGGATTTACTGGTGATTAGACAGATGTGGC
This sequence comes from Alauda arvensis, assembly GCA_902810485.1. Classification (NCBI taxonomy): domain Eukaryota; kingdom Metazoa; phylum Chordata; class Aves; order Passeriformes; family Alaudidae; genus Alauda; species Alauda arvensis. Next base: position 664,042 of record CADDXX010000312.1, on the reverse strand, counting down.
TAAACTTTCTAATTTATTTATAGGTGTTGTTCACTGAAAAACTATTCAAGGAAATTTAAAGTATCATGGTGATTGTATGTTTTGTAATGTTGACTATCTCCATAAATAACATAGATAATTGAACATATTATATAAACTTTTTAATACAAGCACAACAGTGACAAATTGAAAAGTAGTATATTTTAGAAGTTCTTCTTGAGAAAGGCCAGACAAAATTGATTGATTTAGCAAGAAATTCCCTTGGAATAAGTTCATATTGTTTCCAAGGTAAATAGTGAAAAATCTGTACAAAATTGCTGAGAGGAAAAGGGATATGAGCTATTCTCCTAAAGCAGTCTGCATTTTTGAGGCCTGGATCTTACAGCTGCCAAGGTAGARGTTATCTTGACTACCAGGCTTTCAGTTCTTTTCCAAAAAGAAGATTTTTTGAGCCTGAGAAAGCTCATATTTGAGAGAGAACTCAGTTATTCTCACTCAGGGTCAACTAAACTTTGGAATTTGCTTGCAGCCAAAGTTTCCAACCTAACTTACTAAAAGAAGCTTTATCAAGCTTTAGAGTGCAAAGCCATCATAATTCCCTTGTATTTAGATCCCTTTTGGTAAGCAAKTTTTAAAAAGAATTTCATGCTGCAGGGTGCTAGGCACATTTCTTCTCTGTAGGAAAACAATCATAGGAATGTGTAAATTAAAAGGYAATTATTCCCATTAAAGTCTGAACACTAAAATCAGTTGAGTGAACTTTGCTTAAACTTAGAAAAAGGTGAAAGCAAGAAAAGAATCAGAGAAATTATTACTTGGTAGGGTCAAATACACGATTAGCCATTCAATCTAATTTATGGTGTTGTCTTGGGTTTACCTAGAAAATTATCAGAAGATGACAGGTATGAATAAGCACGAGTGAAAATCAACTCAGAGGTTGTCATCATTAGCATGTGGTGTCACTGTATTATGGCACAAGAAGTAAAAGGGAAGTTTGCAAGATACATTGATYATAAGACACCTCTTAYTTAAACTAGAGCTGATGTTGCTTCCAGTGTACCCAGAAATGTACATTAATTATCATTATAAAATCAACCTTTCCCAACAATTACCACAGTGATACATGGATACTGGTGGTGTTTCATGGGCAGAAAAAAGCTCTGCARATTCATCCCTGCTATTTCTGTGTTGAAAAACATAAATAATCCTGCAGAACTCTGAGCACATGGCTGTGCTGGAGATGAGGTAATGGCTGGATTGCTGTGGAAATTTATGGATCTCCAAMAAACCATGTTAAAAATGTACTGTATTAATATGCAGAGTCAGAGTGGCTCTTCCACAGAAAAATCAAATTAGGCMATGGTATTATGGTGGGTTACTCTTGTGCTCTTGGTACAAAAATGCTGTCTAACCAAGATGATTCTTCCTAGAGATTCCTAGAGAATGTAATAAAGTATTTGGGCTCTACAGCTGTGTTCTGTGGGGCTAGGGAGAAAAGTAAGGAATGCCTTCAGAATAGCTCCTGGCTTTTTTGTCAGTTACTCTGATAGCCTAAGGAGTGCTTAGAAAGAAGTGTTCTCACCCCTGGAGCAGGCATGAACAATTACTAGTTTTATGAGGTGCTATTGTGTCATAACTTCTGAAATTTCTCTTCTACTATATATTTTTTCTGATTCTAAACTTTCCTTTTCACTTGTGGAAGGATCATAGAAATCTCTCATCCCAAAAATTCCTTGCAGCATTTGGTTGCGCCTAAAGTCTTATGTGAAAATGATTTCATAAATACTGGGATGAATAAAATAATGTGTACTGTATATTTTTTTTCAAGGTTAATGAAGGTTCACTGAAAATAATAGATATGGGACTTTTGACTCCATGCCAAGGTTCTTGGGCCCCTTGCCAGGGTCTCAGACCACCCAGGGCATCCAGAGGAATGTCCTGGCTTCCGACTGTGCACATCATTCTGTGGTTCTCAGCAGCTGAGGAAAACTGTTGAAATTCAAYGTGGGTAATCTTGTATTTGGCAGAACATTAAGCAGTTTTGGCTTCTTTGGCAACAAATTCTTCGAGGAAAGGACTTCTAGCTTGCCTCTCTATTTTTTTCCCCCATGTAATTTCATCAGAATTGCTATAGGCAACTTGAAGACTTACCTTTCCAACAATTTTTCCTTTAAGTCTGCWAGTTGTAAAACACCCACAYTTGTAGTTCTCTGTATTAATATCCTATTAACTACTTAYAATCAAAATATTACTGATCAGAGATAAAAACCCCCTTTATTTCATTATTAAAATGTAATAATCCAAATTAACTGGGACTCATGAGGCAGGAGTACATAGATGAAACAATATTTTAAGGCTGAATTAAGATGAATGCAAAAACCCAACCCAAATAAAATATAAACTTGCTATAATTAACCATCTCCCAAGGCTTTGTATTTTTATATTGCTRTATTGTCACCTGCTGCTGTTAAAATGGTGCCTTAGAAGAAAACACTGATGTTGGATTCACAAGATACTTTCTCAGATTTAGRAATTCTGAAGATTGCATTCAACACTCTGAAAGGGTTTCTCTTTCCTGTAAACGGGCTTGTGTTCCACATAGAGAAATAACTCTTCTTCAATGGAAGCAGAACTCCACAAAAGTGCCAGGCTGGCTGGTGTTTTGGATACACTTGAGTTTTTAATGGGAAAGTGTTCATTTTCTGAATTACTTAATTTCTTCAGATTCCATCCCAAACACATCACAGACAATCCAATTTATCCAGTGTTTATTCTGGAGGTGCCTTCTTTCAGTTACCATGTTAAAGTTGTATCCCATTACTCCAGCAAACAGATTATATGCATCCAAAGCATCTTATGTCTCCTATCCTGTACACAGGCCCAATTCTACATGGCAATATACATTTTTTAAGAACACAAAAATGTGTTTGGTATCAGTATTTAATTAGTAGCCTTGGGTTTTTGCAATACTCTCTCTTCAGCTGCCTGTAAGAGATATCCTAGAAAAGAATATATTTTTATAAAATTTCAGCTTGTTCACCAAAAGGATTTGCAGACTACATCTACTTTTCAGACTTTTTGGAGCAACAATTACATCTCAYGTTCTATTTCAAGGTGAAATAACTGATAACGTAATTTCAGTATTTYGTCTGGTTCCCTTGGAAACAGCTTCGTTAACAGTCTGTTACTTGATAGTGTATTAATCTTAATATCTATTGGGTTCAGGACTTCTTCATACAAATAGATGTGAAGTTCAGTCATGTGAACTTTATCATCTCTACTTGCATGGGTTGTGTCACTTTCCTTGTTGGCATGATTTTATTGTTTATTCATTCATTCATCCATACAATCCATTGTACAAAAAAAAAAGATGTAAAACTTCACTTCTCCCCCTATTCTGTAACATGAATCAACAACCTGCTCCCTCTGAGCCTCTGTGAGTTAAAATTTGAGTTAACTTTAACTCTTCTGTGTTTCTCCATTTCTAGTAGAGAAATTCATGTCCTCTTCTACCATAAACACCAGCTCTCAYTTTCCATGTGAAAATGCTTTCCAAGGATCTTCCTTTAGGTCATTTCTTTTAAACTTGAAGGTGTCATGTCTTCTTGAAATTCCTCAGTCCAGTGGAAATGGTGGTCCCTATAACTGGTAATTTCTTAGRTCTCTGGTGGTTGTGGAGGAGATTTTGGAAGGTTCACAGCCTTCTCACATATTGCTGTGTTAATAAGGACTTTATCTGTGGTCACTGAGAAACTTTCTGTAGCTCTAATCCAGTTTTTTACAGATTTCTGCTCTTGCTTTAAATTACCTCAGTCATTTCATTTTTCTATCATGGGCAATTTAATTTTTTTCTGACTTGGTCTAATGAAAATTGTCATTTCCAATTTYCCTTCTTCATCTTATGCCAACATTGCTGTCTGCTCTCGGATCAGCAACAGTCTGGGTTTTTTGKTGGTGGTGGTGGGATTTTGGGGKTTTTTTGCAGGGKATTTTTTTCTTCTAGTATAAAAGGCACACAGGGCTCACRTAAATTCTAATGCCCTGTAAAATTACTGCAGGTATACACCATGTCCCAGGGCATGGTAGGACTAAAATGAGATGGATTTCTACTGACAGTTCTGTACCCTCGTGCCAGTAAGAAAATTGTAAATATTGYTTCTCTTGACTTCTTTACTAAGTTTTATGTGAGGTTTTTTAATTCATTTTAGACTTTATAATATATTTCTCAAGTTAACTGCTTTCCTYAGTAAAATGTAGTTACAGAGTTTTTCTTAGCATTAATTTTTACCACTCCTGCTGTCTTTCATTTCCAGRTCCTCACTGGCCTTCTTAGAATTTCTACTGACTGGCAGGTGCCTACTGATTTGATTGTCTTATCCATTCACCTCTGTATTCTTTGCTTTAAAAGAACGGACACAGCAGACAAATGGAGTGTGGTGTATTATTCTTGTGTATATCTATTATAAAACTCAAGGAATGATGGTTCAACAAGATTGCTGTTGAACCAGTTATGATGTAAGAAATTTATCCTTTGTTTGGGATACCCATTTCTGGTGAAAGATGTAATCAGGAATATTCTGTATTACTGTAATTTCTGGTGYATCTCTTATGCTTATCTTCACACAAGCTGGAAGCAGATTTTTCATTGTGTCTGTTTTGTGTGTTTTCATGGCTTATGTCCTGATGCCAGAGAAGAGCAGGTTCCCTGTACTTTATGTTGTGCTCCATTCACATGTGACTGGTAAAAAGCAGAGTTAGTCTGAATGTATTTAGACAGAAGATTTTCAGTCAGGGCTGACACACACTGAATCTCTGAAATTTCAAAGTAGATGGGACAATAAAAACTGGGAGAAAACCCATGTCATAACGGAATAAAAAAGACAGGTTGGGCTGTTGAGCTGTGTAATTAAGCAGTGTCTCATGCCTACTGTGTGAAGCTGAGTTTCTGGACAGAGGAATAATGTGTAATTGTGTATCACTGGTTCTTTGGTAAATACCCCTGTGCATGTTTTACTACTTTATATGTTCATGGAAATATGACATCATTATCTCTTTTTTTTTCCCTTTTAATTCTGTAAGGATTTGAACAGAAATCCTCTGCTAATGAGGACTGATAGGAGTGCATCCCTCATTGGTACATAGACATATTTTGTATTACCACTAAGACAAGAAATAGGATGGGATGCTAAACTCCCAAAAAATGTGTGAACTGAACTATAATTCTTGAAGACTTCTTTTACTGAGGAGTTCATTCATTRCTAACAAGACACTAAATGGAACTCCTCATTCTAATTGAGGAAAAATAATCTCAGTGTTACTCAAACATAAGGCAAGACATATGTAAGGGACACATTCTTTATGGTATTTTCATAAAATAGATAAAGCTTTATGCCAYRTGCTTTTTCCTAAAAGATATTTGAKGTATGTTCCCTAACTAAAAGGAAAAGCTGGTTAGATAAACAAATTTTCAATTATCACAGGAAACCTACATCCTCAATGTCCAATTTACATCTAAACAGACAGCCAGAGYTCCTCTTAGACCATMAATTCAGCTMACAAACAATTTAAAATCTAAAGCCTCAGCATATTGTACACATTTTTACTGAAATGAAGCTGCAGTAGATGTATAACTTTCAAAAACAGTCAGTGGAAAAACCCAACAGATATGTAAAGTTAAATGTAATTAAAAGTAGTTACGAAAAAAGAAAAAAGCTCAGCTTTTGTTGTTTGCTACTTACTTTTTCCTGAGGTATTACCTCAGAAATTTATATACCCACCAAGATGGTATTGTGAGTATTCACACCCAAAAAGTTCTTARTTAAACATTTTTACAATCAATAGATTATTTTGCCAAGCCATTATTTTGGCCAAACCATAATCCAACACTGTGATTTAGTGAAGTTCACTGAAAGGTGCTAAAGGRTTTGTGAGTGTTGCAAGGTGCTAACTGGACATTACACCCCAAGGGACCAGGACTTCAGAAGGACTCCTGTCCTGACACAYTCTCACAGAATTCTTCTGGAGCACCTGCATTGCACCAGGGAGATGGCAAAGCTTTGCCCCAGTTTCTCTCCCAAACCTCTGCAATTCACCAATGTTCATAATTAAAATTACTTTAAAAATTAAGGTCATTGTTCTGGGTCACAATAATTACCATGGTGATTTAGGGAATATAACTATGTATAATTTCTGAACTCACTTTGAGAATTTGAACTCTATACTTATAACTGTGTCAGACTGAAAACTCCATTTTCWCTCCACTTTCTACCTCCATATTGGGAAATCAGCTAAAAAAGGATGGTCAAGCTTCAATTCAACCTATTAATGTGAAAGTATTTTTGTACAATTTTGACTCTTACCAGTTGTGATTTTTGATCATCTGAGAAAGAATCTGATGAACATGCATGAAAGTTGTGAGAGATATTTTCAGATCCAGTGTTTTGCAGAGGGAGAATAGATAAGACAGATTTTATTGAGGGGTAAAAATGAATGTGAGAGAGGTAAGGAAGAACCATGCATTACTTACACAACTCTGATTCATGTAGAAAGGAAAAATTGATTGTTGAAGAAATAATTTTTCACCTTTATTAATTGATTTTTAAAATATTTTATGAGATACCTAGAGACAGGATAAAGTGTATTCAAGGTTTTTACGGGTGGCACATACTACATGCTGTAATTGTTGTTTAATCCAGAGGAGGTTAATTGTAAACCAAAATGCTGTCAAACTAGTGCTCTGGAAAATGATGGGGGTTTAGCAATTGAGGCATTTGGGAGAATTTGCATTGGTCATAAGGCCTAGGAAAGTAGGCTGTGGGAGATCCTCCCTCTCACTATTAATGCTCACTGTCTGGTGAACAGTTATATCCTGAGACAGCATCTGGAAACTGAAAACTACATTTACTTTTTAACAATATTGCTTTGGWAATTTAGCCCAAAATAACACTTTAAGGAGCGATCAGCAAAGGGAGATTTACCAAAACTGTGATGATTGCCAGCAATARAAGTCAACCAAATGAAATAGGTAGATGAAATATTCTTTTAAGTTAGGTGGTATTTCAGAATGTGTTTATAACATCAACAGTTTCTAAATGAACTAAATTTTCACAAGGTGGTCTCTGGGGATGTTAGGAGACAACAGCTTTCAAGCTACTSCAATAAATCCTCAAGCAGTTATGATAGGATTTGGTTCTAGCTAGCTGCTTTTATCCTCCCTTAAATATAATCCTGATAGAACTTGCGCTAAAAATCAATGGAGGAGTTTAGGAGAGATTCAGAAGGATTCTTTGTTGATTCCTTTCCAGAGAGAAAACTTTAGGAAAGGGATACAAACCCTTGACTTATAAGTTATGGTACTCATCTTTCTGTATTTTCCTGTAGAACCTGTGGTTATGTTCTATAACTGCAAGACTAAATCTCCTGAATTCCCTAAGCAATGTTTCCTTATACTTTCTACAAGAACTAACCAGAGGTTTTTAGATGTTTTGYTACAGCATGTTTTTTTCAGCTCAGACAATACTGTAGTTTCCATTCTGATTTCCTAACCTATACTTTGGTGTTTCTGACACAATGTATCAAATTTYGTGGCTCCTCCAATAACAACAAGATGAGATAAAGGGTTGCTTTTCTCTTTCATAAAAGTAAAACASAGTATACGAAGTGAAGATTGGTATATACTTCATTCACATCATTCTCCTCTTCAAGCTATCTGACTTATAAGCAATATTTCCCCTTTCTTTATTTCTCTAATCTTCTGTACACCTCTGGACAACTCAGTCTAAACTGCTGGTTTAATAAGTACTGACATTCTGTACTTCAGCAACAGTCTGTGATGGAGCAAGTACCCAAAGAAAGCAGTTGTGGAGCTGTTACTCATCAGTAACTAATCAGTTGCTTTGATYAGTTAAATGAATGTGTAGTTGGAAATGACTAGTGATATCCAATGATCAGTAATTAATTAGCAGTATCTRTTAAACAGGATGGGGGAAATGTGATGGAAGAAGTCATGGGAGGACATRAAGACAGGATGCTGACTTACTAATTACCTCCTCTTCCATGGCAGCAGCACAGGGAGAAGGGGAAAGAGTGGTTGAAGTCAGTCCATAACAGTTCCCCTTTCTAGCTCCTTCCTCCTCACATTTTTTCTGTGCTCCAGTGTAGGTCTCCTTCCCATGATCTGCACCTTGGTCTCTCCACAGGCTGAAATTTCCTTCATATCCTCCTGCTCAGGCGCAGGGTCCTGCAGCCACCCCACTGCTGCCAAAACCTTGCCACTTAAACCAAGCACAGGTGGAAAGAAAAACCTGGGTAAATACTCAGTCACTGAATCCTAAAACCTCAGAGGCAACAGTCATAAAATCTTTTGTTCTGTGTCACCAAGCATTTACCTTGAAACTGGATAAATTCTTGAGCTTACTAGAGCAGCTGGAGGAGTTCAGGTTTCATGGTACATGAAAATCATGTTAGTATCCAGCTTCAGAATATTTGCAGTCATTTCATATGCATTTGTTCTACTGTTATTCTTTGGCTCACAGASCATTATTTCCAGTTGTCAAGTTTGCATTTTTGATATATTTGCTGACAAGAGCCATATTCTTTCTTGCTATTGCGTTAACTGAGCTAAACAAGTTTAGGCCATCCTGGGAATTTTTGTCTTCTTTTATTCCAACTTCAGTTCATCTTTGACAAACATGACTGAGCAGAATTTTGCATTTTATTAAATTGATTATTTTTGCTTGATACCAAAGACTCAGAGTTTCAAACTTTCTCTAAAGCATTTTAAGTATCTTTCTGTCACGGTCACTTCAGATCAGTAGTTGATGGCCATTTTATGATTAAGTAATACAGGCAGATTTTTACTTTCTCTGTCACTTCAAAATAAGGGGATTCTTTGTCCAGCTCACCTTTCCTGTTTTTAGGTTCTTTAGACTACAATTGTTTATTGCATCAAAATATTTTATAAAAGTCTTGTTATTTTGGTATTACTATTTGGTACAAGGTATTGTCTTAGTACTCACATGAAGAGCCGTGAACAGAAATTTGCCAATAAAAATAGCTGAAACTATTGTTTCAAAAAATTTTGATGGAGAAGTGAGGAGAGACATAAATATAAACATCTTTGATAAAGGTGTCTGTTAAACTGATACTGTCTGGGTGAGAAGGAAGTTTCAGAAACTCAAATTGTTGGTTAGTCTAAATGTTAGATTAGTGCAAGATTTGCAAGTATACAATAAAGAAGTATTATTTTTCCTGGTTAAATGTCCTAATGCTGCCAATAAAAACAACTGCAGCATGCCCTCTTCCTCACATACTGAGTTGTTCTTTTCTTGAATGACCTTCATAGGCTCCAGTAAAACATCTGTTCATCTTTCTTGCCTGACAAGGAGGCAGCTGTAAGAACAAAGAGAAGGTTGCTTCCACTCCCAGATCTCAGAACTGTTCTGATGTGTTGTATTGTTATAAACTTGGCTCTCAACCACCAAGATGATAACCACAGAGTGGCAGTCACATATACTGCTTTCATCTTTTTTAATACCCCKTAGTTGTTCCCCTTTCTTTTTTTGCATCTCCATGGCGACAGCCATTAATGAAATTGCCGCAGGTGTTTTTGTGCCAAAACTTCTTAGTTCTGTTAGTTGACCAAATCCATGCACCTGTAGCCTTTTCATTACCACTCAAGTTCTTCCTGTTTTCTCTCCAACATGTAATTAACTGGGTATTTGAAGGAAATACATGGGCTACYACCCAAATCTCAGTGCATCTAACTATGCCTGATTAATGTGTTTATTACCTATTTACAGTTGTGGAGAGTACAGCATATGAACCTCATGCAATACACAAGTTTCTTCCATTCAATTAAGTTCCTCTTTAAAGTCATGATTTATCATTTCTGTTGCTTACTTCTCAAACTTGTAAAATGAGGATGACAATAATTTATGTAACCTCTGCCTGAATATAGCTCAAGCCCTGTGTATTTTAAGCTTTGGTTGTTGATGAGTATAGGATTATGCTTTTCATGCAGAAAAGCAGAGGCATAAAGCTGAATTGTTTTAGTGCTTTTCAAATCTGAATGCCTCATCATCTTTGGGTATCCATTTTCTGTTACACACCAGGAGTGATTTTGATAGTAAAGCTTTAATGTCCCTCATAAAGCTCCCATGGCAGATCTTTTGCAATATTTTGTTTTGCCTTTTTCCCCCCACATATTTGCTGCCCAGATGATTTAGGATTTCTTAGATCRCAAGGGCCACATTCTGAGTGAAATCATTTTTTCTCAAGAAATGTTCTGTCTAAAGGAGCAGAGAGTTGTAATTATCTCAGAGCTGATGAAAGCTAGAAGTTGCAGAGACATATTGATTGAAATTTATTACTTTGGGGCTTAGTATGAGACATATAGTGACTAGGAAGAGCTTATTTACAGACAGTGATTATCCCACCAYGAAAATGTTTATCTTGGCATGTAACTTCTGATAGTGCTAGCTCAGATGCCTTCTCTTCTTCCACTAATTCTCAGCTAAATATTATAGGGGACAATCTCTAATGCCAAATAAAGTTAAGGTTCAGACTTCTTTTAGGGTAGACTAGATACCACTCCCTCTGAAATCAGTGTTTTGTTCTGCTGCCTTATAAACAAGCACTAGTGGTACCAAACATTTTTTTTTAATACCTTTTTGATGTTATAAACTTTATGTGTGGSTTGGCTCATCTTTCAGAACTAAGCAGAACTGACTGGGTTTGCATGCTTTTTGTACTTAAACTCTTCATAATTTAGCTTGTATGTTTCTTATTCAGGGTGCAGATCTCAGTATCAAAATGCTGGTTGTGAGCTGTGAGRAATGTTTAGGAAGACACGTGAAAAAATAGTATCTCTGCCTATTATGCACAAAAAATTTCTGGTGTGTGCTTCCCAATGAATGTGTCCAAACACATTCTGGGTGATTTTAGAGTTCACTTGACAGCTTGCTTTCATTCAGCTCTCAGTGCTTTTGAATTACTAATGATAAAGTCTGGTGACAGCAGTAGAGTTACACTCCATGTGCCCTAAAATCAGTTAAAGAAGATCTTTCAATAAAGCCTGAGAACTGAGAAGAGGAAGTGGCTGTGTTGCTGGTTCTGCCCTAAAATATGCTCTGATCAGTGTCTGTTYTGATTTGGGTCCAAGCATCTGTACTTGGGAAAGACCACAGTCATGGTCCAAGCTGTTACAGGCAATATGTGAGGRGCCAGAAGAACAGGGTTGTGATGGATGATAACATAAGACCCATTYGCAGGAAATTAGATTTTTTTAAGTGGCAAAGAGAAACATTACAGAACTCAAACACCAGTAAATAGCTGCTTTCTCCATCCTTTACCCTGGAGGAGGCAGCACTAATGTTCCTACAAGCCAGAAGGAATGTTGTTTTAATAATTGAAACTGCACACTTGATCTTGCCACAGATCTTCTGTTTCATTAGACTTACAGGCAGTTCTGATTCCTAAGTGGTTATTCTTCACAGAAGCACAGAAATACATACTGAAGAATATAGTTTACAGATTTTTAAAATGTAGTTACCAAAATGCATCTTTTTATCTTTATTGGGATCGTGAACACTTTTTTTTCTGATGCTGATTAGGAAAACACCCAAAATGAGAAAGAAAACCAGAAATATTTCAATTTCAGGCAGCTCTGAATAATAGGATCTTTCAGTAACTGTTAGTTAGATCAGGCTCAAATAATAAATTGCCAGATGTAGGTGAAGATTGACATGATTCATAGTTCTGTKTTTTTGTAAAATCAGAAACCTTGGTATCGTCTTTAAACTTCTGCTATGTGCTATTATATTCCTTACTGCACTTAATGAAGCATTCTTGATAAACATTTACTAATTACAGCCTTCCTGGAATACTAAACAGCCAGAACCATCCATTATCCAAGTATGTGRAGGTGAAGAAGATGGAAGGAGCCCATCCTCAGGAACTTGTGTTTTGCTGGGAGCTCTCTCACAGCCCTGTATCAGCCTCTTCTGAACCAGGGTTAGTGGTATGATTTTTTAGTCAGTCCTAATCAGCAGCTATGCTAACACACTCAGATAGAGGCACAAGTCCTGCCTCAAAGATACACAAAAGTCACACTTGAGCCAACAGAAGCTCYTTGATAGGCTYTATTTGGAGAAAGAAAGAGATTTAWAATTTRTGGGAGTCATTTGCTCTCTGTAGGGAATTGTCACCATTAAAACAAAGGTGGTGAGGCTGTTAGGTAGTCATTTATTCTGCTGCCTAGTCTAAGGCTTTAGCAATTTCTGACAAATGTTTTGAAACACCTAAAGCAATGTTGAGCTCACAATATGCCTAAGAAATCTGACTCATTATATTAGAATGATTACCAAAAAAATCCCAACCCTTACTATAAATATTTTCTGAAATTTAAGATTATTACGTGCTGTTGTGACCCAACAGGCATTAAAAGATGCTTCTGGTTTTTGTGACAACTTTGCACAGAATGAAGATTGTTGTATTGTTTCCCTTCAGTCTTGTCCTCCTCAGAGGAGAAAAACCCCTGCTTTTCCAAGTTTCTTCTATCAGAGGCCATTTAACTCCTGATGCTCATTGTGAACTCACTTCAACAGTGTGAACAGTGTGTCCTTAGAAAACTTTTCCCTGACACTGCTCTAAAGCCTTACTTGAAGTTTTACTAATTTTKCCAAGTCATTCTTTCTTCAGGGAGCACTTCAGTCTCAAATGACTTTTCTTCTTTTTATTTCCTTTTTTTTTCTGGTTTGTCAAAATCTCTTTGAATTCTAATCCTGTCTCCAGTGTGCTCCCAGTTCTTCCCAAACAATTCCTAGAGCAGTTATTTTAATCTTACAATCTGTGAGGTTATTTCATGTAATTTGCTGGTGTTAGGATGTGATTTTCAGGAGTAGAATTTGGCCAGAAAAGCCTTCTAATCATGGCAAGATCAGTCATTTATGTCACATAGAAAGTTATTATTTTCCCCCCTTTTTTTGATATAATCAATAAATTCAGCTCAAAAGTGTTTACAATATTAATGACACATCATAAATATTTGGCCTTTTTTTTTTTTTTGCAGTCTTTCTTCATCAATGTTTTTCAGCAGAAGTGCTAAAACAAAATACCTGCATTATTATTTACACAAAATGCAAATGATCTATTGTGTAAGTATTAAATGACTTGCAAAACTATCTTTCTGGTTATCATGTTTGAACAGCTAAAGCAAAATATCCACAATGACACTGTTATTTTGTGCACCTTGGAGTGTGCTTTTTGCTTCCTTTTTTTATCCACTCCTCAAGCATAATAATAATACAGTTTCAATTCTCTAATGTAGCTGCATTTTAGCAACCAAATCCAAATCAGCATAGCCTTGGTAACTTCATTTTAACCGCAGTAGTTCCTGTCTGCCCAGCACCTGCACATTTTTTATGCAACTTCTTACTGTTATGAGAGATTCCAGTCATTTGTGTTCCACAGATGAGGATGTGTAACAGTGATACCCAGGTGATGCTAATTGCTAAGTCAGTGAAGATGACTCACTCTCCATGAACTTTTAGGTGTAATAGGATGTGCCAGTCAATCAGAACAAAGGTCACTTCCACATGCTCTTCCACACACTTTCTGTCTRCATAATTCAATCTTAGGAATGGCTTCAAATCCACCTGTTCTTGGAGACTATATTGCTTGCTGGAAAATGATACAATTTTGTCTGCCATCAGTATTATAAATTTATGATTGCTGATGAATCATTGTTCCTCAATATCTGACATTTTAATCAAACATTCCTTGAGGCACATTTTCATTTCAGGTCATTAGTGTGATTCTTATTGGAGTACAGAAAGAAATGTAATAGAAAACAAGRGCAATCTGAAAGGCAAAAATTTTTCTACAGAGGGTTCAAAGTCTATCAGAGTCCCATTTTGACATTTTAATTAAATAATTTAGACTCATTTGRTATTCTGACTGTGAAAAGAAGCTGTTTTAGGTAAGCATGGAGGATCTTCCAGGATTACATGGGCCTTTCAATTTTAAGTTGTCCTGTACTTCTAATATGGCATTTAGGTTTTTTCTTTCTTTTGCTTTTAGTTGCAACACTTAACAAAGAGGGGAAATGTTAAAACATTTTCTTGCTGTGTTTCTTTATGCACAGTAGGTGTTACTGAAAGAAACACAGCTGCAGGCAGTTTTGATTATTGGACTGCAACTTTCTTAAGGGAGATTGAGACTGGAAATGTCTCTGTTCTCAAAACACAATGTATATTCTAAATAGCCAGCAATACAGGAGGAGCAGGATGCCTTTCCAGATATCTCAATGAATATGCCCCTGGATTTGCTATCTGGAAGGAACTAAGAGCAAATACAGTRCAGAACATTTCAATAAGACCAGAAACTGTGGCAGCAGATTACAATATCTGTTTGAAGAAATATGGATAGATAAATAGTAATGCTCAGTTGACTGGGAAGAGGTTAGAGAATAGCACAACAAAATAGCCTAAATTTCCAGAATATACTTCCTGATGGCTTTCCATTCTTAAGGTCAAAAGGAAGGTGRGATTTCATTACCAACCCAGACCTTAATCCTGAAAGGCAATATGCATTCTGCCCCAAATCCAGCAAGATAATATTTCTGCCTTGTATGATATTGAATTTATAAAATTCAAGTGTTTGTTTATTTCTTCAAGAAGAARGTATGATCTCATTCTCCCCATCACTGACATCATTTTCACTGAGTTTATCATGAATGGTCTGAGGAATATTCAGCATTGCTTTTATCATATATGTACACATCTTTGTGTTTTATAAACATCATTAGATTGATAGTTCCATTAATTCAGTTGAAACAYTCTTCAGTTAAATAATTCTTATGTACAAAACAATGATTATCCTCATAAGGTCTAATTCAGAACTGATTTTTTTTTCTCTCATCCAAAATGTTTTCGTGAAGGCACAGGACTGCTTCTCCCTTACTTTCTATCTTTCCTGTGTCCARTTCTGTCAAAACTTTTCAAATTTATCCTGAAGAGTCCTAGGATGGTCTAGCTCTTTTGAATGAGTAGAATCACAACAAGCTGATGAAGAACCTTGTGCTATGTTTGTGAAGAGTGTGAATGTGCTCTGAAGGACCATCATGCTAAAGGGTAACTTTCAGCTACAGTAATACTTTGGTGTATCTCTTATCTCTTTCATATTAGAAGCAAATGCCAAATTCTTTCATTCTATGCTCCTTCATTCATTCATTTTCCTGCTGTTGTTGCTGTTGGCTTTATGCTCCTGGAATTACTGCTTTTGTTTTTGAGACAACATCATAAGGGAATGAGCCATGTGTGCTACTTGCAGGTTTTGATTTATCCTTGAATGGTTCTTCATTAAGGTCAGAGCATTGCTGCAGACTTCACACTATGAGAGATTTCAGCAAACCCTAACAATATCTCAGAAGGTTGTATTAGGCTTGGGCTTCTGCTGYAGCAAGTCTCAAATGTGCCATCCAAGAGGTGGAATATCCATCTCTAAGATAAGCTTGTGCATAATTTTCTCTCACCTTATTATTTTGAAATAATTACTGACATTATTTTCAAATACAGTGTTGTCAGTTGGAACCACCTCTTAAAGAATGCAGTGGAGCCCTTTTAGACACACACTGTGCAGTGAAGACAATTATAATTAAGCAGTTCAAAGGATTTCATTTGTTCAGCAGTAATGAGCCCTGCAGCATATAAGTGAAATCATAAAGTTTTTGCCATTCTGAAAAAGCTCACAGTCTGAAAGCTATGAACTRGTAATTTGAGGGAATAAAGCAACATTTTTTAATATTGTCATGAATTCCCTTAGTGTATATTATATCTTAAAGACAGTTCAGGAAAGATTTTGGTGCACGTGATGCAACATCTTGTTCAGTARCATCATTGTCTGAGGGGATGAGATAAAAATAGCAAATACCAAAAAAGATATTTTAGTTACACAGATTTGTATAAGAATGTTTTGCAACTACAATGAATAATGCTTTTACTAAAAGCTGTACTGTATTGATTAATTCACCAGGTGAATATTTTAAAAATATTTTAAGGAATATATATTAAAAAAATCACACTTAAAAAATTGCATTGCAAGTTAGAAATACAYCAGCAAAAAAGTTTTCATTTAAAATGAAGCTGGTTTTTTAATATAGCTGCCCTGCATTCATAATTAAAAGCCAAAAATTCTTCTGAACAGGGTGGTTTCAAAAAATGGTTGACTCAGAACTGAGGAGCAATTAGAAATGAATTTTCTCTATATAAATATAAACACTTGTTTATTTCAGTGCAAGTATTTTCTATCTGCTAATCAAATCATAGAACTCCTCCACGAACATTGAATCCAACCAGCACAGCCAAGTCCAGCACTAAACTGTGTCCMTAAGAGCCAYAGTTMYATGTCCTAAATCCCTCCAGGGATGGTGACTCCACCACTTCCCTGRGCAGCCTGTTTTAATGTATRACARCTCTTTTAGTAAAGAAATWGGCACATGTATATTTTAAGTTTATCAGACAGTGTTCCTGTCTGACAAAAGAACCTGCAACAGCCCCGGTATCAGCATTAACCACTTTTGTCTACAACTGTGCCAGCAGGAGATTGTTATCCATTGCTTCCTTACAGATACTTTTCACTCTGGGGTGCTTATTGTCCTCTCACATCTGTTAGTTCAGTCTCAAAAATAAGCCACAGCAATATAAACAGCTTCAATAGTATTTTGTTCACGTGTCTAAAGATATATACATGTGTTGAGTATTGAGGTTTTATTTCTGAATTAACTGCCATAATGGTTGTGTCACTGGCTACTCAAGGAAAGAAAGAAAGTTGTAGATGCTAATTTGCAGTATATTGCACCCTGGAAAATAGCCAGGTGTGATCTCAAGAACACATTAAGCTATTCTGTAACAGAGTGCTGTTGTAAATTGTTTATTGATTCTGAGATACTGAGCAGTRGGTCCTCAGGTTGCTTTCTCAGTGCTCTWTGTCCTSYTCCCTCTYTTTTTTTCTWTTTTTTTTTCAATTTAGATAGCAATAATAAAAGTACTAAAAGTTGCAAAAATAGTATTAAAATGCAAAGATCCTTTAAAAATGATTAATTATAAATAGAAAAGTCACTTTGAAAGAGATTGTTAAATTGCTAAAACAAAAGCAATACCAAATGCCTACAGTTTTTATTTTTGTTTTTTGTTTTTTAAAGCTTAATTAGCTGGCACTAATATAGCCATCATTAATCATTTATTCCAAACAGCTCCCAAAAAGATTGCTGATGGCTCTTTAGGCATCTTTATCTCTCAGTCAGTCCAAGCTTTTATTAGGAGAAGGGATCTCAAAGAAAAGTCTTCCCAGTGTCCCTCTTCCTGAACCTCAGTCATTTCCTGAGGTTTCAGAGCACAGATTTTCTTTGCAGGTAATTGCAGACAGAAGGGTGCAGGTCTCTGTGCCATTGGTGTGTGCAGCCACTCAGATTGGTCTGACTGTCCTGAGTGACAGTTCCCCAAATCCCTTTTCCCCAAGCCTAAGKGATCTGACAGGAAAATGAAGAGTGAGAGCACTGCTCTACCCTTCTGAGCTGGCTAATAAGTCTCCTTGTGACTCAGGGCACCCTAACAGGCATTTCCTGAAAGATTTCTGTCCTACTCACAGGATAAAGCTTTCATGCAAACATTCCCTGAGTAACAACCTCAGCATCAATTTAAAAATCCCTTTTATATATAGAAAGATCAGCTTGTTTTGTCCAAAATAATTCTTTTCTCTTTCAGTATGTTTATTCTGCAGGTTTTATGACCTTTCTTTTGCCTTTTTTCTCATTTCTGAGGACACCAAAACCAACAGAGAGAGATTTGATTTTTTAATAAGAAAATGTACATGTAAGTCACAAAAAATATAATTCAATACTTATATCAGAAATAATATCTGAAATTATTTCTTATCCTTTTAAAATAAATCTGTTTCTTTTTCTGTGTCCCCAGTGTCSTAATTCTATAGGCAAACAACATTTTGTTCTTTATCTCTTAGCATACCTTTGAAAACAGTTGATTGAGGCATTTTTTTAGAAAGCACAAACTCGTGTTTTTGTGCCTGTCATAATTTTTTTAAATGCCTAATGTAATTTTTTCTTTTCAAAAGAAATACTTAGAAGGATACTTTTCTTTAGTAGATAAATCCAGCATAGATAAGCTGTTCCCGTGAAGCCTGTTACTGAAAGAGGCAGAAACGTTTTGCAAAAATGCCATAACTGGGGATTTGCTTTCTAAATCTGCTTGATATTGTTCTAAATTGGTCAGAAGGAATTCTGATTAATTATTGATTTATCTTTTAAATTCTTAGTATCTGTAAATAAAATTAGATTCATTGGATGTACATGGGCTTTTGAGAAGAYATCAAAAAAGGGTCCTTCCATTCCTAYTGCTTCTTTAACAAAATTGCTCTCATTATTCTTAATTCCTATTAGATAAAGTGAGAATTATTGGTCTTCCTGTAAGTATTGGTARTGYTCTGTCTTAAAAATTCAGAARCAYATARTTTTGTCAATATGCATTCAAAWCTAGAAATAGGAAGATACTTTGCAYACAAATGCTTTTCCACTGGTATTATTTTAATTCTGCTTCCCAGTCTTTAATAATTGATACTAGTTCTAGTGTTTCTCTTCCAAAGCTCTGTAAATTTTTACAAGCTACCACTCTACAAAGAGCTCATTTCCTGTACTCTGGTTTGCCAAGTCATTGCTTCCTTTTTTAAGCTCATTTCTAAAATCCACTTCTCATCTATTTTACTTCATTTAAMTAGATCAACAATATCTGTTACTTTATCAGCTTGTACATTGGRTCACAAAGTGGAAAACCTTGAGACACTATTCCTGATTTGTACTTGGACTGTGAAGTGCTTATGAGCTTTTCTAGTTGCACAACTTTCTCACAGGAATTCATGTATTCTGTGCTCTACACTAACCAACCACAGTTTGAGGACTGACTGGTAGCACAGAACACCAAAGCAAATGCTTCTAACAGTGTACTAATCTTTTGAATGTGGATTCTGTTCAACAGAACTCAGGATTTTTTTCCATTGAGTTAAAATCACACCATATTCTGAGTAAAAACAAGATCTACAATGAACAATTTTCTGTCTTCAGATATTCCTTGAAATTAAGTTCCACAAGYAGAAAGGACTGAAAATTGAACAGTTTACTGCCACTCTTTCTTCCATAGGTTTTTACCACTTAGCTGTTAGGCACTGAGGAACCTTCTCTGAAGTAATGTACTTTTTATTGCCTGGAAACCTAAGGGACATAATAAGAAATGGAATACCTCTTCTTCTGAAATTACCTTAGACCAGAAAAATTCAGAGCTTTATTCAAACATAATTGGAAAATTGTATGCCAAGGGCTGTAAKRTTATTATTTCTATTTTGTWCTTTTTAGGAAATTGCTAGAGATTTGCATATCTACTTATTTATTTGGTCATGTCTTAATTAATTTATTACTTAAAAAGTAATTAAAAATATATGTAGTCATTCCGGATTTTTCTCCATATGGGATAAGTATTTATTTCTGAGAATTTCTATAACTGTATATATTTATCCATGTATGAATATGGTTATATCTCTGTCTGACCACCTGATTTTAAATTGAGGAACAAATACCATTAAATTTTGCAGATACCACTTTAGACAATAAGGCTCCTATCTCTGGCCACTGACATTAGATAGCTGTGCTGTATGGGTTTCTGCATGCATATGTAAGAATCAATAATGAATGTTGTTGTTTCTCCCCTATATTGTTTTTGCCTTTTTTTCCTTTGTCTGGGACTTACTGGGAAGTCTCCATATTTCATACTTTAAAGAGTTCACTGTGGAAATTAATCWGAAGTGATATGTTGTAAGAATCCTGAAGAAATAATATGAAATTATTTCTTTAAAACAAAGCTTKTRTTCCACTGGGAAAGAAATKATTTAAAGAAGTCTTGAGAAACTAAAAAGGAATTTCAGTTTATTCCTGGMAAAAATTTCCAGATTCCCAAGATGGGCAATATCCTTGTGTTGGGATATTGGAAGACAAGAGAGCAGCTAGAGGACAATTGCCAAACTATAATAATAAAAATGTCCAAGATATCTTATTTAATTGAAGTCAAGTTTGGAAGTGGTTTGGAAAAGAAAACTAAAAAAAACCAAACACAAAACCCCCACATATTAGAGCCTTCTGTAAAAAACACAGCAAGTGGATTTGTGTGCTTTTAGGTCTGATAAAAACCAGTATCCAGTAGGGCAGTTTTTTCTAGTATGGCAAGAGTGTGGTTTGTCAGGATCTCTGGGGAGTCTCTGAACTGAAAAGATTTGCCCTGGCAGAACACCCAAATCAATAGCCCTTGTTCTGCAGGGGTTTTGCAACTAATTTTTTTTACTTGTGATAGGACCTTTGGGGCAGGTGGTTTCTCTGCTGGAAGTTTTCTCTCCTTGTTTCCTGTATGGTAGCATTGCAGCACTCAGTGGTCTTCCTRCTTATTCTTTCTCCCACATTTATGTATAGGACAAGTCACAGCTCACTTATACTAGGATCTCTCACATTCCAAAGTCAGTTTTATTTCTTTCTGTTTGACACCAAGTAAGCAGGAGAAAAATGAGATACAGCATCCTCTTCAACAAYCTGAATCATAAAATATCCTGAGTTGGAAGGGACCCACAAYGATCATCAAAGTACAACTTGCTTGGAAATAACTGACTCAAAGCACAAGAATTGCTCCATGAGAGCTGTGGTCCCAGCMCTTGTTCTTCCTGCACAGCTGGAAGTTCTGTCAGTCTCAGTGTAAGAATTTGCTTCATGCAGCTCATGCCTGAGCTCAGTGCCAGAGCACTGCAAAGGCTCTTTGCCTGAAGTKAAAATCAAGCACTTCTTCCTGTTCAGTCGCTGCCACAAGTCTTTCTTTTGTTCTTTCRAGTTATCTTTCCAAGCTTTTGAAAAACATTGTAATTTATAATCATCCTGTATGAGATTATTGCCTAAGGATTAGAGTCAGTTTGGACTTACCACAGTAGTCTTGYGTGAATATAAATTAATGTTCTTGTCCTCCCACACATGGTAGGATGTAAGTGATGATAGATAGGGGAGTCATTAATAAAAGCAGAAATATAATACCTCATGCCTCAAATGCCCTTATTCATGTAATTCACAGTTCTTTACTTTTCTCTGCAAAGTTGATAGAGTTGTAGCTCAGTGCACAAATAGAAGAGTTTAAAGGGATGGAGAAAAGAAGAACGTGGTCGAGCTTTCATTTCATTGTGCATGCACAGATATGAATAGAAAGTCTGAAAGTCTTAGCCAGAAATTCAGAGAGTTGGGTGCTGAAAAGCTGAGATCACTAAGAGAACAATCAAAGACATCAACCTTGTATTAAGGTAACTAGTCTAAATGAATTATATATATTTAAAGTGTGGAGAGTTCCCTCAGGAACTCTCCAGGTGAGAGAGAAGTGTTACTGCTGGAGGAAGAATGTGGGGAGACAAGTTTAGAAGAGATCCACGTTACAGAGCAGCAAGCACCAACACCATGWCAGAATGATACATTTACATCAAGGCAGGAATTTTATCTTAGTAGCAGATTTTGAACAGAGTGCAGGAGATACTAGAACTAGGAATGTAATTAATACACAACAAGTGAGAACTAAATTAGAACTAAATGGAGAAATTGAAGCTGCAGGCAAAAGAGAAGAAATTGAGGACTACCACCTTAAAAACATKTCAGCCAAAGGAAATGGCATGTTTTAATAGTTACAAAGTCAGGAGGATGTAATCAAACYCCACTTGTTGCAGCACTTTATTACTTTTGTCTTGTGTCCTGAATTGCCATAGGGAAGACTTGCTATCAGCATTAGCATGCTGCAGTGTTTGTGTGTGTGTGCCTGTGCATGTAATTGTCAGTTCATAGAGAAGAGCATCTTTAAAAAGCTGTCCAAAACCTAAAAGTTGGAACTCTTGCTCTGTAAGTGATATTTCTTTTATCTTTCAGTGTTAGTCTTTCTTTATGTTCTTTGCAATGGCTAGCAAAGCATTTAGGATGAAAAGTTTCAGTTGTAACTTTTTTCCTTATGCTTTTTGCAATGGTTTCAAAGTTCCTTTTTAAGTCAGATTTCACATCTCCCCGTTCAAGGAACTAATTTTATTAGGATTTTTGGCTGGTGAAATCCAAAGGCCTTTTTTCTAATTGCCCTCATAATGCTCTGTGAATTAACCATCCTTGGAAAAATTGCAATTCATAGAAAAGCTAACAAAAATAGATTTTTGGATTTTTKTTTAATATTTATTTTCTATGTTAGATAAATCTCATTGTTATGACAGCATATAATCATCTAACATTTTTCAGGCTGTTGCTAGTTAATAATTTCATGGTTTTGCTATACATKRTATCCTTCAGCTGAAAYAGAATAGATGCCTTTCAAAACATTCTGGAATAAAATGGACAATAAATGTGATTTCTAATCTCAGAAAGTATCTTGGAATACCTCAACTTCTTCCTTTTGCAAGGATTAGCAGAAAAACATTTTTTGTCTTCTTTCAATAGCACTACACCTTCTCTCCAGCTCTGTGATGTARAAAAGGAAATCACCTCAGTGTTAAGTGAACTTGACAGCAAGGTGGGCTCACACTTGCCCAGAGTAAGCATTTGTTCTCAGTCCCACCCAAACACATCATTACTCCAGGCATTTAAAAAGAATTTGTTTCAGAAACGTGCTCTCAGCTGCATTAGGAAGCAAAACCAGTTTTGCAAAGAAAAGGGCTGTTCTTAAGCATTCAGATGCTGTCATGGGAAACAGTGTAAAGAAAGAGAGGACTGGTTTGGGACCCCCAGCCAGAGATTCTGTTGAATCTGCCATTGAATCACAGACTTGTTTTTCCTAAGAGAAAGAAATTATGAGGTTTTTTTAAACTTATTTAAGCATTATTTCAAAGTGGTGCAAGTGCATTCTGGTGTATAATGTATTAGCAAATACATAACTCCTGATTATGGCACTTTAAACTGCACTTGGAGTTGTTGTCAATTAAGTTCTTATATTCACCACTTAAGAGATTTTGTTGCTTCAAAGAGACTTCTTTAATTAATACTTCTAGAACTCTAATGAAAAAATTGCAGTGTATGTTCACTGCAATCCAGACCATCAGTTCTTCAGCCTGAGTTTAATTATAGTCTCCAAATGCAACTGTAGCCAAGATGGATGAGCAGATTGAGTAGAAGTTCTGCATTTTGTAGTAAATTACACAATGGTCCTTATGGGATGGGATGGACAAGAATATATTTGTCACTTCTAGCCAGTCTGATTGCAAATCTGTCTTACTAAAATCCATCATGCTCACATGCCAGWTGTTTTTTAATTACAGATTCAAAGAACTCACAACCTTGGTGTTATTAGCACCACACTCTAACTAACTTAGACTGCCTTCTGTTGTGTGCCTAGAAGTGCCTTTCAAGATGGAACTGTACACACAGTTGTAAAATCTTCAAAGGTAGCTTAAGATAGCTTTAACAGTCTTGAAATTTTGAAATAAAGCACTGCTCTTACCTTTTTGTTAGTAGGGTGTATTGCATCTAACTRCATCAAATAATTGATAGTAACTCAGCTCTGTACAAAGGAAACAAAATGTAAACATAATGTTACACTGGGTTTTAAGGCYAGATGATGAAGAGGAGGGATTTCTCTTTACCAGTTTCTCTTTCTTCTTTATAGTATTTTTAATGAAGCATGTAATTAATGGCACGATTTTTAGTTTCTTKACATTTTTTTTGCAAAAGTGAAAAGTATCATCTTCATTACTTTTTCTGCCCCTCTTCTGTCTTAGTCAAGAAGGTAATTTTTTGGAAGCAAGATACAGATTATCAGTGGAAAGTGATGCACTTTACCTTAAGACTGGCAGCATAGCAACTGAAAACTTAGTATGCCAGAAAGATATGGTGTTTTCTGTGCAAAGATAGTGKGATGTCACCATCAGCCCCAATCAAAATGAGCTTTACCCAAACCATTAAAGTTTGCAGAACAGTGTTAGCAATTTAAATATGGAATATAAAATTTAAGCTCCATACAAATCCTACAGAATTCTGTGGAAAATTTGCTGGCTTGGAAATGGCCTATTCCTGGCTGACCTTGCTCAGAGCTGACTCACTGACTAGTTCAGCAGAACTGAAAAGCATGTGCTGGTTTAATTTCACCATTTTGTGGCAGTTCTGTCTAAATTGCTATAAAACATTTTAAAAACACATTACAGTGACTGTCTGGAGCACTGCAGGTTAATTATTTCCACTCAGCTTAATTAGCTAGTAGTGTGAACACTATGAAGATATACTCAAATTATTTATTAAAAGTATCTCTCTCTGCTCTTTAACTTTCCTAATGAGTGTGAAGACTTCTCTCACAAAATCCTGGTGTGCTCGTTAAGGGATGTTGTGCCAGGCTCCTCACACTTGATGTGGAGGAGGCACAGAGGCTTCTCCCCCGTGCAGGGGGTACCAGACCCCTGGGCTGTGAGCTGGGGTCCTGCTGCAGCCCCTGGCACTGGAGCCTGCTGCAGATGTTTTTCAGGACATGCACCCAGCAGAGTGCCTGGGACTGCCACCCACTCCAGKGAGTGGCACAGAGACYCCMCTGGCTCCAGCCAGGGTGACACCACAGGCCAGGGACACCCACAGCCCTGCCCAGCTGCTGTCCCTTTGGCAGATGTGTCTGAGTCCAGCATTGTACATGCTCACACACAGCACTTACACAGTTTAGCTAAAAAGCTAAATTTAGAGGTAATGAATATTTGAAAGGTCTCTCTTTTCATTCAAATTTCTTTACTTTTTCATTCAAATATTAACTCCTCTTAAACATTTTTGCTTTTTTTTCCTCTCTCTCCTTTCTCTACTGAACTCTTTCATTCCAGCTCGTCTCATATCACCCATTTGATTTCTGTCATTCACTTTTGGTAGATTAATTTGTTTGTTTGTTTTCAGTTGCTTTCTCTAGTCTTCRTATAATGGTGYWTTTYCTWTTTTTCTTTCATATTTCACATCACAGGCACTTGTTTTTTAGCCTCCAGGTCAGAAGTGATCCTTCATTTCAGTTGAAGCACCAATTAGTTTTTAGCACTGCAAAACTCAATGAATCTCCAATAAACCAGATAAACTCAATCTAGTAATTAGTAGAAATTCAGTCTCTTTAACAGCTTTTCGGTATGGGTCTGTGCTGCTGTTTGTGACCTGCTGAATGCTTGGAGGGCCTTTCMCTGCCCCCACTGTGCCATCTCTGGTGCCAGCCCTTCAGGCTCTTCACTCACCATGGACACCAGCACAGAGGTGTCCAGCAGTGTCTGCCCAGTGCCAGGGCCAATTTCACTGTTACTCARATTTCCACCTTCTTCACTCTTTGCATGTATAAGCCATCTGCAAGATCTCCACTTTCTCAGCATCACTTGCTGTTTCTGTGGCACTAAATTGGTTGTGAAGAGACATGGCCAGAGAGAATGATCCCTCATCTATCTTAAAAACTTCTTCCTAATCTGTCTTCTTTCAAGATTCCCACRAGATAAGTAACTTTCTGTTGATGTAAGTTGTTCTGTGATCCTTTGTATGCATTACAGATAGTTAAAAACTTCTTATAAACAGCAAAAGAGGGGGGAGGAAGAGGAAGGAAACTGCATAGTTCAGCATAACAGTAAATCTGATTAGTTGTGCATTTTTCATATGCTTATATGGTCCACTTCAAGTGAGATTTTTCTAAAGAAAACAAGTGATCTGGTAAAAATGTTTCYTGTCATAGGGAACCAGCTTTGTTTTAAACCTGCTTAGAGATTGTGTGTGCAAATGTGTTAAGTGGCATTAAATTAATTAAGTCATCTTAACATTCTAGTACACTTTCAAGTATTGCATTGAAGAAACTCTGCAATTTTGAGTGCTTATGCACCTGGAGATGTTTTATAACAGTTTTAGTTAGTGTTTACATTGAACATTTGTWTAGAAACTGTTCATAACCTAAGCAGTTTTTCAGATTGAAAAGCTGCATGTATCTCATGGAAAGGCATGATCTGAATGATAGAGCTGTAGTTGGGAAATCTAATGGAGACTGCCAGGAGAAAAGTATGGCCATGTCTCTGCTTTATCACTTTTATACTTTGRTGCTTATCTACTCTATTTCTTCTCTCCAGTGATACTACTTAATCCTCTCTTCTTTCATCCTTTTTCCTTTGACAATCCCACAAATGCCAAACTGTAGTTCCTGGTTTTGACAAGATCACTGGTTCTTTGCCCCTCATTTTCAATCAAATCCTGTTGCCTCCAGACTTCCCAGTTGACTCTGATCTCTGATTTATTGGTAGAGAAGTGTAACTATCAGTTCCCAATCTGCATGTGCCATTGGGAGACTGATTTAYAATAGTATGTACAAGAGAATTTAAAGTGAAGAAGAGCAATCTGGCTTTTAAATYAGAGTTCCAAGGTATTCCCTAAAATGCTGCCATTCATTTTTTAAACTCAGGGTGATCTGATCTTCATGGGTGATCTGATGTGATCTATAGGGTTTTAGTAGTCAGTGAAGTTGATAGATATATATTGCAATGAAAAACAGGAAGCTAGGGTCAGTAGAGGAAGAATCAATAAAATCCATGTGTGCAGACAAATGAGATTGTCAAGAATGYTTTCCTGGCTTGACAAAAAATGCTGATGGTCTGCCAAGTAGGCTACTGACAACTCACACAGTTCCTTGGCAGGTGCTTCCAAAGAACTAAAGCTGGGACTTATAAATATTTACGTTGTACATAATTTCATTCTATTCCCAAGCTTAATACTCAGAAGGCACATGTACCCTGATTTGTCTCTCTCCCACAAGTCCTGAACTGTGAATAWGAAATCTGCACTTCATTTTGTCTCCCCTGCCTCTCCATCTGTGATGAACCATTAACAGTTTAGTGGGGCTGTCAGCTCTTAAGGCCCTGAGAGAAATTCAATCATACAGCTGAAACTGAGCATAAATCATCACGTCAAGAAACCACTTAATCCATTTCCCTTTCAATTTTTAACTTTGTCACTTTTTTCAACTTTTTTCTCAACATTTTGTATTTAGAGAAATGATCTGTCCAGTCTAGATTTCAGGTCTTATGCTAAATCTCTTCCAAAAATATCACATCCAGAACTAATACAACAGAGAATTTTTTCCCATTTTATATGAGAAGACATGAAATTCTGTAGGTGAACAAAATCCAAATTCCAGCACTATTGGGAGCTTAGCTGTACTGTTAAGGCATTGGAGGAGGCCAGTGGATTATAAATGCTGCTGACTAAAAAGCAGAGTTAGACTTAAACAGTGGGAGCTAACCTTCTGGCATTGCCAAACATAGTGGGGGACTTTGAGAAAGAAAAAATTAACAGAAACAAAAAAGCATGAAGAGAAAAAGGAGTTTACATGTGACTTTTGCCCTTCACTAAAATTGAAGGAGGAAGTTGTTGTAATCATTTTTTGAACTAGAAACCTCCTCCTAAAYAGGATGATTACCAGCCCCAAAAGCTTTTAGGAACTCAGATTAYTCTGCC
Source organism: Alauda arvensis (assembly GCA_902810485.1). Lineage (NCBI taxonomy): Eukaryota > Metazoa > Chordata > Aves > Passeriformes > Alaudidae > Alauda > Alauda arvensis. The sequence continues at coordinate 636,519 of CADDXX010000312.1, read as the reverse complement.
TTCTGTATATTTATCACCTAAATCCCATAACAAAAAGGCAGCAATGAGGCAGGTGGGYACTTCTTTGAACAGAGAGGATTTGATGAAAGCAGGAAAGGTGAGCATGACTTTGGAGGCAAGGGCAGCAACAACAAGGTCTATCTTGTGCACTTAGTGGGTGCTTAAGACAGACATTCTGATTTATCTGCCACTCTGGCAAAAAGTACCTGACCTGCCCTTGCTTTCATGCTGACTACAAAGAATTTTCAAAGACACCAATCACACTTAGAAAGGGAGATATTTTGCCTCTGAAAACTCCTTCCTAGATGGTCCTTCCTGAGACAGTCTGACCTGTCTCTGTAACAACAGAGCCATATGTAATATGTACTGTCTTTCTAAAGCGGGGATCATAATGTCTGAAACAAATAAACATATAATAATAATTTAATAATAATAAGATAGTCTAGGTGTAGATGTATATTATTGGAAATATACATTTATTAATCWCTTATAACTTTTAGCTTATAAAAATTGATATATTTTTGTATTTTTTATAACCAGCAATGTCAACATTTTGATGCTTTTGGTCAAGTACAATTTTTAAATTGTAGCAGTTTGGAAAAGATTGCACTGGCCTTATGTATATGTTGTACTCTTGATAATAAGCATTGATTAAAAAGTTGCAGTTCTCTAGTTTAAGTATCTCTACACAGGAGGTTTAGGCCATTGGTGAATGTAACAGTTGCAATTACAGATATAAATCATGCTAAATAGCAGGCACTCCCACAGGATGTGGTGTGCCCTGTGTCTGTGCASAGGTGGCAGAACAGGGTACCAAGATTGGAGAACAGGTGAGCTGTGCTCCAGTTACAGAACTGCTTGTGAAACCTCGGTGCCTCTGGGGACAATTGCCCGCAATTCCACGTGGTGTCATACAGAGATGAGTTCTAGGGCACTCCCACAGTGAATTTTGGGGAGAAGTGTGTCTCACAGTTTAATTTTCATTGCAGGGAAGCAGATTATTAAATTCAGTGGAGCAAGCAGCCCCACTGAACTAACCTTAATTTGAAGAACCTTCACCTCTAGCCCAGAGGAGTTTGTGCCTTACTGGGTTAGGGATAGGAGYTATGACATTTCTAGTCAATGTATTATTGGGAAAAAAACAAACAAACAAACAAAAAAAAAAGAATATGGAACATTTGGCTTCTCCTGAATATCTGTTTTCAGGCTAAGACTTGTTTTTATTCTATTGTAGAAGTTTGAAGGAAATAGCATCACTCCATCATTATCAGTGTGTTGATGCTTTATAGCTCTTCTTTCATGACCAGCCACTTTAAAGACTAGTAATAAGTTTCCTACTGTGTAAATAATTTTAATCTATTAGATTAATTAGCTTCTTAATGGTCRCATTAGAGGTTAAGGTTTTTTCTTAACCTGTTTCAAACTGGGCACATAGGTACAGAATTCACAGAAATTATTACAATAYTTCATCTTCATTATCACCTTTAGTGCTTTGACACAGCATAGGTCCAGTGTGCAGCATGTTTYCTCTGTTTTAAGTGGGTTTTTTTAGCTCATGAAAAATCACCCTGAAAGTTACAGTACTGATCAGGAGATCATAACAGCAGTAGCTTCAGAATGAACTAACTGCAGCCACTGGGAAGGAGTCTTCTGTGCTGCTTTCTCATACTGTGAGAAGAAAAACCAATCCCCTTACCTCTGCCMTGACCATAGTATCAGAATTTCAAATTAGCTGCCAGAAGTGARTACAGAGCTATACTGTTCTCCTCAGTTMMTTTCTCCCATATATATTATTTTGGYTTTTACCTTAAYCMTAWTWCTGCAAAGCCCATATGGTTTGCATTGAATTCCATGAGTTTTTGTGTGAGTCTTAAAGCAGCAGAATTGTCTATTTACTCGAGGCTTTTAGCTTCAAACCATTTAGAAATATTACATCCCTTTAGTTTTTTTAAAGCACTGTATACATCATCAATAATTACATAGGTGTGGACCTATGTATAGTATAGTAAACTTTTGACAATCTTTACTCAAACAAATAAGATAGCTGTAGATATTTCTGCATYATGTCTATGCTAGAAGAATTCCTAATAAAGAAAAATATTTTCCAGATAAAAAAATTCTTTCATGCTCAGATAGGTACAGTASAGGCATAGTGTGATTCTTCAGACATTGCCAGCTGAGACAGCAAGCTACTCATTTAARGGCTCAGGTTTGGTGCTTAAACTAAAAAAGGAAATTTAGGATCCCATCAGACAGCAGATTGCATTTTATTTTATGCATTTATCTGCACTATGTTTCTGAGCTCAGCTGATGGTCAGGTGCTACAGCCTAGAAGTGTATTCATTCTTATTATTTGTATTAGAAGGTTTAGACATTTCCTGAGATAGTCRTTCAAGTCCATCTGACCTTGTGCTGAAACTGGATTGTTTTGTGTATTCCCCAGAGCTGCTGCTCCCTCTGAGGCAGAATTTGTCTGCTGAAAGTTGGTTGATTTTTTTTTCAGGCTGTGGCTGATTCATCCCTGGTTTTCCTCATTTCTTTTTCATTTCCTCATATATTTTACTCATATACAAACTGATATTTTTTTCCTTTTATTTGCAAAGTTTAATATCCTTAAAGCTTCTTGCTTGCTGTTCCCAAATACAAGCACATACTTAGAATGGCTTGGGAACAGTTCCATGTCATGTCTCTAACACAAGGATTCACTGCAATTGCAGCACAGGGGATAACCAAAGATTATCCTGGTGCCTGTGCCCTTAGCACAGGACCTGTCAGTTGTGTCTTTCATCTCTTGCCCCATCTGTTTTGCACTCTCACTGTTGTGGCAAAGCCATCATAGAGCAGTGTTGGTGTTTCTGTGCACGCAGTTGAGATGAAAAGTGCAGGAGTTGCATGATGTCCCAGCCAACTCTGCCTCTCTCAGGAGCATAAATCAGGCACTAAGCTGTTTTACAGGTGYTAAGTCTGCCATTTGCAGCAGATATCCATCCAGGCAATGCTTGCTCACATCTCCCAGTTTGTCTAAGATGGTTGGTTAGACCTCACAGGAAGATGTTCCAACACTTTCCATCACAGTAAATAAGGGTGATGCTGTTCACCTTCTTCATGGCACATGAGCATTAGCTACTAAAAATTRGATTTTAAAATGAGAGTATAAATAATATCTGTATTTTATATATGTAGAGTGCCAAATATTAAAGGGAGGCTGACTACACATTRTGGTTGATATTTTAATACTCAGAAAAGGCAAAAGTACCAGATTGGTTATCACAGTTGCCGAATTCATTATATGGGAAAGCTCAGCCATGGAATTAGAAGTCTGCCAGAAAGGACAACAAAAGATATCTTTAAGATTTCATTTTGGTTTGGCTTTGTTTTCCATCCTAAAATTCAGAATGAAATAAACTTGAAAGTCTTTAAAATACTTTAACATTAAAATGTTTAAAAACCTTCTTTTACCTTCTGTTCTTTCAAATAAATAATCTGATACTTCTCTGTTAGGTGATTTAAGGTGGGTTATAAGAATATTACAAGAGATACACACAGGCAAACAAATCCCCTTTATTGGAAAGATATTGGAAAGACACAAAGACAAAACAATTTTGTTGTCCTGTTCAGAAATTCTGGTTGCCCTTTGCGATTCATGATGGCTGCAATCTGTTTGGCCTTTTCCCATCAGGATTCTGCTCTAATGAACTCTGCAGCATGTACAGACATTGTTCTCAAGCCTRTGTTAACAGTCCTGATAATGTATCTTTTAGGTTTCCTCTACGCTCAGAACAGTTCCAAACGCAGCATTAAAGAGCGACTTATGAAGCTCTTGCCCTGCKCGGCTGCCAAAACGACATCTCCTGTTACTCAAAGCAAGTTTTGTTTTCCTTTTTTTTTTTAATTTGATTTTTTTTTTTAGGTTTGCATGCATCAAAAAGTTATACTTTTGTTAACTGCACATTTGAGAGGCAAGATACCTGCTGAGGTAATCATRTGGTTTATCAAGGTTTAAAATCTAGTGATGAACAGATTTGTCTATGCAGAGTAGGATGGCAAAATTCCAGTGCCACGGTCTGCCACACAGGAGCTGCTGGGCTGGCATTTACAATCTGCAAGTTAGTTAGCAAGTGATTCCCTGGTTAAATTTAATACCTGCTCTCCATGTACTTGAAAATAACTTTTTTCATTTTTATGCATGAGTCTGTGTGTGCTTGCTGTCCAATACACAGGGGGTACCATCATAATTGGTCTGGGAGGAAAGGATTGGCCCTGCAGGTTTTGAATATATAACTTCAAACTATATGGGGAATAGGACTTAAAGCTGGTGTCTGAGAGAAAAATGGTAATGAGATTGAACAAAAAAAAATATGTGAATGTGAATATAAGGAAAAGCACACTGATATTATRCTGAATGTCTTGATATGCTGTAAGGAAATAAAATCTCTCCAGAGATTTCTGTTACYTAACAGATAARTATAGAGGGGCAGAGGGAGTGAGAGATCAATACATAAATACATATATATTCCTAGATAGAGATTAATTATAGTAATAACACTATAATGTCTTCCTGTATAAATTGGTTCCAACAGCAGATTATTTTAAAATATCTCTCTGGACCCAATTCAATCTAGATTAATTTGACTGAATTCTAGGCACTAATMTGAGTACCTAGAACCAGAAGCTGAATGATCCATGTGTTTCATGTRTACTCTTCTGATAAAGCATGTCAATCAATCTCAGGTAAAAAAGGCCTGCAAGAGCAGTTTCCCATGTCTAGTGAATCCAGGACAACCAAAGGCAACTTGAGTAGAAATACAGGCTCCTACTAAATGYCAAGACTTCACAGGTATAGATCTAGGGTTTCTTTTTGCTATTCCCCTTCACTGTCTTTCATATGCTCCTCTGTAGAGAAAACTGGTACTTGCTTTCCTTTTAAGTATTTGAGATGAAAAGGGCTAAGTTTCTGGATGTACACTGATTTATTTATTTCATGGTGTCTTCAGCTGATATGTTTTAAYTGAAAATAAAGTAGCTTAAAAWCTGCAGTTACTGTTGTGGCACTTGTTAATAACTCCTTCTGGATAAGTTACTTTCAGCTGCATGACCTGAGCAACATAGTCCTAGACAATAAAAGCAATCAGAGAATCACAGATTTGCTTGAGTTGGAAGAGAGACTTTTAAAATCATCTGGTCCAGTCCTCCTGCACAAGACCAGGTKGCTCAAAGTCCCATCCAACCTGAACACTCCCATGGATGGGGCATGGAATTGATAAGGAAATAGAACAGAATTAATAGAAAGTTTGATCTGTTTGAAGTTGCTGGGAGAGTGACACATCCTTATTCCTTGTACATTTCTATGTAAGCTCTTCATCTGCACAGGTAAACAAATATATTTAGTGTGGTCTCAGAAACCTTGACCATGTCAAACTTGTGTTTTCCTTTACTGAAAGTATTCTATAAACCAGAAGAGGAGTTGAGCTAAACAATAAGTATTAAATATTTCCTGTTTGAGAAACAAGCAGTAAAAAAGGTGCATGCAATAATTTTCTCTATCATCTCCTCAATGATGAAGTGCTATATTAAGTAAGAATGTTATATCATGTTAAAATGTTAAGACTCTCATGCTAGATATACATTGTAATTATTCCATTTTGACATCATGTKCTATTTCATTTCTGCTAGCATGAAAGAAGCAACATTCTAGGATCCTAGGAATGAAAACAGCACCACTTACAGTAACAATCACAYGATGTGAATTCCTTAGAAATTAGCAGGGAAATATTTTTTAAACAAGTAACTTGTTGAAATAGACATTTCATTATAAATAGTAATTATATATAGTAATAATAAAAAATTATCACTTATATTACAATTTATATTCTTTCAATATAAATAATAAACAAGTAATTTATTGAAATACTGAATTTGCACTTCTGCACTTTTATCGATATGTGCTTACAAAGGTTATTTAAAAACGTAAAATTTATTTTAGCATTTCTCTTGAATATATTTCAGCATTCCTATTGAAAAAGGAAAAGGACATTTATTTCTGTGCTCTAGTCTAATAAGTCTAAACTTAAAACCATCATTCCCTAGACACATGCAAGTGCTAGCACTCTAGGGTAGGGCTACACTCAATGGTTTTGAAAAAGAAAAACATTCTAAATAGTTATTAAATATTTAGGGAGGCTGTAATGTGGAGTTTCTTCAAGGAAATTCATGTGCACAATTTTTACAGATCTGAATTATCTGAAGAGTACATTTGCTTTTTGCAATGTTTTTACCATTTTATTCTTTAATGAATAATTAAAGGTACAAAACACATCTCCTGTGACATTTACATTAAAAATGTCTTTACTATTTAGCTATAAGAMATCTAGTAATTAACGAAATCAGTAAGAATATTTTGTTTWGTACATTAATGAGGGATKGTGAACTTGTTTCTGGTTTTCAGTWGACATGAAACTTCATTTYTTCATATGAAAAAGACCCTACTCCTAAATTATCTAGCCTGAAATAACTAATGCCATAGAAATCATTATTGTTTAGAAATAGATAAAAATAGAAATAGATAAAAATAGATTTTCCCACATTTCCCCACATATTTTAAAGATTTTTTTTTTCCAGCCTGGTGGCTAGCAGTGTGAAGAAAAAAAAATATAACTGCAAAAAATTCAGGCTCATGAGTGCTATAGCATTTCAGTCATCACGGTACATTTTAAGGAAGTTTATGATGATCTTACATTTTTATAATTTCTATCTATAAGAGACTAGAGAAGTCAAGTGARAAGAATGTATTATTAACATCATCAGCCAATTGCAGTCTTCTGCATTCTCACTGAATCATTTAAACACAATAAAAATATTTACTACTAAGGGTATACCAAATATTGTGCTCAGCGCATTGTCTGGCCTTTAGCCTCTTATTTATTATGTGTATTCATTTAGCTTCCAGAAAAGCTTGTAGATGTCTCTCTAGGTAGCCAGATGTTTTACAAATGRGTGCTTAGAGAACTCATTTCAAGTTGTCTTTTTCTGTCTAAAACCAAAGCCCATTGAAATCCCACGTAACCATTTGAATATAAAWWACAAATGAGCTTTCAACAACATYTATTMTCAGGTTGATTWTTTTTTGCCAATTTAGTSTAAGTACCTAGTGTTGACTTGCAGGTAACAAAAAAAAATCATCTGGATCACACACATCTTCCTGAGATGAGTGCTAACAGCAACATATCTTTCACAGGAGAAAGCACAATRCCCTAAATTTTGCGARTATTTTTCCAAATAGTTTATATATTATTAAATATCTGTTTAAAGTTTATTTTTTGTTTAGCTGAACTGTATCTTCTGATGCCAAATTTCTCCCAAGCAGCTRAAAGCTATTATTACTGCATTATAGCAGAACAAAACTATATAAAACTGTAGGCATAATACTACTTTAATTGAGTTTTTTRATACTGTGTGCTTATGAATATTGAACCAAATAAAACTTTATTCTAAGAATAAAGAGTCCCAGATTCTAATGAAATATAGATCATCAGCATTAAAGAAGTGACAATTAGGCATGCTGTATTGTTATATTTCTATAGTTTGTATAACTCTTAAATCAAAATAAGGCAGTAATTTCATTAAATCAGTCTGGAATACTACCTGAGTTACATTTAATGCTGGCAGTACTTAGAAATGGGCACACACATATTTTTAATCACAAGTGACTGGCACCCTATTGCAAGTTCCTTTAGCTAGGAACTTGCAATAGGGTGCCTAGGAAAAAATACATTGCTAATTCTCATGGTTTTAGGGCTACACTCTACTGTAAACCTTGAATGTGTATATCCACATTCTTTCTTACCTTAAGAAGAGGTCACTAAAAGCATCACATGCCCCACTTAGGCTGCTCACCCTCAATCATATTTCTCCTAAAGGGTCAATTGCATGATACTGCTGCTGGATGTGCAACATCAATTTCACSTGCTTTCCAAAGGACAACTTCACAATAAGAATCCCAACCTGATAGATTGATTTCACATCCATCATCTRACTGAAGGAAAATTTTCAGTTTTCTGGAGTCATTGCAGTTTTATAAACTTGTTTTATTTGGTCCAAGAGTTGTGTAAACAGAAATGTCATACTGAATGGATCATGCATGCTCTTGCAGGATGTTGGCTTTCCAACAGTTTATTGCTATTACTCTTCATGAGATAATATGCAGACTACTGGATCATCACTGTTCTTCACTATTCTTTGCAGCCACAGATTATAGACACCTATAGGTTCAAAATGGACTCATCATTTGTCATTAAAGCTGAAAAAACAAGTCTTTAAGAGAACCCCTTCCCCTTTCCCTTTCCCTTTCCCTTTCCCTTTCCCTTTCCCTTCCCCTTTCCCTTTCCCTTTCCCTT
>CADDXX010000312.1:596903-627548 GCA_902810485.1 Alauda arvensis | reverse complement strand
CAGCTGCCCTGTAGTGCTGGGCTTGGCTTTCACTTGTGAGGCATGCATGGCTAGTACAGCAATAAGACTCAAAGAGATGTTAGTAAGTAGTACTGAGCTCTGTTTTCTTTAAAAATAGACTTTTTCTCTATTTATTTTACTATCTTTCATGTGATTAAAAATATRCAGAATATAGCATGCAGTTAACATTGGATAGAAAATATTAAAGAAATCTTATATTAAAAATTAATAATAGCAAATTTTAATAGTCAGTTTTAATGTTAATCTGTAATTTCAGCTGTAASTATTGCAACTGKGCAGATKCTATGTCTCCTGCTAAGCTGAAGCTAAAGCTGAATTTAATTGCATTTATCACCTCGTAGTTTAGTTTTTCTTTCACCCTTCTTGGGTGAAAAGGGAAAACCTCTCGCCCAATGGTATTTACTACTCAGATGAGTTAATAAAAACACAATGTAGCTCCATTATGGAATCAGAGAGGATATCTTCAATATCGTGTATGAGAAGTGAAAATCTTGCAGAGTTCTTAGCTCTCCTGCATTCTGTAAAGAAAGACATGCAAAGGAATGTTTTAAACATACATTATTATCAAAAGCTTACAATGCAAGCAAGACAGAGTCACTTAATGTGTCCTGTCTGTATCATCCTCAGTTCCAGAAAGTATAGAAAGTTGGCATGTTAGTGATTAACAGTGATTGCTCTTAAAAGCCTTTCATTTCCTCAGGGTTCCAGAGAACATTCCTCTGCTAATGACAATATTCTCCAGGCATTGCAAATCRTGATCTAATGTTCCTAATTATCTAAGGCAAAAAGGTACAAAATATAGTGGATAAAATAAGCCTTCTGTCTGTTTCTCCAAGAATAATTTTTTAGAGTTTCAGAAACTAAGAACATTGATACTTCTTTGCATAAAATGAAATATGGAGAAAGAGAATAGATTATAAGGAATTTTTTAGCATTTTCTGAAAAGACAAATTCCAGGTCTTCATATGCTTTTCTGTTSCAAGATGTAAGTTCTACTTACATCAAAGGAATGTTGATGGTAAGACATGGTARTCCATCTTTATCCATATGTTTCATTTCCTTATCAGTACATGACAATTCCAGACATGAATATATGACATATCTTTGACTAGCTAGAGTTAATGGGCACTAACTTCAGTGTTTTTGTGTTTGATATCATAACAAAATTAACAATTACCATCTAAAATGCTTTACAGCATGTCCAGGGCTAGTGACTCTTATAAAGATAAATCAGTTTAAAGCAGTATTCTTTAGCCCAAGCATTAGATTTCAGAAATGGATGATTTCAAACTTTTTGTTGAGTTTTGCTTTGCTTTGTGGGGCATGAGCCAGCAAATGAGTCTGTCTGTGCAGGAAAGGCAGTTCTGCTTTAGGTAAGGCATGTCCAGCAGGTCGAGGGAGCCCTGGGTGGCCACACCAGCCCTTCACTCAGCACTGGTGAGGACACATCTGAAGTGATGTGGCCTGTTCTGGGCTCTCCAGTAAAACAGAAATATGGACATACTGGAGAGAGTCTAGCAAAGGGTCACAAACATGTCCAAGGAGCTGGAGCAACTCTCCTGGGGGATAAGGCTGGGAGAGCTGAGACTGATCGGTCTGGAGAAGAGAAAAGCTCAGCAGGGATCTTATCAGTGTATGCAAATATCTGAAGGGAGGGTGAAGAGATGGAGCCAGGCTCTTTTCAGTAGTGCCCAGTGCCAGGAGCAGAGGCAGTAGGCACAAAGTGAAACGCAGGAGGTTCACTCCCTCTCTGCATCAGGGAGCACTTTTTCACTGTGAGGGTACCTGACCACCAGCCCAGGTTGCCCACTGGGTTTATGGCATYTTCCTGCTTGAAGATATCCAAAAGTTAGTTCTCTGCACGTGGTCCTGGGGATCCTCTCCAGKTAGGCCTGCATATGCAGGAGTGTGCAACCTGGTATCTCCAGAGATTCCTTCCAGCCATTGTCTGAATCTGTGATATTCTGTTTAATCATTTCACCAAGAAAAAGCACCACTGAAAAGATTTAATGAAACACACAGGCATGCATATTTAACATTATGTCATCAAAAGCTTGTGCAGATCCTACCTCTGTGCTTTATGCTTTTCACCTGATATTTGCCTGTCTTACTATCTCTTCAGTAATTTAAATATATAAAGCAAGAYAAATTAAAGCYTGAACTTAAGKTACTGTRGTTCTRCTRATGTTGTGGYCCTGTTAGATGAAATTAGCAGCATSCYACAGCACATTAGTACTAATTGAAAACCTTTTTTCTATAGAATCTCACTTCAGCCTGCTTATCTCCCTGAATCCTGAAAAAAGTCAAGTTTTAGGATGTCTGTTCTGAGATAGGGATGAACAGAACTTTCCACAGCTRAACTCCAGTTATTTGTTATTTATGACTTCAAATTGCTAATGTGTACTTCTTACTGACTTCACATGAGGAAGCAGTAAAATGCACCTGCATTTCTGTGGTGTTGCTGATTACAAAGTTTGTTTTATTATCATCAGTTTGATTTTCCACTGTACACAAATGACATGCAAAATCCAGGCAGAAGGAGCACAGGGTCACAAAGAGTATCTTTGTGTGTACGTAAACACCTGAACACTTTAGAAAGTATCATATCACATTGTAGTAGATGCTCTRAGTAAGCAAGAGGTAGAGTATAATGGCAGAGAATGCTCAAAGATGATTTAAATGCCTTTGGGACAATGGCTGTTTTGGTAGAACTCAAAGTCAACATTTAAAATGAAAGGGGATATACACTAAAGAAAACATAAGGAGGTGGGATAAGTAGCTTCAGGTGACCTAACAACCATTATATGGAGAACTATCAAGTGACAACTTATGTCTATATTAGGTAATTTAGCCATTTTWAAGCTTCTATACTATCCTTGAAAAATGAGGTTAATATGAGGCCTAAGCCCTTCTCAGACTGAAAAGCTTGTCCCCAGCACTCCGGCTTTACAATATTCCTGTGCTGCTGTTGATGAATTGTTGCTCAGCTGCCATCACAGTGGGACATTTCCAATTTGTATTTGGCTTCCTGTCATCCCATTTCTTGTAAATTGAAATTGTGATTGCTGCAGTCATTAACCTTTGAAACCAACAGCTCTGTGGCAGTCCTGGTACAAGTGGTACTTCACAATAAATTGTACAGACTATCAAGCATGGACTCAACATGTGGCCTTTCTTTATCTTTTGTCCATTGATAGAGCTCTCCCAGTTTTCAAAAAATCCATTTAAAAAATATCTAGATAATGCTTTTGCTGTACAAAAGATGCTCCTGTGCTAAATTTAAATGCTAATAGTCTTTTCATTTGGGTTGGTTATTCTTGTAAAAATTTTTGTAGAGCTCTGTTTTGGGAAACTCCTGGACTTTTCCAGAAAACTAGTAGGATTTTTCATGAACCTTTATCTTATCTGGCTGTATGTCAGAGAAAATGTAAATTGAAGTCATAAATTYGTGRAAATCTCTGTGGACACATACTGSAGCTTTAAATAGGCARCTCRACACTTTGGRCATTTATTGGGAAAATGGCATTTCTAAAACACTTTTCTTTCCTTTTGCAGATGAGACAAAGAATGATAGTAAGAAAATAAATCTGACAGTGTGGCAGCTCAAAGATCAGTTCCCTCATCACACTGCCCATCTATGTGCATAAGTGGAAATATGATAATTTATTCAGAGATTTCTATATTTCAGTTATGATTTGTTGGAAGCATTGTATCCCTGTATGTTGCATTTGTTGCATTTGTAAGTCTCACAGAAAGTTTAATAGAAGCTAGTTTTAGAGGTGATAAAGCTCATTTAATGCTTGTCTAAAGCATTTGAGTTTTGTGTTTGAAGATTTTCCCATTTAATTAGAGTTTTAAGAAACAAAAGAAAAAATACAAACTTTGTGAAAGTAATTGTGATTTAGAAGAGCAGAATTGAGTTGRTATGCAGAATACAAATAATTTTCACTGTATAAATTCTACTCCTGTATATTTTCACTGTATAATTTCTACTCCTGCAATTTTACTGTTTAACAATGAAAATGAAAGTTGGGTATATAATGTRCATTTTGCAGGATATGCACTAACTTGTGCAGAAGCTGAAACACCTCAATGGAATTTTGAGTATCAAATTTAAATTTTTCAGAATGATTTCTTAAATATTTGCATGCATTATATTCTAGGAACATGGTATACATTTGATTTTTCACTGCAATTGGAACCTACTTGGAGAGAAAGAAGGTATGAGAAATGTGTCTCAGTGTCCTACACATGGATGRCTTTTACCTTTATGGCTATGCTACATGCACAGCCTCTGACCTATGGCTAATAGCGATGTACAGTTCTGTATTTCACTTCTGTCTTTCAAATGTAGTTTCTAAGATAATCAATGTCTTGATCAGAGATTATTTAGTATAAATCAAAATCTTGTACTGATGGGACATAAACATTTGACTATTGAAGAGGTTAAAAAATGAGCATTGCAAAGAGTTAAAATACCTCTGTGATGATSCAAAACAGAGATTTTGAAACTCCATTCCATTTTCCTTGCTTTCTTACTTAACCTTTTCCACCTKTTCTAAAGCATGACAAGGTACAATGACAACATAATCCTCTTAGTTTATATCTGTGGAACATTGTATATTATGAAACAGAGGCTTTCACRCAACAGGAAATAATAATTTAGCTTGGATCAGGTTTCTCTGAATTGGCTGTGTCACCAATCTCACAGAGACAATAGGGTGTCTTCAGTTTGTTGTGATCACATTCAATTCTATACTGAACCTGTATGTTTGTATTGCAATGAGTAAATGCAGTTTCAAGATTAATACAGACTAGAATAGATACTGAACAAGAGTGGAAATGGCACTAGTGCAAGAGTATTTTGTCCATGACATCAGTCCTCCAAAGCTTTTCCTTGTAGGTGAAGTAGCTTAGAGCTTAGAGCTTTTCAACCTCCCATGTGGAGCCCTAGGAGAGCMAGGAAGATTTTTCATTTGACCAGTAGTTGGTGCAGTTGCTTTTMCTCAATACTTGACTGTACAAGTCTTAGGGCTTCACAGCATGCAGTCTTAGCAAAATCTTTCCACATGCAGAATTTCTGAYCTGACAGAAGAGAGCCTAGAAGGAAAATATAGACCAGTTAAATGTTCCTACCTGGTTTTCTTGGCTAACATCAATCAATACTAAAACCATYTGAGCTATATCCTCAGTGACTCTGAATATCAAACAGGSGRTGCTCTRCTGGGCATCAGTGCATGAGACATTCCCACTGTGCTGAAAGCTTTTGCAGAGGTGCTGATCCCTCTGCACAGAGCAGTGTTTGAACACCAGTGCTGTGGACATAAAAGCTGTACGTACAAAGTACCAACAGCTTGTCTTTTCAGATAGACATAGTGATGACAGCTGAACAAGTTGTGCCTCATACATATAAACCCGCTGAACTTAGAGCATAGAAATGCCAATAAAATGGAAAAAAAGTTAATGGAAGTGCTAAATCTTACAAGAAAATCAGGAAGTAGTGATTCAAACTGAAAATTGTCATCTCTCCATGTTAGAAAAKTCTTGTGACTTGTCTTAATAAACTAAACAATAGACAACAGCACAATGAAGCTCAAGAAAGTAAACCTAGAAGCTAGATACTATGTGTGCTGTCAATAGATTTCTGTAAATGTTCTTTTTYTCTGTAGGGTTTCAGTAGACATGTATAATGCACATAGCTCAAATCTCCCTTTTTAAAAGTTGAGTTCTTGTTTTCCAGTTGTGCCCCAGATCTGTTGTTTTCTCAACTTTAGATGACTGAAGAATAACTTTAAAATAACCAGCCCTTACCAAGGAAGAATTTTTGTTATTATTTGACAAAAGCCCTGGAATTCATATGCTAGGAACTTAGAGGGAACKCTTCCATATTTCAAACAAGGCTATGTGAAAATCTTTTAAGAAACTGAGCAATAAATAATTCTTACATTCATCATATATTTCCTTCAATTTTTAGTAAAGAGACTTGAAACATTTCAGAAAATTTTCAGATAAAATAATTTGGAAGAACAGTTTGAAGTAGGAAGACCTAGAGTGTAGTTGTCAGTTGTCACAAATTTACAGATCTTTATGTGTTCAGCAGAGATACTTGTTTCAATTAGTCTCACAGTTACTGGCAGAGATTGARACCTTCTTTCTGGAAGTTATTAATGAACTCAGTCTCTACACTTCATCTCATGGCTTGCACAGAGATACTTCATGTCTTGCTCACAAGGGAAAAAATGTCATCTACTTTACCAAGGACTGCATTCATAATAGTGGCTGCTTGCTCATGAATTATCTCTGAAAAAGGGAGATGTCAAATCTTTAATTAAGAAACGTACAAAAGGACTGATTTGAAGTACCCAATAGTAATAGTAGTCCAGAGCACCAAATGCCTCTAAAGTTCTTCTTTGTTGAAAAAAAAGAATAAAGTCAACATTAGATTTTAGTGGAATTTTATTGTTCTGTGTGCTTGTGAGTCCCTCCTGTCTGGAATTGGCAGTACCCTGTCCTGTGCTCTGGTGTGCTCTCCCTGGGGCTCACAAGTGCCAGTTTGACACTTGAAGCACAGTGCAGACCTTCTGCWTTAGCAGCCAGATGCTCAGCATAACTCATCTGCTGGAAGAGCTGTTTTCTACTACATGAGCTTTTATGTGCATCATTTTGGAATATAAATGTTTATGTAGTGGAATACGAGCGGCCAAATGTCGTCTTTGGCTACAGCTCACTGCAGTTGCTTTTTGGCAGCATCTGGACTAAGTACTACA
This sequence comes from Alauda arvensis, assembly GCA_902810485.1. Classification (NCBI taxonomy): domain Eukaryota; kingdom Metazoa; phylum Chordata; class Aves; order Passeriformes; family Alaudidae; genus Alauda; species Alauda arvensis. Next base: position 620,760 of record CADDXX010000312.1, on the reverse strand, counting down.
GAGCCTGGTATTTGAATTAGGTGCAAGGGTTGGATTTTGGTTTCTGGGTAATCACTGACATTAAAGAAGTAGTGTTTGGTGCAATGCAGCTCTGATGATGGTGTAATTTATTCTTGCTACCAATTTCCTTACTGTTAAAGACKTTTTAAAGAATTTGCATACAAAATGTTATAATTCTTTATTAAGTCTTGTACTAAGTTGTCCCTCTGCTCCCCTCCAATTCTGATGCAACATGTGGACACATGTATTTTCAGGTAGGGATCCTAAGCCTGCAAAATGAGAGGAGAGGGAATAAATATACCTTCTGGTGAAACTTCTTGATGGTGCAGTTCAACTTATTGGGTCCTATGGACTTGATAGATAAATCTTATTTGTGCTGGACTCAGGGATCTGTCACGATCCCAGGAATTTCCAAATGATTTGGGGTATTTATATTTTTTTCTACTTTAAATTTATGATCAATGTGAGCAAAATTAGCTACATACAGTTTTTGTCAGAAATAAGTGAAACAGATGTAAGTCCTTTATTTCAACAGAATTAATTTCTCTTTACAAATATCTTTAGATAAACACCTGTGCTACAAATAAACTCTGGTAAATCTTCAAATAAAACAGCAAATCACAAGTGACAAAGCTGCAAGATCAAGTCTTTCAGTGTCAGGGAAGTTTATCACAAGTCTTGGGCCAACCTGCATTTACCTTTGAGTGAAAGTGTCTGACAAAGCCCATATTCTTTAGATCAGCTGAACATTTGTGTAGTTACACTTCAGTTATGTGAATGATTCTCATATTAGCTTTCAAGTAATGGAATTTATTCAACCCAATGAATTCCATTGTGAAATATTCTTTAAARGATCTTAGATACGCTGAGTGTCAGAGAAGAAATAGGAGCCARTAACTCGGAAGACAGCATGATTCAGTAAACACAGCATGAGACTAGAAGTCTAAAGACTCCAACCTTTTGGCTCTCTGGCTGGCTTATTAACTGCCACACACCTTTAAAAGCCTTAACTATCACACTAAAAAGCCTTCTGGGCTGCCTGTGAGCATTATACCAGTGCTCCAGGGCCTGCGTGGGCTCCACACTGACAGCTGCCTAATTTAATGTCTCTGGTCTGACAGCCAAAACCTTTCAGAGGGTCCCTGGCTATCKGAGAGATTGCTTCTCAGCCATTGATCAAAGCTCCTCAAACACGTCTTGGGAACAAAGTGGGGAGTACCAGTGGGGGGGCTGGTGCCTGTGGGAAACTGAACTTTCCCAGGAGCTGGAGATAGCAAAGTTCATCCCTAGAGGAGAGAAAAATGAACACTGAATTCCTCGGTGTTAGGAGCGAAATGTGTGGGCAGTGTMTTTGAGGGAGATACTCTACCCCTCAATGGCCAAGCTCCATTTCTGTCAAGTAGAAATCAGAATAAAACTGATGCCTGAGAAAACACTGATCTGGAAAGCACTTTATGTGCACTTTATGTATTTATAACAATTATTTACTCATTCCATTTATGCATCTCTGACACTGTGATGCTTCACAGTGGCCTCACAAAGAAGAAACGCCAAGAACAACTTTAAAAGTGAACTCTCAGTGACTGAATATATAGCAATATTTGTATCTGACATACTATCTACAAACAATTACAAATATTAGAACAAAAACATTATTATGATTTTTTTCTTGTGATTTAAAATGTCAGCATTAAGCATTGTATTTAGATGCACAGGCTACCAAGTCAAAAGTTTGCTTCACTGAAAYRGAGGCATAGTACCACCCCTGTAATGGAACATAAATTATAACAGCCTTAATTTCTTATTCTATTCTCAAAATCTGTGCTTATGGAACAAAGACAAACTTAATGTGCCATAAAATTAGCAGACTGTGCAATRAGTTTTTATGTCCAGCAATTTCAGCCTCAATGTGTCACCATAAGGAATGATACAACCATGAGGAATGAAACCTCTTTTTTRGGCCTGAACTGATAGATAAATGACTCTTTTTTAGATGTGTCTGATTCTCTAGTTATCTGTTTTTATTCTTCTTGTTACCTGTTTTAACTGGGAAATGTCTTCTTTTTTATTTCTCTATGCTGTTTATGTTTTCATGAAAATATGCCAGTAAACATCAATTACCATTTATATAGCAATGTGTTGAGTATCCACATATAAGGAAAGGAAAGCTCCAGAACAGTCTAAAGGAGATTCATATGGTTCTTTTTAGATTTTTGCTGTGTTAAAATAATTATCGGTTCATATTGCTAAACTTCAAATTCTTTTCTGATTCTTTTCTCATGTCTTTGAATTATAGGAACAATATCTTCTTTATAAGCAGTAATGGTACATCCTCCCTTGTCTTATGGAACTGTTCACCCCTCCTTCTCAAAAGGACTGAGATGTATGGCCACAAACTCACTCTGGTCCTTCCATGATCACCATGAGCAGTAGAGCTCTTGTGGCCAAGTGTCTTCTCCTTATCATGGACCTGCACTCTGGGGAGACCTTTGTGCAGCAGAATAGAAGTGTCAGGGTGCTGTGCTGGGGGACTGGGTGAGCACAGAGAGACTGGGTGAGAAGTGACAGTGAGGCTTTGATGGGCACCCTGTCTCAGACACTGAGTGCCAGAGCCCCTCTAGGAAGAGGCATATTGCCCTCACTGTGTGGACTGGGAAGAGGCATTTCTTCCCACAGACCACATCTCTCTCTCACCCACAGCATCCTCTTACACATCATTGCCTCAATTGTGTCTGATTTTCCCCACTGTACTTGGTGAATCAGCTCCAACTTATGCTAATGTCAGGCTCAGTTTTATAAATATTTATGCAGGTAAGCACATTTGTTCTTCTGTTTGCACTGCTGGAGCCCTTCTCCTGAGACAAAGTGTTGTTAGTAGTGGAGAAAGCAAAAACCTTTGTTAAAGGGTAAATGTATTACCATATAAAATATAAATAATGAGCACAGTGTTTGATTTTCAGTGTCTAAACCAGTCCCCATTGAATTTTATGTTCTTTGCCATTTCTTCAARTGGGCAGGAGGCTGTAGGTGATGAAATTTCTTGGTCTTTTCATTGTATTTARCACTAACCAAATATTGATCTGTCTGCCTTTACCACTGAACATCTTTGAAAGAAACAAAGAACAACCACTGAAAAATACTGGAATAGCATGACTTAGKACACATTTTCATCCTGACTATCTCTCATTCAGTCATGTGTCTCAGGAATGAAAAACTCAGTGTTTTACTCTTACTTATACTCTTTTCATTATTAAAATGAAGGTTTGGTTTGATGTCAGTACTTAGTGTCAAGATCCAGTTGATTGACAAGCAAAGACAGGATGTAGAATATTTTTTCACCCTCAACATGCCACTTCTGCTTATAAGTACTTTGAGCTAAATTCAGGCTTTCCCATCTTCACATATGGCTATATAAAGATGGCACAAGTCCACTAACATTTAGCAGAAGGTTGGTTGTACAGTTTCTTCCTCAGTGAATCTCCCACTCTTCAAGGATACAAGGAACTTCTAGGATAAACAAAAGCACTCTCATGTAAGAAAAACTGAATAAATGCCTCCATGGTTTTGAAGAATGGAATTGACCTACCTTAAATTCTTGCTTTTAGGTAATGTTCTCCATGCTGCTCAAGATAATCACTCTTGTAAGAGTGGGTGTAAGAGAGTACACCCAAGGGACCAGCACTTGCTAATATGGAGCTMTTCCTTCTCCTCTCACCTAGGATTTCAGCTGATTTKWAGGGACTTGATTAAAAGAACTCACAGGGGAATGTGTGAAAGGCAAGTCACCACAGCATTGCTCACCCAAATACAGCTTTTCCCAGGAGGGTGAGCACCTTGTGTTTGCCAGTGTTTACAACAAGCTGCACTGCTGAAGTATGGACTCTGCTGCATTTAGTTTAATTATATTTCCTGCTTATTTGTCAAGTCAGGATTGTAAAATGCCATCCTGCAGTGAYAAGTAAGGGCAGAAACATTAAGCACCATTCAGATACCAGGTACTCATCCATGAAATTTGGTGTGTCAAGCTTTCAGGTGAGCTTTTAAGTTTGAATCTTTAGCTGTGTTGTTTACTGTTGTTTTACTGCCAGTGCTAATAATAGGAAACTAAAAATTTCACTAGTTAGTGGGCATTGCTAAACAAAGAATGGCTCTGATTAAAAGCATTTGCTGGCACCTTGCCTGCTGAGTTGTAGGAGCAGCCAAAGTGTTGATTGTTATTTACTGTGTGAAGCCACACATGCTGGATGWGAGCCAGTTCCTTTATTTCTGCTTGTTTTCCTCTGAAACTGCCATAGAAAGGAGGGGGTGGGAAGAAGCTTTTGTTCATTAGAGYATCCTCCAGTGGGAGGCTTAAAATGTGGTACATCTTTGCYGTGCCAYAGGGAAACATTATTGTATCTYTTCTACAAGTGGCTAAGTAGAAGTGAGTTTTGTTTTTTACCTGATAAGACAAAGCTTGAAAAGAGTTTTTACATGTATTTCACCAATGGATGTCAATGGAGATGCTGTCAAATCAAAACTGCCATGACATTCCTAGAAATGGAGACTGTTGCCTCTGAGCTATAAAATGAGTTTACAGCTCCTGTGACAGAAATGAAAATGCAACAACCTGAGATATTCCCCCTGTGAGTCTTYAGCTGAAGTAATCCTACTGTACTGTAAGTCAAAGAGGAAAGATTGAAAGGAAAGTTGTCCCTTCAGACCCAGTAATTAGTGTGCTCTGTTTGRGTCTGCCTTCCTTCTTTTGGGTCTTATAAAACAGCTTAAGCTTTATACTGATAACAAAATAGGCAAATTCATCAGAAGATTGAAGAGTAGGGACAAAAGACTGTCTGAAATAACTGTCCCTAACCAGTTCCCTAACTATTACTTTTTATTTCATCCCATACAGCTTCTATAAAGACTGGAGAGAATATTTATTTCCCACCATCACTATTAGCTCTCTAGGCTCATAGCTATATTCAAGGATGCAAGTTTGTTCTTTTGTGTTCTGATCTGTAGGGATTGATTCTGCAATAAATGAAAACAATAGCATTAGGGAGATATTTGGGCCCTCTTGAAGTAAATAAATCTGATCCAGGATATAATTTTGGTTACACATATTTCATCATTCCTCACTTTCTATATGATGGTGTGGAAGTTATTTCTAAAAATGCAAACCAAATATTTTTTTCAATAAAGAAGAGGTGTTGTGAAAACAGTTTTTATAGCCCACTCCTGAGAAAACTAGCATGAGAAACCAATAATTAAAAAAAAAAGAAAGAAAAAAGAAAACAAAGAACTAATTCAATTTAAAAAGACAGGAGGTTAAATTAATAGCTGTCACTTTCCTGATAATCCAAATATAGAAGTGAAAATTGAAGTTAAAAGCACCAGTGGTTTTCAATATAATTGAGTTGAACATAGGTTATTTATTAGAGAAAATGAGTGAAAATCCATCCAACTAGAAATAGATCATTAAAAATTTATATATATATAAACATATAATTATTATACATAGTGGGGACAATATTCCACAGATGAAAAATATATTAATTCTGGCCTTAAATTTTTCATAAAAGCTAATTCCCAGTAGTGTAGTAAATAAAAGTTAAAACCCCTCACACCACCTTTTATTTTGAGCTTTTCCATTCCTCTCTGAGTTATCTTGATGTGTCTTACACATGCTAAGATACTGGGACTCAACTCTCCTACAAAGTAGGAAAGGTTTTGAGCCTGTTTGGTGGCATGTACTGATGCWCATGTGTTCAGAATTTTCCTTTACCCATCTATTCCACAGCAGTYTCTGCTCTTCTTGTCTCTGCATGTTTCCTGGTAATGAACAGCAGCTCCTTCCACAGCCTTTCAAAAGAAGGGTGGGGAAGGTCTGGACTTGTTCCATTATAGCATAGGCCTGGGCAGACCCCAAAATGATAGATGTAAAGATAGAATAAAACAAATTGTCATCCTTTGTGAGTAGTTTGAGACACTGTCCTGCCAATCATCCTYCCAGTGCTTTGACAAAGTGGCTTTTACTGTAGGGAAACAGCAAAGCTCAAGGAGAACACAGAGCTGGGTGAATAAWGTCATTGCCTGATCAAAAGACCCAGTGCAGGTATCTCCTCTGCAGWCACTGCAATTATCTCATATGTGCACTGGTTTCCTAAAAAAGCTCCCTTTTGATGTGCTGACATGTTGAATGATAAATCTGTACAAAGGAAACGAAATGTTTCTGTCCTTCAGGTAGCTTCAAAAAGAGGTGTTTAAATGCAGAAGCCCAAATACTGACAATGCAGCTGTCCAGAGGGTACCAGTTCAAAGAACCTGCTCACAGAAATTACTGTCTAGAATAAAATACAAAGACATGGGGGTTTTCCTTTTAGTTAAAGCAACCCCTTGAAATTTTACCAACACCAAATGGGCAATACTTTGCTTGTATTTCCACCTCTGTGAATTTGTTGCTCTCTTGGGGACATCTATGGCAGGAAAACAGCAACTCTCTTCTCCCCACATAATCTTCTGTTATTTATTCTTCTAAAAGTGTTTAGAGAAAAGGAAAATAAAAATATGATTGTCTGTGATTTCTTAAAATCTGTATTAACGAGAAAAAGTCTTTTGAACTGTCTGACTATTCCCAGGTTACTTTTTCCAGTCTTAATTTCTAGTGCTTTGTTCAGCCACATTTAAAATATTTCAAGAGAGAGGTYTTTCTCTGAATTAGTTTTCTGAAGCTGCTTCACAGACTAGTGCATGGCATCTCTTTTAAGCATATCTTTTGAGATATTTTTGATATTACACTTGTTTTCTCTTTAGTGACTTCAAAACCTCCTCTCCCCCAGACACCTCATTTTGTTTGTATCATCTACTTTGAAGTCCTGCTGGAGTAAGTTCACTTTTATTAACTGCTGYAGGATTTTTACCCTGCTCTTGGTGTTTCTTCTGTGTTGGCCAGTGATCAGAACTCCAGAAATGCCACYCAGCCCCTTTTCACAAAGAGAATTTCTGATATGTGTTCTGTGTTCTTTATTAAATAAACCAGTATCAAAAGTGAACCCCAAAAAAATACACAAAAGTGTTTTCTACGGGTACTTTCAGGACAGAAAATTAATCACACTTCTCACTTCAAAATAAATATGTGATGAAATCTGTTCCTGATGAATATAGAATGGACAATATTATTTATATTTTCTAAAGGGAAATTAGTTAGARAATTACAAATTTATTTGGTTTTTAATTTACAATAAATTACAAATTTATTTATTCTTTGCATGCAGCTCTAAGGTAGGTAAAAGTTTCAGTTTAGTCCTGTTGGTGTTTGGTAAATACATGTTTAATTCTAAATTAATTAAAAATTCCCAAGTAAAATGACTACAATATTGATAAGTGAATGTATTGAATTATAGAAATTTACTAAGCAAAAGAAATGAAATAATTACATTTCTCAGGGGGAAATATCTGGTCAGATTCAACAGTATGAAAGAGAAGGAGGCTGCAGGTGTATTTCTAGAAGGCACATGCACACAGAGCATATAAGTACATGCAAAAAGAGAATAGATTTAAATCCATGGACATGAACATGTRTCTAAAATGAAGCAGTATGGAAACTGAAACAGCAGGTGAAGCACGGGATAGAAAACCTGTAATGCAAAAGTCTATAATGAAAAGATATTAAAAATTGCCAAAACTCCAGCTTTGTCCATCTTTCARAATTGTTTGTTATGCAGACAAAAGTCTGAGCTTTGAGTTTGTTTCTCCTTCTTTCTCTTTTCTACATTTCACTATTTCTTTGTTTTTATGTCTTCTTGGTTTGCCTCTTGTCTGAAAAGGATGTTGATTAGGTAGTAAAGAAGTATCACCTGCTGTAGTATTTTTAAAAATACTGAARGGGAGATGTCTTAGACAGTATGAGGCTTGTAAATAATTTACAGGGCTTGGAGTGSTTGATRYRACCATGTGCTGGAGGTGTAATTTCCCAGCAGCAAAATTGCAAGCAAGAGAGATCATCAAAAGGCAGAATCATATTTATTATTCTCTGTCTGTTCGTTAGTTTATATTATTTTCTCTTTAAAAGAGAGAGAACTGGACTCAGTTCAAGTTGACTATTCCCTCCTTTTTATTCTCTAGAAGGAAAATCTAATGCATTAATGCAATTTTAAAAGATTGTCAAAGAGATACTTGCTGTAACAAATTATATTCAGATCAAGGAAAGAAAGAATAYAGAAAATAGTTTAAATAATCTTCACATTTTTCTTACAAACTAAGTATTTTCCTCTCTTTTATAAGAGTTTAATGAAAGGTTAGATAGCTTTTTTTTAATTATAGTTGGTACAGTGGAAGAAGTCAGTAATAGCTTGACATAAAACCTTGGGGCGTACTTAACAATTACAATATTTAATCTCTTTCCCTGAACTGCACAAATCTCCTGATAAACACAATAAAGCCAGATTTATGTGTCAAGAAAAGTGCAGTCATGGAGGTAAATCATGWTGGCCACATATATTTTAGAATGAAATTATTCAGCATCAGAAGATTTCTCTGCCATGTAGAGTCTCAGAGGAAAGGTGCATGCTAAAGAAAGAAAAGTTTGAGCTGATATTTCTGGTAAGTGTAATTGGCCAGCATCTCAGATTTTTAATGAATGTCCTTAAGACACCATTTCTACAGACCTTCAAGGATGGAAAAGGTAAAGTGTTACTGGCAATGCTGTGGCAAAGAACAGAGGAAACTACAGAGGGACAAGCTAGAGAAACTGAAAATGTCATTCCTGGCTCTCCAAATATATAATTCTTTTCAAGCAATGATTCTTTCAAACTGTGTGGTGAAACCAGAGCTTAAGTGACAGAAAAAAAAACTGAATTGCCTTTAAAGGGAATATGTAGATCATGTATTTCTCTAATAACAAAGGCTGCCTGCTTATTTTGAACTAACAAATAATAAAGTCTATAGAATTTTGCAGAGTATAATTAATTCTCCTCTAAYATTACAACATTTGAATGCAGTCAGGAAATGGGACTCTCAGATTTCAGAGCTTCAGATTAAGGACTGAGTTGTTGGCGTTTCCTGTAAAAAAGGGGAGAGCATTATTTGCAAAATGAGTATAGTTTTAATGTCTTTTGTCAGCCAAGGAAAAGGGGAAAAATCGTTTTACATGTTAATAAGCCATAGAGTTAGATGAACTTAAATGTGCATTTTGTCATTCATTGTTTATTAAACTTTTCAGGAAAACAAAAATAAAAAAGGCAACATCAGACTTGTGCAAATTCAAAATTACAGGTTTTCTCTTTAATTCCTTCAAAATGTGCCTAGCTCTTTTTTTCTTGTCTGAAAAAAAAATTACCTGGAGAACAGAAAGAAGCTGCTGCTTCTTTTTCTAGATTTCAAAAGGCTGCATTGTTTTTTCACACTCACACCCATGTCAGGRTAAAGGCTGTTTATTCTTCCTCCTGCAGGTCTGGGAATGGCATAGATCATATACCATTATCTGCTTGGAAGAGGATGTTGTAAAATAATTTTGTTRTATTTTCTACATTGAATAACTATAWTACTTCAATGAGCRTCTGAAGAATTCACTGATATTTTCTTTATTGTACTTTGAATCCAAGTAAAAATACTGCTCTTTTGCATGCTCTTAACCAGCTCCAGAAGGCTTCCCAAAGACAAGCAGTGTAGTAGAATCAAAACTCATAGAATCATCAAGGTTGAAAAAGATGTCTGAGGTCACCAAGTCCAACCATTAACCCAGCACTGCCAAACCCACAGCTAAACCATATCCCCCAGTGCCTCACCTACAGGCTTTTAAATATCTTCAGGCATGGTGACTCACCACTTCCCTGTGCAGCCTAWTCCAGTGTTTGATCACCCTTTCAGTGGAGAAATTTTCCCTAACATCCAATCTGAACCTCCCCTGGGGCAACTTGAGGCCATTTCCTCTTGCCCTTCTGCTTGTAAACCTGCTAGAAACCATACAGACAGTGGCCTATCTGACTACAGTCTGTTTGGAAAGCTGGTAAGAGARAGAGATGTTTTAGAATGCCCTCATACCCAAAGATGTGACAGACAGGGAGATGCCTCCTCATTTATAGATTGCTCCTTACCTAATGAAGGGTAGAGGGTCATTTCACTGTTCCTCCCATTCCCCAAACACTTTGGTCCCAAARGCAGTGTGGCCCAGCAGTCAGTATTCATTTCATCTCACAGAGACCTGAGCTCTCTCTCTCATGCATCAGTGACAGCCTCTGTGCCYAGGGACAAATAATTTTGTATATGTATCTCTGACACAGTTGCTTGTTTCTGGTTTTGGTCAAATAGAATTCTTTGTTACTGTATGTTTGCATACACTTAGCTATTGTGGAAAGCTGATTTAGCTAAGGATAAGTGACATAAAATCATAATAGTCCTAGACCTAAAGATCTGACATGCATTTCTCAGATGATGCATTTGTTTTTCAATTAGACATTAAACTATTTGTTTCTTAGCAGAAGGTGCCAGAAATATGAATATCTYAGTGGTCCTTATTTAATCTAATTGGAATATTATTTGTTCTCACAGGAAGAGTTGTTATTGCACTGGTTCAAAATGTTACACTACTCTTCATCTCCATTTCAAGCTATAAGATTTCCTGAGTTTAGAACTAGGAAAGCATATGTTTGAGTCCTCAGTCCAAATAGCATGATAATAGTCAAAAATAAATGTATGAACCTTAAAACTTAGGTTTTTTCCTTTCTTTCTAAAAGTCCTTTTATTTTAAAGAGCATACCTGGCTTTTTATCCCCCTTTTTGTTTTAAAGAAAGAATTAAAGCAAAAAAGTAATTAAGTACATTGGCCAAAGTCATCTAWTCAGTCTGGCAAAATCAGGGCTAGAAGTCAGCTCTCTGGAGTTGGATATTTCTGCTTGACTTAGTAAACAATTACAGTATTCCTYCTGCTTTTCCTACCTCTTTGCATAAGTCATTTTTGTAAAGTCATTGGTTTAACCWCCTTTATTCTTCTCTTTCACTTTCTTTCATTTTCTTTGTAGTCACTCTATTCAGAAACTTCCCACTTACTCTGTGTTGCATATTTCAGTTTATGAAAAAGATGTAAAGAGGCAAAAGTATCTGCAAGGTTTGAGTAAAATCTTCAGTGGCAAGGTCTTTTGAATTCATCAAATAGAGGTCTTCCAGTAGAATATGACTGCATGTTCCATCAGAAATACCCAAGTGTTTGCATTCCTGCTTGATTTCCACCATGCAGATGCTGACTGCAGCTGTGGGAGAGCTCACTCACAGCCCACAGGTGACACAGCAGCTCCACTCACTGTGGCACTGTGCTTGCTGCTCACTGTGTCACTCAGGTCTCAAATGAAGCTGAGATCCATGGCACAGAGGGCATTTTTGTCTCATGGGAATTCTCTAGGAAGATACTTCAGTGTGATAATGTACATTCATATTTGGTTGAAAGTGCAAAGTCACACATTTCAAATTGTCATTCACACACCTGTTGTGGACAGTCACATGAACATGTGAGCTGAGTGGACCAGRTTGGATGGTATTCATTTCTTGTCATTTGCTTTTTTTCAGGAATGCCCCAGTGGTGTTGTCAATGAAGAAACCTTCAAAGAGATTTACTCTCAGTTCTTTCCACAGGGAGGTGAGTACTTGGCAGAGATTTAGTACTGCAGTAGGTCTGTTAGCTCCTAAGTCTGACAAAAGAGCCTCTTGTTCAAATTAACAAGATTGTTGTCTCAAGCTCTGTCTGAATTCTCGGGGTACTTCCTTGATAGTTGGGCACGTTTTTAATTCTGTATTTCTGAATGAAATGCAATGGTATCTCCATAAAGTCAGTGTTCTGTTATGAAGTTACTACCTGTGCTTGTGTACCAYTGAAAAACAAGTTTCTCTGAGTAGTTTATTTTTCTTTAAGCTTTGTAAAAATTATTGCCCATTCTCTTTTATTTAAAAAACCCTTTCACAGTAGAAGGAGGTGTAGGAGGCACTGCAGGTACCCTTTCATATCAATAGCAGAACTGCCCTTTAGTTCTATGGGGTTTCTCTTCTTAAATGCTAAGCTTGATTTCAATTMATTGATTTCTAGGAGTTTTGGTATGTTTTATTTCCATTATTTTTTAGTKCAATGAAGGTAACACAAAAATGTGTAACAGCTTTTTTCCTTGAACCTCAGATTTCTTTCAATTTGAATTTTTTTCCTCTCTTTTCTTCCTCTTGTATTTGCTATTCAGTTACCCTTCTTCATATTCTCCTACAACCTTTCAATTCCACTCCTTCAGCTTTTCCCAGAGCTCTTGAGATTTGTATATTTCTCTGGGACTGTTCAGAACTCCTTCTTTAAATTTTTTCTTTAAAAACCCATATTAATTGGTAGGAACAAAATATCTCCCCATTAGTTTTACTTTGAATAAAGACCTAGAAGGTAAAGGGCAGCATTCAGTGCAGATTAGCATCTCTGAAATAATTAAGAAGTAGGCACACTCAATAGAAATTAGCACAGGGCTAGAAGGGTTGGCCTGCCTACTGTTCATTTCTCTTTGTAAACTTTTAGACCAAGCTAACAATTACAGTTTGAAATATTCCATTTTGTAGGTACTCTTGAGTAGTGAAAATAATTCTTTTTATGTGATTTACAACACCTTTAATAAACTTAATTTAAAAATCTATCATATTTCCTATTGTTRCACCCAGAATTTTTGATGAGCAAAGAGAAAGCACACCTGTTCTGAAAGTAAAGTCAAAAGATATTRTGAGAGTAARTGTAATCTTAAAAGACTAATCTTTKTTGGTCCAGATCTGGTTGTTACAGAGAAAAGAAAGCATTGATGTAGTTAAAATGGATGTATAATGTCTAATTTCTACCCCTATTCCTGGTGTTAATACTGATCCTTCTGCTCCTCCTCTGCCATTTAGGGCAGTAGCATATTTTGGAGGAGGAGGAGGAGGTGAGAACTGCAGTGGAATGTCTAGTTAAGAAGCTAGACTGAGTTTTTAAATCTTTGAATGTCTTGTCAAAATCATGTGTCCACCTGAGGCCTTTAAATTTAAGTTGTGCTTATAATAATGATTTTATGTGTCCCAGTGTTAAAGAGGAAAAAAGAGCCTTGAAAGTTTTTCCCAAATTAAAACACRTAGATCTGTGCCCCAATTGTCTGTGTGATGAAAGACCAGGTACAACATGATGTATCATTGTGACAATTCATATCTGAACAAACAAATTTATGCCTGTAAGATTTTAAGCTTCAGGGCAACCAAAGAAATTTTTCAATGTCATCCAGCATCAATCATCATCACTTCCTTGAGAAACTTCCAAGACTGTCCAGAACAAGGTACCAGAGGATTACAAACAGGACAAGGTGCCACAAGAGTAACAAAGGAATGGTAATGACTCTGGGTTGCAGCAAAAGCAAGATAATTTAAAAGGCAAAAGTAGCTTTGTAAAAAGCTTTCCATGCCAGAAAGGGCACTCCAGTAATTTCTTTTTAGACTCGCTGCCATGCAGGTGAATGAATATACCCCCTGCATTTATGCAGTGGATCACCTGAAATGGAAGTTGGGATTTTTCTTCAGCTAAACTGGTCATAGATAAGAATCCACACATTGAATAATTATTACACTCCATCACTTCTGAACAAAACAGATCATGTTTGTAGTTAGATAAATCATACTCTTCCATGTGTAATGATTACCAACTTTTTTTCCTCTGATGTTCAAAATGCTTTAGTGGTGTTTTTCAAGGGAATTCCGATTTAAGAGCTGTTCTTATATTAACCTGTTAAAATAGCAAATTAGCCAACTAGTTATATCAGATATTTGGAAAGAAATTGTGTTTAATTTAAAAAGTTAAGATTTTGYCTAAAATGAATAATRTTCAAGATTTAGGGGGGAAAGAGGRAAATTAGACYAAGTAKCTCTAATTAAAAGATTAGTGTGTCTCATCCYGCTGTGGTTTTGAAGGCAAAATTTCAGACCAGAATTGCCTGAGAAAACAACTCTGAAAAAGGCTTTTGCTTTCTTTTTCCAGTGGGGTTACCAGGAAAAGTGTTTTTCAACTAGGGACTTTTTTTTTTCATATACCATCATACAAAAAAAAGAGAAGTATATTTTAATTCTAACAAAATTTGTTTTCTGTATATCTACAGAAAATAACCAGGAATATTTCAGATGTTTTTAAGAAATGGGTGCCAAGACAATAGGAAGGTTTTTAAAATTCTTTTTACAGCAGTTAGACATCTATAACTTGTTTTTTCCTGAAGATGATTTGTATAGTATAYTCTGTTGCACAACAGAAGTCTCAGAAGATAATAGAAAATATGTCCATTAAAATGCTAAATATAAACTGTAGTCAAMAAATTTACATTTTTCAGCTAAAGTGTGAATGTATCTGCCAAGCTGTGCTTAAGTAATTACAGTGGTTACTGGAAACGTGAAAGAATGAATGACTCTCTCWAATAGTGGTGGTGGGGATTTAATTCTCTGAAAATGTGTTAACAGATGGGTTTTAGAGATTTCAATTTTTTCTTGTTATGATTATTTCACATTGTACAAAGTAAACATATTGAAGTCTAGAGAATTTTCTTACAAACATCAGGTTTGAATCTGTGAAGCACAAAGCTTTAAGTTTTGGTATATTTGGTTCCTCAGAGTCAAGGTGGCATTTCAGCTGGGTGTCCCAAGACTATTGCTCAGTTTAGTACAAAACAGCACTTTGGGCTGTGAAAAATAAAGSTTTGCAGGATTGTTATAGAAGGCAAAATGGTTTAGTCCCATGAAATCAGAAAATGACATTTCAACGTTGACCAGGTTTTTCCATGAGAGGGAGAAGTTTGTTCTGCAAAGGGGACACTGATTTCATAACCCTTTGTCCTTTATTAATAATTTGTGAGGTTAATAMTAATTTAATTAATGTAAACATGTGAAGCAGAAAGGGAAAAGTCAGTATTAGAAGTAAACAAACTCTCAAACTTCATTAATTTGCATGATTTTGAGGGAGGGGAAAACACTGAGGACAGCTGACTTCCCTTAACCCCAGCAGCTCCTACCTCACATCCACAGGGCAGTGTCGCCTCACAATACATTACTCCTGGAGCAGCTGGTGCCTTTCAGAAGGCATTCAGTGGRAATAGAAAGATGGATCTTTACAAAAGTTACAGTCTTGACAGATTTATATTCATGCTGTCTTGTGTTTCTGAAATGAGTCAATATGCACTGGGGAGGAGGTTTGGAAAGTGTGCAAATAGTGAAGGGATCATTTGTTTAAGGTCATCTTTCAGAGTCTTACTGACCATTTAGTGAGTCACAGCCAATTTTTCCAAGCCCTAATGCCACRATCATGGGAAWTCAGCAGCAAGGCAGCTTKAAGAATCTGCTTCTCAGGAGAGGAYTTTCTCTCACCTGTGGGTGAGCAYAGGACCTGATAGCAGCAGCAGCAGCTTTCTSACAAKATCAGCTTCAACTATCAAATAGTTTTAATATAATTAAATTAAATTTTATTAAATAAGATGTGCTTACTGTGAATWTTTTTTCTGCTTTAAATTTTAGATTCCACAACATATGCACATTTTCTGTTTAATGCATTTGACACTGATCACAATGGATCTGTAAGTTTTGAGGTAAGTGATGCCATTACTTATTTCTATAAAACTGAATACTTTGCCATTCCTTGTAATGAAGGCCAGTTTGGTGGCTGGCACACATTAGGGAAAAATTATCTTATGTGACTCAAGTTTCAAGGTTTTCCAGTGTAATAACRAAAGTCATTATTTTACAGTTGTATATTCCATAATAGTAACTCAGACTGCTCCTACATAGTATTTAAAAAAATCTGTCAATTTAAAAGGCAACCCAATTTATCCACAAGTCACCTAACATAGTTCTTCCTCTCTGCCTGTGCAAGAGGAGGTCTCTGAACTACAACTAATGTTATGAGGATGAATCAGCCAAAATCAGATTTTTCATACTAAGTTTTCAGAAAGTTCTAGAAAAAGGCTTTAAAGCAAATGTTTTTAAAAGCACAAGAGTTGGAAATTCATTCTTCCTCCATTTAGCTGCCCAATCTTTTTTCCCAGTTCTTTCCCTGRTAAGGCTGATGTCATCCACACAATATAATATGGAAAAAAGGGACCTTACTGCAATACTGTAAATGAGAACAGGGTGTACGAAATACTGCAAAGGAGATATTATTTTAAGCTATAGAATTTAAAAAAAAAGTCAGTTCATTTGCAAAAAAAATTTGTTTTGTCACATTTCCTTTGGTTTTGATTATAATGAACTAATTATTTCTTCACAACTTTTGATTGGATTGTGATAAATACACTCCAAWTTTTTTGAAATATCCTGGTTATGTTTTTTTGATTTATTTTAGTGAATGATGTTGTGAGGTCATAAAGATTTTTTTTAATATAAGTAATTAATTGATGTAATAGGAAGAAGACTTGCCAATCAAGTGCACTGTGATCAGAATCTGTACTCTAAACTAAGACTATAATCAGATAAAGTTTTTTATAATTATTTGCATTTATTTAAAAAACCCTATTTACAGTTTTCCAGGCAGATGAAGTCAGTGGAATCTATGTGAAACTAGGAGCAGGAATGGAGGATTAATTCATGTCTTCTGTACATAGGCTAAGTAYGCAAGGATTCTTCTGGTCAAATCACAGAATCATAGAATGGTTTGGATTGGAAAGGATCTTAAAGATCACCCAGTTCTAAACCCCTTGCCATGGACATCTCCCAGTAGATCAAGTTGCTTCATCCAACCTGGCCTTGAGCACTTCCAGGGATGGGGCATCCACAGCTTCTCTGGGCAATCTGTGCCAGTGCTTCACCATCCTCCCAGCAAAGAATTTCTTTTGTATATCTAASYCAAACTTCTCTTTCAGTTACAGCAGGCACATTGAGAAAAATTATTTTTAGAATGAGTAGTTGRAAAGTAKTTCTGCAGTTWTCATTACAAAGAATGGGAATGAAAAAAGCTTTTTTACCTTTTCTGGTCAATTTGTTGTCATTTGTATTTCAGACAGAAAGTCTTAGGAATTGCACTAGATTTGGAGCCTTTTGATTATCTCAGAGTGCAGGTTTGTGCACATAAAAAGGGCTTTGGAATAAAATAAATCAGGGAAACAAAAACAGAGGTGCTGAACTTTTGTTCAACATCAGGCAGATATGAATGATCCAGATTTTCAAATTATTTGCACTAATTTTGAATCCAGCATAAGTCTACTGCTGTCAAAAGACTCTTGCTTCTGTGTCCTTGTAGCAACATTATACTTTCAAACTGTATGATAGCTATTCTAAAAGCATCCTCCTGAAGTTAGGAATGTATGGGGTTTTTGTTTAATCACATGAAAATAGCTGCAAAACATGAAAGAAGATATTGTGAAATATGCAAAATACAGTAATCTCATTTTTGTCCTGCTCCTTTTAATCTTAGGTGCAGYTGTGCCATTTTCTTTCTATTCCAATCTTTATTCTTGTTTTCTAATTTCCATTTGAAAAATAATGAATGTAAATAGCTCAAAAGGTAGAGAGAGAGTAATTTAAAAGTTTGGAGAAAAAAAAAATCATTCTTTCTAAAGTACTTTCCTAATTGAAGTATAGGAGTAAATACAATGTAATATAATTATAATTCAGGTTATCAAAACCTGAAATGGTAGCAAAATTCTTTTGTTGATAAGAATTACTTTTTCTTTTTGTGTTGCACACTGAATTTCCAATGAAGCAGTGGTAGCTGGAGTTGCAGGTAAAAAGAGAGAATTTCCTTTAGAGTTTTGTTCTTTTTTCCTTAAATTTTCAACCATCAAAAATGAAACGTTAGATCTGAGCAAAACTTAAGTGCACACCTCAGTTGACRTTTCTTGGTGAGATTGCTTGGTGAGATTGCTGTGTCCTTTTGTCATCCCTGAATCTTCATGCTCTTTGGTATGAGCCAGGATCTCTAAGTGAAGGATTTATATAGCATAAAAACCAAACTTATAAAATTARGTGCTTGAATTTATCTCTCCTTATCCCATGATTGTATTAATGTTGAGACTCGTTTATTTCATTAGTTTTGTGAACTAGTTTTGCTTTAATATGACAGAGTTTCTGAAGACCCAGTGACCCAGCTATAGGAGGGCTCTTTGGGCATGTTAGTGAAGTTCTTTTTTCCATAAGACTGAGATGGATATAAAAGCAAGGTTTTCATTTGCTGCATGTATATTGTCACTGAGCCAAAATGAAGATCTGGCCTCAAAGCTATTTACACAGTCAGAAAAATGGAGGCTAATTAACTTTAGATATGTTGTCAAAGGTTAAGCTCATTGCACACATATGCAAATACCAAAATCAGTATCTTACATTTGCGGTAGGTACAGATTAAGGTTATTCTAAGTGTGACATTGCTGAAAGTCATTCAATAATTCTACAAATTCTCAGTGTCTTAAAGCACAATGCTGTGCCCAAACACAATGGAGATGTTTAAAGATTTCTGTCATATTTAATCAAAACCAAACTTGTATTGATTAAGAAATTAGCAAGCATACTAACTCACTTCATAGAGGAGTACAGTTCTTAAGATCAAACAGAACTTCATGTTTCACTAATAATAAAAGTAGTGACCAAGGCAGTATTATCAAGGCAGCAGTTAAGTGAGTCATAGAATCAGAATGACTTGGATTGGAAGGGACCTTGAAGTCCCTTATCTCATTCCCACCCCCCTGCCATGGGCAGGGACCCCTCCCACTACACCAGGTGTCTCGAAGCCCCATCCAATACAACCTTAAACACTTCCAGGAATAGGGCATTCACTGCTTCTCTGGGCAACCTTCCAGTGCCTCACCATCCTCACCGGGAAGAATTTCTTTCGGATAGGTAAACTCTCTGTCAGTTTAAAGCCATTATCCCTTGTCCTGTCCCTACATGTCCCTGTGCAGACCCTCCCCAGCTCTCTTGTAGGCCCTCTTCAGGTAATGGGAGGTGCTCTAAGGTGTCGCTGGAGTCTTCTCCAGGCTGAACAAGCCCAACTCTCTCAGCCTGTCTTCATAGCAGAGGTGCTCCAGTCCTCTGGACTTGCTCCAGCAGGTCCATGTCCTTTGGCCCCAGAGCTGGATGCAGTATTCCAGGCAGGGTCTCACRAGAGCAGAGAAGAGGGGCAGAATCACCTTCCTTGACCTGCTGATCACATTTCTTTTGGTGCAGCCCAGGTCATGGTTTGCTTTCTGGGCTGCAAGTGCACATTGCTGGTTCATGTTGAGTTTGTCATCAACCAGTATCCCCTAGTTCTCAGAGCTGCTCTAAATCCATTCCCTTCCCAGACTGTATTTTGGCTTGGGATTGCCCTGATCCAGGGGCAGGTCTTTGAACTTGGCCTCATTGAATTTCATGAAGTTCACAAGCATGATTCAGTGGGTTCAGCTGAAAAAGTTTTATCCACATCATGTAGGAAATGAGCTGATTTTTCTTAGTRCAGTGGTGATTTCATAAGCATTTTAACACCATCTGATTTAAAGTCACTACAAAGAAATTTATTTCCTTTCAAGAGCAGTTCCTTCTCTGTGACCTTTATTTTTACGTACACCAGGGCTCCACCACTTCTGTGACATCACTTGATTCCTTTTCAAAATCTTAAAATCTAATTTAAAAAATGGATTAAGGTTCCTGCCTACCTRCTTCTGGTCTTGAAAAAGACATAAAGGAACACATGACCAGGTGGAATGGTTTTAAGCTTTCCTATGGATTTGAGACAGCGCACTAATAAGCTCGTTAATTAATTTATTAATGAACTAATTATCCCCAAGGATTTACTGAGAGATAAAGCAATCAGAAATTCATCAACAGCCTTGCTAGGAGATAATTAATCACTGCTGAAAATAAACCCACAAATACAAGTTCATCCCAGATCACAACCAGCCATTCTCTACAGCTGTAGTGCAGAACAGAAATGTCAGCAGGCTCTGAGTACAYAGAGGCTCTGGTACAGGTGCAATGATGCTGCATTTTGCAACCCTTCAGTGAGACATCCCCTTTTATTGAAGAATCAAAATTAGGCACAGAAGGAGATCTTAACATGTATTAGCWTGCTCTGCAGGAAATTGGCAAGTTACAAGCAGGAAGCTGTGGAAAGGAGTAAAGGCAAGTACCAAGGCAGAAACTTTTGTGTTTCTAACTTCACTGTCACAGACTGAAGAAAGACCCAACCTAGAGTTGTGTCTCAGCTCAGACTTCCTGTTTTAGGCTCCTGTGCCACCCWAGATCAGGTGCACCTCTCCCCATTGGGTGCTGAGCTGAGCAGGACCATCCCTCTCAGTGGGCATCCTCAGAGGATGTATGTATCTGAGTATGGTGAAAATTTCTTAAACATGCTCTAAAAGTAGAATTCCTCTCTCTCTAGAAATTAGATGTCTAAACCAGGACAGAAAACAGCATCTGGGTGCCCTAATGCTGTAATGGGGACTTGTATTCATGCTCTTTGCTAAATGGTGTGCCAGATTTGTRCATCACTGAGTTGTTGGTTACATGCATAAAGCTGGGCACCTGCTCCCTGAGTTCAGCTGCTTCCCTCTGCACTGCTATTTTACTGTGGCTTTCTGCACTGGATTATTAGCTTAACATCTAGAATGGCTACACTGCTCCTGACACACAGTGCCTTCCACCATGCAGAGCATTTTCAGGGCTCTAGCCCAAAATACCCTGTGRATTTGCCCTATATCCATTGAATCAGATACTCTATTTTGTATGTTCTATAACTGTGTTCTTCAGTTGCTTGAAAATAAGTGTGTAGAAAAGACATCCCATCCTAGCTGGTCCTTATCCAGCTCATCACAACTTCTTATTACAATAAATCCTTTCTCTTGTTCYTGAGATGACTCCTGCACAACACTCAGACAAAGGCAAATGCACCTGAACTGTGTGTGATCCCAAAACATATTGATGCAATATGGAAGGAGATGACTCACTGCTGCAATATTTAGAGCATATACCTGGAAGGTTTTTGAGTTGTCTCTGCTTTTTAAGAACACCCAATCCCACGAAAAGCATCATAAAGTCAAGGGTTTTATTTTTAAAACCAATGATAGAAGGGTAGTCTTGGAAATGCAGGGAGAAATGATTCCAGGAAGCCAACTAACACAAGTGGTGCATCACAGAAAGGAACAAAGAGAATTCAATGAGAAAAGAAAAAAGCATTTGTTTTAGATAAAATAAATTTTAAAAATGTTGCTGTGCCAAAATATAAATTAATTCACAATTCTTACATATAATTTAAGAAAATAATGCAACTGGGAACCTTCACAAATGACTTAAGGAGAAGCTGCATCAAGAATGTAAAGTTGTKCAAGAAAGATTTGAAGAGACATGGTACTGAATTAAAAAGGTTAATTGCTAATGCTGTAATGTGATCAAATCTGTTCTGAATTTCTTGAACATTTTAATGTTTAATAGTACATTGTTAAAGAACTGTTTGGAGATTTAACCCTGTGACCCTCAATTAGTCATTGAGATGTAGACAAGATGAACAAAATTCAAGATTCATGTATCCATTTACCCCAAAGGGCACATATACCAATAAGACAGAAATTTGTGACAGAAAGAAAACCCAGAGCATACCAATTGAATTTTTAAAAAGACTGAAGCTATCAGAAGAGTTGTCTGTGGCTACTAGACCACCCGAGTCCATGATATCTATGTATACTTCCGTGCATCAGGTGTATTTATTTGACTTTGTGGTACACCAGGCCTTTTAAATGTATGTCCAACCTCAGTGTAGTCTTTTTCATTGTTCCTGYATTAGACAGAATGCAAAACCTTGCTGGTGCAAATAAGAAATATTTTGGCTTTTATTGTCTCTAATGTTACTCTAAGACTTCGTGTGTGTCATTGCCAGCAATGTAGAAAGGCACATTTAAATCTACACACTTGCCATATTCTGCTCAACCTATTGTAAAGGCAATTTCACATATTTATGGATTCATATGCTTATCAAATAAAAAGAGGTGGGGGAAAAGAAGGTTATTGATTACAAAATATTAACATGCTAAGAAATACAAAAAAGAAGTGACTGGAGTTAATATTTTCTCCAGTCTGAAAGATGCTCACTAAATGTGAATTATTTTTGTGTTGTCAAAAGAGTATTTCTTATGAAACAAAAATCAATAACCAAATACTAAATATAAATAATCTCAAAGGCCTTCTGATTAATTTCTGTGGAACAGCTCTGTAGCAATAGAGCATTGGTGGGTCACAAAAACATTAAGATGATACATGGACATGTAATATATTTATTATTCCCTGTCATACCTCCAATAAAAGTAATAAGAATTGAGGTGTGCAGTATCATACATGAAGTTTGAAATATTGACTGCAGCAGATTGATCTAAGAGATCTGGGAACCACATACTCCACTTTAACAAGGTACAGATTKAACAAGAATTTAATGTTCCTTAGTGCATACTTCTCCCCCAACTAGTCTCCTGTGCTTAGATTAATCTAACTAGCACTTAAGCTTTTCTTGGACCACTAAAACATGGGGATGGCTTTTCCCTGGTGTTCACTTCAACAGGAACTGCTCATGTGAGACATTAGGCTTTTCAGAGGATACAGCCACTAACAAAAAATATGATTTACTTAATAGAAAATTACTCAGTCTACTTATGGATTATGAGTGTAGCAAATAGCACCTATATTGTTAATCCAGAAATCATCAGCACTCATGGTGAAACAAAAAAAAAATAAAAAAATTGAAACAACACATCTTTTCATMCTTCTGAGAAATGCATTATTCTGGATTTCTGAGTGTTTGAGAAAAACTGCTCATTTCCAAACTGACCAAGACTTTTTCTCTATTTAGGATTTTGTTATGGGTCTCTCAATTTTACTCCGAGGGACAGTACAGGAGAAACTGAACTGGGCTTTCAATTTGTATGATATAAATAAGGATGGATATATAACTAAAGAGGTAAGGTCTGCTTCTTCCTGTAGTCACTGAAAGTAAAGCTTCTTAGCTAAGTTCTGCATTCAGAGAAGAGTGGTTTCATTGTCAAATGGAACCATGTTAACAAGTTTTCAGACATTATGAAGTTAGACATGCTAAAAATTAAAGTAATTGTCTCATTTTAAAGACATATGTGAACATTGCAAAGGCAAATCTTTACAGAAATTGTAAAAGTTCAGAATACTTCAGAAACTGTGTTTCTGAACATAGGCACAGAAATAGTTGTCTTCAACTTATGCCTATGTATTTGCCTATGCAGTCCCTAGAAGAGATTGGTAGGATATTTGGACAAAAAAAAATTAATTGTGTGGGCAATAATTGTTATTTATTTTATGAATCTACTTCCAATAATTTTTACTTGAAATGGAATTTCTAAAGAAAGATTCCTACATCTTCTTTCCTGCAAGGATTCAAACACATACTTAAAATAAGTGGGACTAAATGAGCRCTTTCATAAAAATATTTGGAGTTTATTTTTAAGTGGGGTTTATGCAAATATATAAATTAAACTTATGATTTTACACTTTTAGAAAACACTTCAGGATCATTATAGAAGAGTAATMTATAGAATAATTTCTTAGCATACTACAGATGACTTGTTTTTATAATTAYTAAAATTTTCACAAACCACTCAATAAAATTCAAAGATTTTGATATAAAAGGAGGACTCAGCATAAGTGCAGGCATGAGCATAGGTGTTTTTATTTGCTTTAGGAAAAATAAGGCTGATGTGCTTTGGACATTTACTTGCTGTTACAGAACATCTTTTCCTTTTTATTTTTATTCACAAGACATTGGGAGATTCTTCCCACAATCCATGAACTTGCACATATTATAAATAATTTAAAATTTAAATCATACATCTATGAAAACTRAAATCAGATGCTAGAATTTCTAGGAATTAAGTAGTTCCTTSWWGMWGCT
>CADDXX010000312.1:569958-596895 GCA_902810485.1 Alauda arvensis | reverse complement strand
AAAAAAAAAAAAAAAAAGGCAAATTCCAAAATTTTATTCTAAAATGCAAATCCTGACAAATATTTATGCTCGGAGTTAAAGCAGTGTCTATAATGCACATAACATTGCAGATACATATTCTTTTTCCTCTTCAGGAAATGCTTGATATCATGAAAGCAATATACGATATGATGGGGAAATGCACCTATCCTGTTCTCAAAGAAGATGCACCTAGACAACATGTGGAAACATTTTTCCAGGTAGGTTGGGTAACATAGAAGCCAAAAAGACTCCTCTTTGAGCGGGTAGAGAAAGATTTCATTGTTTTTTCAACGTTTCCAATTCTGTAATCCTTTCTGTTCTCTGTGGTTCCATCCCAAGTTTCCCAGATCTACTCATTACACTCTGTTTTTTCAGCAACAAGCTCTTTAAGCATAGTCCACTTACTGWGACTTTTGGACTGGTTGTTCCTAGGCTGACATGTAACTGAAATGAATAATGAAAAGGACTTGTTTTACACAGGGATTCAGGAGCAGAAACATACTGTAGTGGGYTGACCCTGTCTGGAYGCCAGGCACCCACCAAAGCCTCTCTCTCACTTACCCCTCAACTCAACAGGGGGGAGAAAATCTAGCAAAGGGTTCAAGAGGGAAGATTTCCTGATGGGCTCAGCCTTGGCCAGCTGCAGGTCCTGGAGCTGGCTGGCATTGGCTCTGCTGCACATGGGGGAAGCTTCTGGAAGTTTCTCACTGTAGCCTTCCTGCTACAAAAGCTTGGCCACACAAACCCAATTCCTCTTTTTTTTTTTTTTTTAATACAGAAAATGGACAAGAACAAAGATGGAGTAGTTACCATAGATGAATTCATTGAGAGCTGCCAGAAAGTAAGTATTCAGTGTTAAGTAGTAAATTKGTATCTGTTGGCTATTTCTATCATAGCTCTTTGCAGATTTCTGGAGTATAAGTGAGGGTGATCTTAATACCAGAGACAGCATTTTCCCAAGGTAGAGTATCTATGTACACCATTACACAGAAACACTATGTAAATAAATGTAAATAAATGTAAATAAATGTGGCCTTAATATGCAGAAGAGCTGTTATATACAAGCTGTCATTGCTTATTAGCCAATATCCTTTCTTTCTTTAATACTGTATTGTTTGTACTTGATAGAAAAAGATTGCTTCACATTCTGCTAAATATTTATTTCTATCTTCTGCCCCTGCTGGAGCACACAGTTTTGTCACAACTGGCATATAATCATGGCAATRATAATATTGCCTGAATATTTATCATCCATGGGTGAGTTTCTCAGCGAGTTGTSATGTGCTTATAAGCAGTGAAGCCTTATATAAAGAGAGTGCAAGGAGTTTGCAAGGTATTGGATGGTAAGAGTTAACACCAGA
The DNA here is from genome assembly GCA_902810485.1 of Alauda arvensis. Classification (NCBI taxonomy): domain Eukaryota; kingdom Metazoa; phylum Chordata; class Aves; order Passeriformes; family Alaudidae; genus Alauda; species Alauda arvensis. The sequence continues at coordinate 595,513 of CADDXX010000312.1, read as the reverse complement.
CAAGTTTTCTCAAAGCAAGGGTGTGAATTGATTGTGATTAGCAGCCTTTAGCTACCACAGTGGCTGTCAATTTCTTTCAAGTGCTGGAAGCAGCTCCTGGCCCTAGAGCCAGGATTGAGAACTWCTGAAGCAGGAGTTACAGACTCCTGTTTTCACTCCTATGCTCTTCAGAAACCAGCTTGTTCTCCCCCCATAGGTGATATGAGGAAAGATTAGCTGTATTTTCATAAATTTAAGGAAATCCTGTTAATTTTACAGGTAAAACTTGCAAGAAAAAGAAACATGATAGAGTGCAAAATAAGAATTATTAGCCTTTGGCATGATAAGAAGTTCACAGAATCGTAGAATATGCTCAGCTGGAAGGCACCCACCAGGACCATTGAGTCCAATTCCTGGCTCTACACAGGACACCCCAAGATCAAGGTTGTTGYGTGTAGTAAAGCATCACATTAGACATAGGGAACATGATAGGCCTGATTTCATTATGTAAATTGATGTGGCAAATGAGCATGATAATATTTGTTACAGTGACAAATTTAAGAAGTTGTAGTAGTGATCTACTGATACGTTGCACAGCAAACTGATTAATACAAAGCTGATAGAGACCAGCAACATAACCCTTGCTTATTGATAGTTTTTAAACTATTTGCAATAGGGAAATCTCTAGATGTTCTAAGATGCTCTAGAAGCAGTCTATTCTTACATGCATCTGTAGCTATTCATTGGAGTTGCTCTTATGAGTGCAGTTACCTAGTAAACAATACTTTCTTTGATTTTAATCCACTCATTTGGGGGGATGAAAGACAGCCAAGAGCTCTAACTGTGGCTGTTCTGTGTATCCTTAGCAACAGGCACTGGGTAGTGTCTCATCTGTCAGCAGTGCTCTGTTGCACTGACCGTGGTTCCAGCTTGTCAGCCTTGTTCAATAYCAGTGGAAGGCATTTCCTCTGCTAACTCTGTGTGATCATCACAAACAGAGATGAGATTCACTTCCCACTTAAGGTCTGTAGCATTCCAGAAGTTAAATGACACATTAATCTGCATATGACAGCAATTATGGTGATGGGCTGAGTGATTTATTTACAAAGAAATTAATACCTTTAGTAAGGAATCACCTGCTCTCCTTATCCAGCAATTCAGTCTCTCAAGTCTGTTAGAAGATTTATTTACCTGTTCTAAGTATGCAGAATACATGTGAGATTATCTCTAAAGTGTGACATGATGGAGACACAATGAAGGTTCCAGAATGCTACAATTGTCTCATCTTACCTTCCCTTGCTTTTAACTTTAATGGTGGCTATGCTTTTTGATACAAAAAGTGTCTTGCTGCCTAAATATTTGTCTCTCTGCTGATTAAGAACTGTTCTTTTAAGACTTCTGTGCTTCAAAGCATGTATTTCATGTTTATATCAAGATTTGGTTTTAGAAATGAGGCTTTGAGTTAGGATTCATAGAATTATAGAATATACTGAGTTGGAAGAGACCCATCAGGATAAAGTCCARTTCCTGGTCGTGTGCAGGACACCCCAAGAATCCCACCATGTGCCCAAGAGCATTGTCCAAACGCTTCTGGAACTCTGTSAGGCTTTGTGCTKTGACCACCTCCCTGGGGAGCCTGTGCTAGCATCCAACTATTCTCTGTGTGAAGAACCTTTTCCTAATACCCAACCAAAGCTTACTTGACACAACTGCAGGTMATTCCCTCAGGTCCTGGAACATGGCTGCTGATTTTAAAACACAGCTGCAGGAAAATCTTTTCTTAACATCCTGATAGGTATGAGATCTAAAAAGGTAAGGTCTGAATTCTTAAATAGACCTGAAATGTCTTCTGCCAGGGAAAGGCTGCAGGAGCCTTCTCTTTGAAGGGTATCTCAGGCAAGATTTGCCAGTCTTCAAGAACTGGCATTCCTCTACTTTGAGTTGGAAGCCAAACTAGTGAGTTTCAGAAGTATATCTCTTTCACTCCTGTTTTTTTACTAAAGCAAATGTGGCTTTTTTACTTTACAAGCAAGAATGAACACAGMAAAACTTTCTACAGAGGTTCTACTTCAGATTCCTGGGGTATGTTCCTGAGATKGTTTTGTAGCATCAAGAGACTCTGGTGTGTTTTTAAACACTCATTTTACACTTGGGCCTTTTAAAAAAATTGTGTTGTTGTGCTGAGCACTTGTTTGGCACAACTATCAGTGCAGTGGGACTGTACAGCTTGAGGTATACAGGTGGTTCAAGGCTTTTAATTTACACTCCATTTGCAAGGAATGGCCTGTCCATTCATAAAGTGTTGAAACAGTTATGTAGGGAATTATAAAGCATTCAGAGCTCTGTCTTCTCTAGACATTGGGTAGAAGGATCTGAGCAGAATGGTGCTTCCCCTCATACTCCCTCTATCTTAGACAGGGAATGTGTATGACCTCATTTCCCTGCCCTCCCTACCCCACATGCATTTGAATGGCACTCTGCCATCCAGACTCCAGCACTGCTCCCACAGGAGAAATGGATTATGCTGCCCTAGATACACCAGACTGAGTCCCAGAAAGTGGTGGCTGTTTGTCTGGCTTCATATAAATTAGCAAAGAGCAGATCTAGGTCTTGAGACACAGGAGTGGGGCTACCYCAAGAGCTAGGCACTTCCTAGTTCCTTGCCTGCCTCCTTTCAGTGATTGGTGCTGGTGGAAAGTGGTCTGAGTCAGGCATTGCTTCGTATCTACAGCAGCACCAGCAAGAACAGAGTCACAGGACTCAGGCACACATGGTGCACAGGTGACAGTCAGGGTGAGTGACAGAGGTCCTTCGGATAGTGGGAAAAAGGCTTCTGGTACAGGTATTCTCAGCAGGAGTAACCCTTTCCATACACAATGCTGGTTTGGGCTATCCTGAAAAYAGCAAAGACACCATTTCAAACCTACAAAAAACTGGCTTAAAGGTAGGTCAGATCTGCCAAAGTTCATTCATCCGGGTTTGTGCTTCATATGGACATTGCTTCATATGCACTAACACCTCCCTTTGTCTTGAGTTAGGAACTGTTTAACAAGACTAATATGAAAATTGTGTAGAAAAATGTACTGAAAACAGAAGCAAATGAAAAAAATACACTTACCAATGAATTCCAGTGCAAGCACCTGGGGATTTTCTGGTTTTATTTTTTTTAAAAGATGGTGAAAAAAAGCTACTAAAACTCATTAAGATCTAAATATTATGACAAGTGTATTTTCTTGTGAAGTCTCTTATTTGACTCACTAAGGGAGTGGCATTGGAAGTCTTCTGTAAAGAACAGCCAACCTCAGAAATATGGATTTGATTTTAGAAAACTACCAATTTCATTCATGATAATATATATATAATAAAATTGGTAGGACGTGTCAAAACAATTTGCAGATTCAGAGCACGTTGTTTGCTTGCCCATTTACTTAGCTTAGTTGCTAATATATATACAAAATATTTGTACTAATTATATGACAAGTGTTAAGTTAAATCAAACTGTTAACCTTACATTTGTGACATTCACTAGTTTATTGATATTCCAAAGCAATGCAGTRAGGAAAAAAGATGGTTTATTTTGACTTTCAGTAATTTACTATAGCAGCTTTGCTATACCAAATGTTTAAGCATTAACCTAAATAGTGTGTTTTTGAAATTACTTTTGAAATATCATTGCTTCCACAAGATATTTTACTGTACAAAATAGCACACAGATCATTCCTTACAGCAGCATCACTTCAGATGACATACAGAATCAAAGATTATAAAACCCCACTGTGCATGTTTCATAACATAAATTAAGCTAATTACTCAGACTTGTCATTTTCTACAAAGCAAATCACCCACTAGACTGAACAGTGACTAATTTAAGTGGAAATTGATACTGAACACATGTTACTGGAAGATTAATGTACAGAAATCTCACATACTTATCAGTAGTGGAGAATACTGTTGAGAGAACCTTCCTAAGAAGTGGTTTTTTGATGCACGTCTTTCATGAAGCATCCAAAAATAATCTATAATTCAGTCTTTTTATTAATTAGAATTAAAGATTGCTATATTGTCTCTGAAGAAAGTAATAMTAGAGAAGGATCATTACACTGGAGACCAGCAAATGCTAAATGAGCATGTAATAAACCCTTGTATTGGGTATACATATTGTACACATACTGTGCTAGCAATTGTTGATCAAGAAATATGGGCTACTTCAAGTAACTCTTTCTTCTGTACACTGAAAGATAAAGCTTACAAAAAATATTTTTTGCTGACTGATGTGGTGAGAGTTACCTATCAATAAAATCTGCAGCACAGAATGATGCATTGGTATAATACAGAACTCAAAAGATGCATATTTAGTTAAAAAATTACCTAATGCAAAGCAATCAGAAAGCAGAAGTAGCATTTAGAAGCAGTCACCATCTTTCAGTGTGAACACATAGAAAATCTGAATTGAGGAGYTGAAGAGTGTTGTGGTGATACTTGTCAAACTGACTGATTTTGGCTCATGCAATGGTGCACACTTCAGTCTATTTTTCTTAGTCATCCCTAATTATGCAGCAGAAGCCCTAGGATTGCAAAAAGGATTCTGTGTACTGTCCACAGCAATTACATGTACAGAATCACACTTGATACAACTATTCCATGAGTATTTATTGTCTAGGTGTATTCTGTTATCCTGAATATAAACTGATAACCTCAGAAATGTTACAGATCTAATTTTCTTATAAAGCCATTGTATTCYTGACAGAGTAGTTTTGGTTTCATTAATATATAGAAAAACTTATTTAAGCATGGATCCATTTACAACCTTTTTCTGCTAACCATTTCTCCAAACAAGCTGAAAAAAATGTTGCAATTAAATAAAATGTTCTACCACATTTCAGTATAGCTATCTACCAATTTCATTTGTAATGGTGTGTGATTTTTGGTTTTGTGTTGTCTTTTTTTGCAGGATGAGAATATAATGCGATCCATGCAGCTCTTCGAAAATGTGATTTAATGAAGACTTTAGGTCTATAACTAATGGACAAATAYGAGCTATTCTGCAACACTATCCAAAAAATGGATTTCCCACTTTATCATAAATAAAGTTACTCAGCTTTACACTGAGACATGTATTATTCAAGTAAATTTTTTATTATAAAATCTTCCCAACCAAAAAACCCTTTCTAAATGATATAATCAACACTTCCACAGTGGCTACTTAGTTAAAAGGACTGTACTGAAAAATCAGGTTCTTACTACAAACTCRAACAAAATAGAACTGACATTATTCACCTTTATTATCATTCTAACCCCTCGTTAAAATAGATACAATCACAAGGAGAWTAAATAAATATTCTTAGTTTTGCTACTCATTTGTACTGGACTAAACTCCAGGTGTTGAAGTGTATTTCTTAAATCTCTAGCTTCTAATTTATACAGAGGCATTACACTTTATTTTATTCTCATATTTCTATGGTGTAGTTCTCATTTTTGAATAACACTTTGAGTTGAAATCCTATWATCAATGTGCGATGCACATGTTGCTATAACTGCCTTCCAACTTTTTCTCTTCAGAAAAAACCCAACCATAACTAAACAGATAACTTGAGAGCAGGAACTACTATAAAGCAAAAAAAAGAAAAAATTGCTTATGGGTATTCTTATTCCCTAAAAAATGTGAGTAAGCATCTCTCTCACCTAAGAAATCTGCACTTAATTTATCATGACATGAATATCAGGAGTCCTATATACTGTATTTTTAATTCTTGGATGTGTCTGCAAAGTTCTTTGCTTAAAATKAAGGATCTTCTGACTTCCAGTTTTTCATGAAGAAACCTTAACTGGATCCTAACACTGCTTTAGTGAGTATGTGTCTTTCTGCCTTTAATGAAGAAAAAGGCATGAACTTTTGAAACTGCCATCYCACTTTAGTGCTGAGAATGAACATCACTACATAGTAACATCCACTAATAATGACTGCTAGAGGCTAACATCAATTTCATCTTTTTGTAATATCTTTAACTATGAGACAGAACCAGGAAAACAATGAAAACTTTAGCTATATATTATCTATATGTGATATATGCTTAACATTTTTAAAGATCATTTCTTCATTAAGATTGGAGCTACTTAATTCTGAACCCAGAAGGATTCTTCTTAAAAAGTAGGCATACAAAATAAAACGCTGCCCCTCCATCCACGTAATTTTTAATTACAGAGCCTATGCCAATACTTCAAAATAGATGAAATGCTATCAGARATAGGCCAACCTTCATTGTGACATTGCTGCAGAAAGTTTGAAAGGGGATTAATGAAGTGGAAAGAAGGTTACAAGTATTCTTTTGTAAAAATAAATCAGGTATCTATTCTGGTGTAGAGATGGGATATAAGAGGCATGTTGAAGGCTGCTCTGCTATCACCAGTGTAGGATAAGAGTAGTACAATACATGTACACCTGAAATCTGCTGTAGCGTGTTTGTGTAAACTAAATGTGCACATTTTGTAAAAAAAAATAAAAATAAAGTAAACATGAAGAAAAAAAGGACCATGATCCATTTTTTGAGTTGATAAATACCTGTTGGCAAAAATTCTTATTAAAGAAATAATTTTTTTTAAAGCATAAATAAATTTATCTTAGCACAGTTAAGATCTCAGCAGAGATCGGCCCTGAAGTGAATTTTAGTCAGGCTGTGGTAATTTAAAAAAAAAATCTGAAATTGYTTTCACGTGACAGACTTCTATCAATATTCTATGTATCAGAATYTTATGACAGAAAACATTCTTTCCAACAACTTTAAATGCCAGAATTGATTATTACTCAGGGGAAAATATTCTGTGCAAATTTTGTTACTTCAGTTAACTCTCCCTCACAGTGCACACAAATACTGTCCCTGAACAGTATTTATTGCAAGAACCAATTAGGAATTATTTTGCAACCAAATTCAAATATATTATTGGAGAAATGCTATACCCTACAAAGCTTGACAGACATGTAAGCTGGCTTGTACAATCCTTTTTTTTGTCTTTAACTCATATTTTTTATMGCTTCCATGTTCAGAAGTTTATTAACTTGTCTAGACCTGAATTCACAAGCAAATCCCAAGCATATTTGTAATGTTACTGAACTCAGTGCCAAGCAAGCACAGTAAGGATTCCAAAGTTGCCTCCTCCATCCAGCTCCCATTCAGTAGGCTCAAAGTTAACAGGARTGCATTAGCTGAGCAAAACCTCAGCTCTGCCTCTGTGGAGCAACCTGATGCCTCTACACTGTATTCTGCAGTCTCTCCAGGCTCTCAAAACAACATGCTGAGAATGCACTGAGCAAATTTAGCTTTGGACCATATGCTGCCTGTTTCCTGGGTTCAGCTTCACACCTTTAAAAGCTGACTCTGAAGAAGTCAGTGAGGGCTCACAGTTCTGTGTCTCACCTARTCCTGATGAACCTAAATGTGTCCATCTGTGCTGCATCACAARATACGTTATATATTTCAAAAGCAGCTATACAGATGCAATTTAGCACCATGTTAGATTTTATTTAAGTAATTACAATCAAATTATTTTGCATCACACAAATACACAAAACATATCAAGCACTACAGATACAATAAATGTAATTTAAAACTAAATAAGAATCAATATTTWTTCTGCTTTTGAAATAACAGCATATTAATCAGTGTCATTGTAAGCCAAGTGCATATACAAATATAGAAACACAAGTCTTCCCTAATTACAAATTCACAAACTGATAAGACTCCTGCTCTCCATCATACGGAAGAATTATTATTATTTTAAGAGAATATATCATACCCCAAAGTAAGTATCAGTGATATTTACAGTTTCTTTCCAAACTTCATCTTACAGTACAAACCACTACAATTTCCTTGTTCAAGAGTAGATAGAACARTAGGTTGGAATTTTAGATTTGATGATAGCCACAGCAGCCTGTKGAAGAAAACAAAACAAATTTAAACAAAATAAGGGGCACTAGCACAACATATACAGTACTCATATAGTCTCTATAAAGTGCATAATTCACAACTTTTCTTTAGTTATCTTTGCTGTTATCAAACAGTAGAAAATTAAAAGTTAGTATTTGCTGAGAAATTTACTGTCAAAAGGGCTGAAAATTCTGAACTGAGAAAATGCACCATTGTGATAACTAATGCTGGGGAGTAAACATACAAAGACAGGGACATGTAAACTCATACCTAAAAGGGGGCATAAATATAGACATGAAATAATAAGGACTTTAAGTAGAGTAGTGATGTTCTGGAAGGGACTTCCACCAAAACTAAGAATCATATGTTTTATAACTAATTTAGAAAATCAATTTGATAAATTTAGTAGTTGGATTATATAATATTATTTGTAACCACAATTTAGTAGTTTGTTTCTAGGTTTTTTTGCTTTATCTTATTACTGTCTTTTTAAAAGACATACAGAAAGACCTACTCACAAAACAGGTAAGACTACAAGAAATCAGGGGACTGACAGAAGAATTAGAGTTTAATGACTCACTGTATTAATTATATTATCTAGACCTAAATTTTCAGAACATTAAGACAAGACATAATTTTCCTTTTCTTGTATCACTTAATATAAGCAAAAAACTCTCACCCTACTTCACTTTTCATGACGTTTTTCAAGTCTGTAATACTTGAAAGTTTTCTACAGCTCTTAAATGAACATGAGTACACACATAAAAAAAAATGAAGAGGCATCTACTGATTATTTTGGGCACCAACTGGCTAAGGCACACGAGCTCAGTACTGCTAGTCCTGCATGTATGGTCCCTACTCCTCAGGTTATTCCTATTTGTGAATAACCGTTTAATATAACACAAACAGCTGTTCACAGGGTCAAGAGAGCAAATATTTTTTCTTCTAGATGAACATCTAAGCCAGTACTCCTAATTTCTTCTTTTCTCCTTTGTGCACAATGTACAGCACAACATTTGGCAAAAGAATGTTCAACAGAAGAAATCTCTGCCATCTATTACTTAAAGCATCTTTTTGATTTATAGCCACTGCAGATCCAAACTCTGGGTTAACCAGGGTGGGCTGGAATGTGAGTGTCAGATTCCCTCAGGAAATAGCATAAACAATAAACTATTAGTGGGAACAGGCAAGTATCATCAATAACAGTAAAAAGTAAATTTTTGCAAGAATAAATCTTGTTGAGAAACATATTTCGTCCCAGAAAATGGAGCACCAAGCACGTATCTCAGCCAGACTAAAGCAAGAACACGGCAACCAAAACAGAGATGAAAGCTGTTTTGACAAAATTCTTTTCAAAAGTGTAGATTGCTGAATAAACATCTGATCAACTCACCTTTCCACCACAGAGCTCCAACTTTTGTAAAGCAACAGTAACTTTTTCTCTGTATTTCTTGTCCATTAATCTCTTAAGAAGCTATTGGAAAATTAAAATAAAAAGGTTTGTTGCACAATATAATACAATATATGCAGAGGCAATAATAAMCTATTTTGTTACTTTATTCCATCTTACCTTTGCAAAATAAAAGCCACAAAGAAACATTACTTTATAACTTGTAACTGATGTCAAAGCATGGAACTCAATAAAAGCAAATGGAATAAAATCTTTAAAGAGAAATTCAATTCAAAGAAAACTGATCTGTTAACCAACAAAAATATTTCTTTTTCTTTCAGCAAACAAATTTGAAAGAAATATCCACCTTAAAAAAAAGTCACTCTTAAAGAGTTGTCCACATGAAAAGGTAACTTGTATTTCATGTGCATTGAAAGAAATTTATTGTAGTCGAAATACTTCRAAAAAAATCCTGTTGAAATTTCTCTCTTCTGTATTGCTTGTCAAAAAAGGTCCTTTTATTTTGCTGTAAAAGTGCACTTTGCAAGCAGGTTAAAAAAACCATGAAAAGCCTGTCTGAGGAAGGATGTCCTCAGAATGTCTTGATATAAAAATACTTCTCATAATCCCACTAAAAGCTTATTTAATGAAAACTTCCTTGTACAGAATTCCCATCTGAAAGGAGATAGAATATTTGTTTCTGTTAATGTATTGAAAAACTCATGGTTTTGTTAAGATATTCAGACTTAAAATTAAAAACTCATTTTGCAATAAACTTTCCTCCAAAACAAAGCATCTGGATGTTTTCATAAGTAGTAGAGGAAGACTTCCATTATTCTCCAGTTTACATTACCAACAGCTTTTGGACCTTACTAGGACTGTGTAAGTCACCATATTACAAAAGAACAAAGGACTCACACAGGGGACTATATGAAATAATACTTTTCATGGAACTGCTTAGTTCTCCACTGTATCTGTGCAGATATTGTAGTAACATTTCAACAAGAGTGCCATGAAAATACTAATGATTTTTTATTACAGCATTTAAAACTTACATTTGTGAGTAGAAGCTTAAGATGATCATTAAGAGATGGGCCAACAACAGCACTCAATTGCACTAAAGCATCCAATCCCCTTCCAAATACTTCCTCATCTGCATGGGCCTTCAGAAGGGGAAGAGTAAGAAAATCCTGTGAGTGGGATTCAGACAAACACTAAGTCTTTCTAAATTGCAATCTCTCCATTAGATTGTATGGAGTAATTTAAAGCATTAAAACTACTGTGCAACTGCTAATTGCTATAATGATACAAGTTTAGAAATAGAACTACAATATGACTGAATATTGGTCTCTAGAGGCCAAATTTAAAGCCGGAGCATATTTTTAAAGTGGAAAACAAAAACATGCACGAAATGTTCACAAAACCCTTGCATTTCTTCTGAGACAACAAAACTAATAATTTACTATTGCTGAAACAAGAAATGTGGCATGCAGAACAGCTTGCTACACTGATAATTTCAGTATTTCACAGCATATTAGAAATAACCTTTAAAATGCTGACGTTGAAATTGAGACACACCATTTCAGTTACAAATATAATGAATTCTGGAGTATTTTCTATGTAATTCATAACATTAATTTTGTTGAATAAGCAGAGGAGCCAATGACTTTCTGCCTCAATTAATTTCGTCCCCTGCCAACTACACCTTTGTCACCTGCCAGCAATTATCAGGCTCTTATCTACTTCTACGATTCTTCATTTCTCCCACGGGAAGGTTCTTCTACACCTGACTTCTCTAATGGTTAGTTATCTTGCTTTTCCTTTAGCAGAAAAATAGACTCATAACAAGTTATTTTGGTCTCATACTAAATGATAAGTTTATTTAAACAACTATTTTTCCTCTCCAGCATCTGGGCCCTGAACATTTTCTTTTTAACTAGAAATCATTGACTGCTTGTATAGTAGAAGATTTAACAAGACATAATACCAAAACAGTGCAACAATAAAAATTATCAGAAGATTAATTGGAGGAAGAGACAAGACTAATTCTTCTCATTTTGCCTTAAAGCTAAACCAAAATTCTGAACTTCTGTTGCATCTCTGATTTGAGATCACAGTTAGTTTTACAACTTTCAAGCAATTTCTGTTCAGTCAGAACTGAAACATAGCTAGATGAAGGGACAGCTCCTTACTGAACCAGAAAAGGGCTCTCAAAGACATGAAAAAGATGCAAAAGAGATAACCTTCAAAGCCARTATCTTGCTTTATTTTCTGATGGTATAGAAGGGTTAGAAACATTTTTTAAAATTAAGAATATGACCTCAAACATTTTAAATGCATCCTTCCTTTTTCCTTATTGACATATGCTGGATATGGTGCTGTGCAGGGCTAGGAGCTGGACCCAATGACCCTTGTGGGTAACTTATTTTGTCATTCTCTTTTACTGTGTAGCACATTTTGAATTGTTACATATAACAAATGAGTATTTATTCCTGCATATCCATTTTACTTCACCTCATTTTTATTATTTGCATGTTATTGTGTGGACATATTAAAAAGCCCACGAGTATATCTGTATTTATTTCTGCTTATATTAAAACCTTTAAGAGAACAGTTTCATAAAATTTTCCCATAGCTACTGTCATTTAGTTATACATTAATATTCTAATTTATATTTAAAGACATATTTAGCTAATAAACCAAAGCAGGGTTAACAACAGAAAGAGAAATCATTCCTACCCCCCAAACCAAAAGCCCATGCAATAGATTTATTATATTAATATTACCCAYGTAGTTCCTCACCAGCAGAAGGAAAAGAATCAAACCCATTAAAATCTCTGCATTAAGAGCAAGACATACCAATGCAGCCTTTAAGATTGGAACTAGACGAGGCAACAAGGGAATAGCTTTTTCAGCAGCACCTTCAATCAGAAGTAATTCTTTAAAACCCTCCTTGGAAACAAAAGTATAGGGATGTTTTGTCTCTCTTAGTCCCTGTTGCAAATATAAAACATGATTTTCTTAATACTGAGCCTTCTTTTAAACAAAAACATATTTTAGAAGTTCCACACAGCAGCAAGACCATGTTAAGATTTTGTCAGATCAGTTAGAAACATAAAAGTACACTACCTCCACCATGTGGAGCCACTGGGTACAACTCTGCTCACAGAATATTCTAATTCATGTTTCCTTGAATATTAAAATTCACATTATGAACACTGCCAATTCAATCAATATTTGTACTTCACTACTTTAATCTAACAACCCAAGGTGTTTGTTCAATGAGACCATGAACTAGAGCAGGCTATATTTGCATAGGGATTTTGTACCCTGAAGGGAAAAAAGAAGGTGAACTATGGAAGGAAAGCCCCCACACCAAATACCTCTCTATGCAACACTGAAAACTTGTAGATAGTACAAAGATGCACATCTAGTGAAGGTCTGACTGGCAAAACTCAAAGATTTAAAGGCCTGTGGCTAAAGCCTTTTTTCTTAACATAATAGAAGTTTTACCTTACTTTAGGAATTGACAGTTTTGTTTAAAACTAAATAAAAAAACAAAACACAAAGAAGAAAAAGAAGAAACAAAAGGAAAAAAGATACAAAGAAAATAAAAAGGAAAAACAAAAAAAAAAAGAAACAAAGAAAACAGAAAGTAAGCCACCTCAGTTTATGCACTTTATTCTACCTGTGACATTGGATTCAGCATTTATTTAGACTCCTGGAACATATTTGGTGATAAATGTCACAGATGGTTCTGAGAAAACAGAAGCCTCAACATAGTGTAATTTCTCTTCCACTTATTTACAGGATCCTATTTCCACTGTACTAGTTCAGTCTATTGAGGAGAGCATTCTTACTTCCTAAGGTAGGCTTTATTACAAAAACAAGCAAAACAATTTAGTTTACAAAAGCATCTGTGAACCACAAATTTCATTCAACAGGTGAGCATCTGAGATGCAGTCTTGCATTTGATCAGTRTCTTGAAGGTTAAACAGCTCTACCTAGCTCTCCCAGAAAGCTCTAACTAAAGAATGACAAATAGCAATGGTCTTGACCATATTCATTCATAAAATATCCTCACAAGTGGAGGTTTTTTTTTTTTTATATTTCTCTAGTAGCTGAGCCTAAACTAGCTATCTTAGATTGTTAAAAAAATTACATTTGTAATTAGGAAATGGTTGTATGCTTAATGTTGCAAGAAATTGAGTTTACCTCAGCCAATGTTAAAAGAAGAGGATCAAAGGCAACAGTTTCAGGAGGGCATTCCCACTGCAGTTTGTGGCTTACTGATCCATGCACTAACCTAGATAAAGAATGAAGTTTTAACAAAATAACATATTTATTGCTCACACTATTTGCTTTAAATGTGTCACCAATCAGTTTTTTTGTATTCCTACATTATATATACAAGCTCAATACATAATGATCTCCTTAGTGAAATCATAGGATCACAGAATCAACTCAGTTGGCAAAGATCTCTGGGGTCATCAAGTCCAACCTTTGTATATGCATAATGGTTAACAGTGTGATTCTATTAAATTCCCAAAATATGGCAGCTTTCAAAATTCTGCTCCTAATCACATAGAAATAAGAAAATAGAAGTAACAAAAATTATAGATGCCTCTCAGGCCAACACAGAAGATATTCCTTTTGCAAAGTTAATTATTTTGAAAAGTATATCAAGAAACATTTTCCTCAAATAGCAATGGGTAAAGGAAAGCAGTTGAAACTGAAGGAAGGCCATACTGGAATTTACTATTTACTCCTAAGATACACATACATGTATTAATACTATGTATTAATTATTATTTTATACAATTATTTACATGTGCATCTTATTAATGATGGCTTTTATTTTTGTAAAGTAATTCTGCATTTATGTGACAAAACACCAGAATGTTTACTGTCTACACAAATATATAACTAAGTAACTTAAAATACCCTAAACTTACTTGCAAGCAGTTTTGTTAATATTTGATATGCCTGAAAACTACAGAATAGGAATATTCAATTACATGTTTTCATACTACTAAGTTCACTTAAAAAAGGCTGTGAGATGTCTACTTATTAAGAATAAAATAAACTAATTTTATTATATTTGTTAGAAGGGAGAAGTAAATACAATGACCTCAAAAATGGTTTGTGAAAGACTGTTAGGAAACCAATAGTTAAGCACTACTTAACTATTCTTTTAAAATGTGGCTTTGTTAATACAGCATAAAAAAAGAACCAAAAGAAGACAATTTCAAAAGCATGGAAAGTTGCTTTCTGCTCTGAAAAGAGTTAAGTATTAGAAAGTTTTCCAGAATTGAATGGAATCAAACAACCTAACCAAAAGATGAAACGTGAAGAGATGTATTTCATAAGATATTTAGGAAAAATAAGAAATAAACCCAACACACCTGCATGGAATGCCACCTCTAGTATACGTAGCAGAAAATGCAGATTGTGGTTGAGAATAAGCACGAAACTGTGAGGACAGAAAAAAAAGCATTATTTATTCATAACAGTGATGTTCTATAGCTATTATGAATATGTTAAAACAGAACTTTACCAAAAGATGGACTTAATAATATGATTCTAAAACAAATCAAAAAAAGAACTGCAGCTGTGGAGTGGAAAACGTGTAAGTGATAAACTTGTGCGAAAACTGATTTTAAGACTCATCGGTCTGGGGAGTTGTTAAAATGAATAAAAATGCACAATCAATGGTCTCCTGATGGAATCACTTATTCTATTTTTTTCTTGCAAATGGTAATAATAAAGTCCTACAGGTTCTTTCCTAAGCAGATCAAGGAGCTCCCACTTCCCTGAAGCTCTTGCTGTTATATTGGTAACATGCAGAAGGCAGTTTTACTGCAATTCCATCTTGATCTGAGTACAGACAAAAATATAAAGTGGCAAGATGTGGGAAAAACACCAAATATTGGGCGAGATGGTGGGAGGGCACTGGAAATGCACAGGGATGTTTATACTGGGTGAGAATCTAGGAAGGACACACTAGAGAAGGAAACCAGGACCTTCATGCAAGGGAAAGCTGCACAATTTTTTTTTATCATATACATGCTTCTTATGCATATGAACTATTATATTATTTATTAGCATGATCATTTAATGCTGCTTCCCAGATAATACACCTTATCACAAAGCATTCAGAAGGAAATACCATGAAATCTCAATTTTTATCTTTTGAGTGTTTAAACCTACATTAAGATTAGTAGAATTGTGTTCATGGCTTAATTTTGGTCATTGTGCTACTTGAAAAGAGATTTTCAGTAAAAATGATGCCCACATTAAAGTATTCAGCCTCTGTTTATCAGCAATTTACTTCTGCATTTAATTCACTTTCCAAAAAGCCTGTGACATTACTAATTGCCAAATTATATGGCCCAGTGGTGAACTATAATTCATGCATTCAATGTTAGTACTCCAGGCACGGGACTTACATGAAATAAACAATTCCTTTCATTACTACTCTCCCAAGAATACAAAATTTTCCTGAAGGATTACATAGTCACAGTAACTGTGAGTTTCAAACAATGCTCACCAGCAGTTAATTTGCCAGATTTTATGAAGCCTTGAATACCTTCAATATACCTCCTGTTTTTGGTTTCATTGCATAACTGAAATAAGTTTCTGTGAAGCAGCAGGTGGCAAAGTTTAGAAGAAAAACACCCCACCCTTTTTAATGTTTAGCTCTAAATCTCTTTTTAGGGCAATAGTACATAAAAATAACAATTACTATCCAAGCCACAACTGTACCAAAATACATTTTTATAAAAACCTAATAAACAATGTTATATCTTCAGGCATTTGAGCTTAAAAGATAACGTATGTATGATTAATTACAGAAGTTTAATTTCACTTTAAAAATAGGCAGAAGAAACATGCTATGCATGCCATTTCATKAAACTCTTCAAACCACAGATGGATTTTAACCAAACAAAACCACCACCACCACCTATACATACAGGATCAATAGTTTTAGGATTCAGCTTGTCACTAGGCTTTGGCTGTGATTCTGGACAACATGTCTTGCTTTTCTGTGCTGCAGTCTTTTTTTTTATTTTGACGCCTGATGACATTCTTAGAACATTGCTTTCTACAAAAAAAAAAAAAATTAAAAATATAAAATAATTTTCATTCCTATATGACAGATTATCAAGGTTTGGAATCCCTGGGACCAAAGACCGACATGGACAAATAACCAAGTAAATGCACAAATAAGTACACTAGGAAACAGATGCTTATTACACATATCAGACACAGTGCATGGGACAATTGTAATAGTCCTGTCACTCCATACTTCAAATGCTCACATTTCCTAACCTKCTCCTCCTCACTTGCATTCTTTGAGACCTGCAGCAAAAGTGAATTAGATGCAGTCTGCTTTTAGGGTAGCCTCAGAAATCTGAGCAGCAGTACAGGGCTCTGCAGAAGAGCCCGGAGACAAATARGGTTGGGTACAGTTACATCAGAAGAAAGCAACAATTGAAGGAAGGTCCAGGATGAAGGAACGCAGCAAGCACATTCAGGACACAAAACCCAAACCACAATCAATAAGAGATGAGAACAGAAATGTGAGGCATGAAAAAAAAGAACACAGAAAATGAATTCAAATTCCTCTAAGAAGAATGAAAATACTTTTTAAAAAAGACTGCAAAATAACTTTGTCTACATCCTTAAATACTGATTTAAGTACACTTATCTTCTGTAAGTCAACGCACCACCTACATTTCACTACAATTGTATGTAATTGGGTTAAAGTGTCCCTAATAAAAATAACAGTTCTCTACCTATTTAACATACCAAGTGTGATAGTATAATGAATAATATAAATTATTCCTGGAAGATGACAAAATTTCAAATAGTAATAAAATTATAAACACTGAAAACCCTAGTTTTGAATATTATAATGTTTAGTAATTTTTGCTGTGGTGTATTCTGCATGGAAAAAAAACAATTTAGTAAATAAGACATTAGATTCGTATAGTGAAGAAGAAATTACACCATATAGAGGTGAAAATAATAGGAAGAAGCCACACGCAGAAACAAACATTTCCTCAAGGATGAGCAGTGTTCTGGCTGTCCAGCCATCACCCTTGATGACACCTATTTTTGTTAAAACCATGATTAAATGATACTGAGATCAGGATGCCATGCTAATCTCTTGCCCTCAGCTCTATCAGCCACCTGCCCTAATCTCTGCCAGACCTTTGCACGAGCAGTCCTTGTTTAGCTTGGCTATTCTAATTYTTCCCAGTCAGGTTTGTCATCATCTACATTATGAAATCTTTAGGATTGCTTCTGTTTCTGGTAAGTGATAAGGTCCCAGCACCTTAGYGTGTAGATATGCTGTCTTTATGGCTTGTGGAAAGAATTAAATGAAGTGCTTAAGTTTTACTGAATGCTGTGAAACAACATRTAATAATGGTTAGCAAATCAGCTAAAATACAAAGCAAAACTAAAATTGAAAATTTATATCAATACTTCTTGACTGATGATTTATTCAGAACTAGTGATTCAAATCAGTTCACCTACTGTACATTTTGTTTTCTCTTTTGTCCCATTTCCAGAATGTGGCCTGTCTCTACTGAAAGTCTTTTTAAAAGAAATAATACACCTCAATTAGTCAATTAAATCTCTTCAGAATGCACAGAAACTTACATGACACTTAAGGGAACTATTCTGTTTGTAAAACAGAATATTCCAATGGAAAATATCAWTCTAGAAATAAATCTACTGATTTTRTACACCYATTTATTATCATAAAATTCTAATCACATTAGCATTAGAAGACAGATTTTTTAAGTGTCAGCAAATTAAGACTAAAAATCGTTTCATAATATAAAAACACCAGGTAAGCTTTTGACAGTAGCAACATGTATCACAAAATAGGGCTGTCCATGTCAGAATTTAAAATATGCAAATGCTCATAATGCAGTCAGTTTGCTAATACCTACAAAAATATTTTTCTCAGAACAGTATTTAACAGTAATTCAGATATATTAATTTTTTTTATTTTCCAAGTAATCAAAATACAYGCTCAGGTACATTACGTAGCACTGAGCAGAAAAAGTACTTTTCAAGAGGAGATTCATAAGGAGACTGTTCAGAGATGAATGCTCTCGTGTAGTGGGAGCTGGAATGGTCACACGTTTCTGTAGAGATAATACAGGTGAAGCACAGCCGTGAATCAAACGAGCGAGGTTTGATACAGAAGAGACCCATCTACTGGCAGATAASAGACTTCAAATAAAGGAGCGACACTTTAAACAGAAATAGGAGAAGCACTTTCAAGAGACATCTTTCAAAAGAGGAATACCGCAGCCTGGAGTTCGGGATGTAGAAGTCACTCAAAGCAGGCAGAAYGGAAGTCAGTAGGATTTGAAAGGCGAGGTTGCTCCCTTACCCTGCTGAGTGCCAACTCTCCCGGAGTGCAGAGGCACGAACAGATGAGGGGCTCCGAGCGCCGTCACCACCGGGAGGCTCAGGCAGAGAAGCTCCGGCGAGTTCCCACAGAGCCCCGGGCCCGGCCCTCACGGGCCCCGGGGGACATCCAGGGACCCCGCGGGAGCACGAGGGGGCCGCCCTGGGACCCTGTCCCGCCGGACGGAGCACGGGCTCAGGGCAGCGCCGGGCTCGGGTAATGCCGGGCTCCGAGCAGCTCTGGGCACGCCGGGCTGAGGGCAGCGCCGGGCTCGGGTACTGCCGGGCTCTGAGCAGCTCCGGGCACGCCGGGCTGAGGGCAGCGGCGGGCTCCGGGCAGCACCGACGCTTCCTGCCGGTTGCCAGGGGAACTACGGGCCGCCGGCAGCCCAAACTGCCTCCGTGCTTGCTGCAGACGGAGCGACAGGGAGAGTAAAAGATCGATTTGGGGGGGATTTCTTTTCAGCCTACCTTGTATGGCGTGATTAAAATGAGAACGGTGAATTTTCAGGTGAYATCGCCACTCAGTTTTATCTACTKTTTTAATACCTTCCCAGGTATACAATCCACTCATCAATACTGAAAGTTCCATTGGAAATACAGGGTCACATCTGATTGTGATAAATGACCTTTTGGGTAAAAGGCTTCTTTTCAACCTGACAACGAGAATGCTTTCTTGCTTTCTTCAATAAATGTGTATATTCATTCACGCACACAAAAGTAAATATTCAAGCAAAATGTTTCCTTGGTTTGCTTAAATGGTGTGGGATACAAGCTTTCCACCATTGCATTCTTTCTCACTTCTGTCATTCCTGTGCAGAATTGAATGTGGATGAGCAAGACTATTCTCATGATTTTCCACAGGGGAAAAAAACCTGCATTGACAGTGGTGAGAAATAGTTGTAGACTACTTGAAAAATGCCATTGGCATTAGATTGTGAGCAATGCGTGCATTTTGTAATTGGTTTTATCCAACATAAATCCTTTGTACCTGCCAATAATGTCGAGTCAAAAGTGAGGACATTTGCAGAGTTAAAATAGGGTTGCATAACTGAATGCCATTGAAATGCATKAGTGCAAGAGGTTATTTGGAAATACAGAAAGAAAAGGTTTATAAATGATATTGGAGAAGATTTCCTTTTTTTCTAAGTGTTTTTAACTAAACTCAAGAGACATTACAGTACTTTAACAGAATTATTTTACTGTTCCACAATACTGAAGGCAATAGAAAAGCTGATGTCTTTTTATCCAAAWATTTTATGGGCTGATAAATGATCTCAGAAAAACATTTGTAAAGCAGACCATGAAAATCTTTGAAAATCACACTAAAAATGCAAACCAGCATGATCATTTCCAGGTTGAGGAAAAAAAAATCTGCTTTTTTTGAACAAGGCTTATTTTTAGCTGAGTGTTTTAGTATAATTTTATCCATGTATCTGCTATGGCTGTTTTGTGAGCACAGACCACAGCTATGGAAGGAAGTAGTAGCACAGTTCCTAAGTCAGTGGGAGGGATGAGCTGCTGTGCATCAAAGCCCCACTGAGCAGCTCCGCGGAGCCAGCAACTCCCATTGAGCTCACGGAGGCACAGAAACGAGTGGGCTGTAAAAGGACAAGTGATACTCCAGACTCTGTGCAGGAGCAGGGCTGAGTTCAGAATCCAATCGTTTTCCTAAAAAATGCAAAATAAGAGAGTGTCACTGCGGTGTGTGTGGTACCACGGGAAGTCCTGCCGTTCTTGGGGTGCAGAATGTAGGGCAAGGCTCAGCCTGCAGTTTAGGGTGGGCTTGATCCTCCCACATGACTAAAACGATCCTAAATTCCTGAGTAGGATAGGATGAAACTGTATCGTTATATGTATTTTTTCTAACTGGCATGATATTTTAAGAGTYAGGAAAAGAGAAGTCCTAAGATTAAACACACGTTCAGTTCCTTCTGATTCTACTGWATGATCTCAAAATGGTGTCTATTACACTTCTCCTATCCATTTGCAGATCCCCTGCTCCTTAAGTAGCTTCTTCATTATTTTAGCTGGCCTTGGATTTTCTCATTTAATAGACACGGGGAATATGGGTCATAATACTTATAATGAAACATATTTATTTTATTTAAAATAAAATGCTTTTCRTGCTGCATTTTACTGTTTTTGATAGTTGTAATAGAAACTAGTCCGTGATATTTTAAATATACTTTTTGGATGGACAATTTAGAATGAAAAAGTACTGTATGATCACTGTATGGATAAATAAACATGACAAATTCTAGCATTTTTCTTCATTGTGATGATAACAGTTTGTAATGTTACATAGGGTATAATGACTCACTATTTATTACTATATGTTTGTATAGCATTAACTTCAATTATTATGAGTTTCTTCATTATTTATTTAAAGTTTGTTTAATTTTACTGCCATATACCTTCCAAAATGCTTAAAAAATAACTAAAGAAAAAAATATTAATAATTCCCAAAGAATATTTATCATAAAAAGAAACTTGTATGTTTGTGTGGTCAGTTGAGCATATAGAATATGAAAATGAAAGCGAACTCAGTTCTGATTACTTACTTTTTCATAATAATAGCGAACCAATTTAAATAGAACCAATGATTAATTATCTATAACTGCTGATAAAACCAATATGCAATTTGACTTCTTTTTTTCATTAGTCACAGCTAAAKAGTTAATTACTGAGGGGGAGGAGAATTCACCAACGCCAAATGAATTCTGAGGCTTACGAAATTAAAACTGAGGCTTATTGGAACAAGGCTAATTGAAAGAACATCACATAAACCWCTCACGTGTGAGATCTTTTTGTCTGAGCATATTTATACCTTTATTAAGCTAATTTTTTTGGCATGGTTCAGACTTGGCATGTTGCCAGAGCCAGTTGAGAAATTGTGGGGAGACTATTTCTTGACAASTGCAGGCTTTAGATTGTGGAAGAAAGGGAGTCGATACTTTATTTTTTGTCATCATTTAATTATTWGCATTGTCAACATTTCTCTCTCTATTTGTAGCAGCTTTTCTGTTAGACAATAAGTGGCTTATGCTGATTTGTTTGTTATATTTTTCTAATAACAAGAAAGAGATTAACAACAGACTTATAAATGGACTCATTTTACATCTTACTATAGTCTTAAATATTCATGTAATAACACACAAAAATATTTTTTCATTTGAGATTATTTTAGAAGTTAATAAACCAAGTGCAGTTTAACCAGTTTGGGGCCAACAACTTGCAACCTAGTAGGAAAAGTAAAAGAACAAAACATGCTCCCTCAATGTATATAGTAATTCATTTCATTTCTCCAGAAAATTTAGAAATTCAGTGCTTGTCAGGTTGATGGACTTGTGAATCTGCCCTTTCACCTTCAATGAAAATTGGTGTGAAATAGCATCACTTCAGTTGAACAATTCTGGGTAACAGCCCAATCATTCTACTGGATTGCTTACTCTTTTTCTGTAATACACTAGAAATTATTTGATTGCCTATTATTAAGTGCAAAGATGCTGTAAGGACATTGGATTAGCAGATCCTGTGTAAAACTCAACTGCAAGATCCTGAAAAACCGACTGATCCACAGGAACTTTCAGGTTTTGATATTTCAGAGAAACAAAAATTCATACAGGTGTGATGGCCAAATTTACAAAGTGAATGAGATTCCTAATGGGTATCACAGAGTACATGGTACAGAGCACTGTCAGTGTGCAGGCATGCTGCTTTGGGTGTGATTCCTGAATGAAAATGCAAGGCTGAGCACAATCAAGTASTTGCATGGACAACTGCAGTTAAATTCCACACCAGGTTTTTGATTGCTCTCAAGGATATCCTGCTGYTCCTGATTAGAAAACTCAGGTTTTWCCAYGARCAYGAGTACTTGWGTGAGTCAGAGAAATTTATGTCTGTATAGATACAAAGATGCTAACTCATCATTGCTCCTCTTTTCTTTAGGTATTGAAGTGTTTAGAGCATGTCTGCAGTGATTCAGTTGTACTTGTATTCATCTTTTACTCATGGCCACACAGAACCAATGCTCCTCTCTCCTGTAGATAGCCAGTACTACCAGGAGCCAAAGAGGACCAGTTACACCCATCCTTCAGTGAACTACTACCTTAAAAAATGAACTCAGGATTAAAATGAGACATGTCAGGATTTGTGTTTTTCCAATTCTTCTAATTTTTTGTATCACCATCAATAATGACAGTTGGAATTTTCTTTTTCTGGTAATGCCAGTTCTGGTAATGCCAGTTGCTCAGGAAGGACAAYTTATTCCATTCCATCACCCAGATACTGGCAAAATCACAGCTACTTCTGTAAAAGTACTTTGGTTTTTTACAGAGAGAGATCTATTCCCAAAAGTTTAGTCAAAAACTAAAGAATAAGGATCCTCCATTTCTCTGAGTCTCTAAATTTTTGATACTTGATTCCCTGCCTCCCTGCTGTTCACTGAATCTTCATTTGTAATTTGCTTCAGGAGTCTTAATCAGASCATTCCTATAGTTAAACAGCTAAGRAGAAGATTCACARAAARTACCAAAGATAACCTGGTGATGACCACCACTAACTCATGGAAAATGTTTAGGAAAAAGCTACAGTTTCAGAGAAAATTAGTTGACAAACAACTGGGGAAAGAAAAAGAGGAGTTGGATATATATTTGTGAATTCTCTGAATTTCACAGTTCTCAAAGTTTTCAAAGCTAACAAGAGGTTTAGAAAGCAGTGCTAGAAGGCTCACTGGGTTTTGGAAAGTCTTCTTTTGCTTGATTTGTACAGACTTGAACCCAGGCTCTGCTGCCTCTCATCTTGATATATCCAAATATTATTCTCAACTGCTTTAGGGCATAAAAATGATATTCTAAATTTTCCCAGAGTATAAATTTTTGTTAACTATTTTTCTCATTAAACACTGCAGATATTTGTAAGAAGAAACAAAATGAAAGAWTATATCTGTGAGTATAGAAATCTTGAAGATGAAGTAGTACCCAACATCACAGAAAAAGTGAAAGAACTAGAAACAACAGGTTCTCATWATAAATCAAAATCTACCTTTAAAAATGGGCTGTATATTTAAAGATGACTGCTTTATCACAACCTTGGGAGCATTGAGAAATGTTCACCACTATTTTATACCGCAGGTACTTTTATCTAATATTCCCATATTCTAAAAATTTATCTATACTTTTATCTAATATTCCCATGCAAAAAAATAAAAAGATTAGTAGTGTGGCCTTTCTCTTTGCCCTACAGAGAATGCCATTTTTTTCTTCCTGATGATTTTTTTTAACTTAGAATTTGATTTTTAAGAACAGTAAAAAAATTTCTTATTGAATAATGTTCTTTAAATGCAAGACAGACAKGAATGAGCTCTTACAGTAGTCAATAGATGACTTTTCTATAATYATTTGAAAACACCCCCTTCCTACTAAATTTTTAAGGCAGGATAAATATGCTTTAAATTATGCTGAGGGAAATAATTAAGCAAAGTTGAAAACTTGCACCTAATTTTCAGGGTGCTGCTATGAGGGCTGATTAACATGTTTTTCCCATCAGAGTTGAATAGAAAAAAAAAAAAACAAACCCAAACCATTTGAGGCACACGCTGCAGTTTTGTGTTTTCCCACTCGGTGGCAATGATTCCCTCTCTTTCCTTCCCAGTTCTGTGCTTTCTCCCTAAGAGCTGCTGCTCTGCATTCTGCAGCCTCCGTTCAAAAGGAACAAACAAGGGAAAAATCATCGTTTTCCTTTACTTCTCAACGTAAATATCAAAGATGRCAAAATAGAGGAGTTTTTTAAATGCAAATGTATTTTATAGTTCACTTGGCAGAGAAAATGTGTTCTTAAATAGGAATTTTCTTACCAGTTTTATCCCACTCCACCGCACAGATCAGTAGCAGTATGTAAAGTATTATATACGAGCAAGTTTAGCAAGTTTACTGGAATTTATAGCCCTTGACAGAATAATGCAAATAAATGGAAAAATGTCCTCCACAAATTCACAAGGCAACACCACTGTATTTCTACCCTAAATTGTCTTTTTTTTTTTCTTTCTTCCCTTTTTTTTGGTTGTTTTTCTTTTTTTGTTGTTGTTTTTCTGTTTGTTTGTTGGGAGGGGGAGTGTTTGTGTGGGTTTTTTGTTTTTTTTTAAATCTTCCCAACAGCAGGAATAAACCTATATACTTGATCTGCAGAGAACATACTGGGGAAGAGGCCTAACTGTGCTGGCTAACCAAATGTATCTCTGCAGACACTCTAACTAGGTGCARCGTGGTCTTTTGTAACATTTACAGACCTTTCAGCTTTTGCCGGGTCCATGAGGTTCCCTTTGCTGGATCAGATGAAGCAGAGAGCTGCTTCAGTGAGAGCATCAGGCTGTGCTCTGAGGCACACACAGCCAGGGAGTGCTGCATCACAAAAGCRTTTAATGTCTCCCACACAGCAAGCACAGCTGGCACTTGAGATAACAAGTCCAGGCATGGTAGGAAAAATATCTTTGCTTAAGACGTAGAGAAAGTTTGAAAGACAGGCTTAAGACTCAATTCAAGTTGGTGTCTCAGAAATAGGAACAGCCTAGAAGTACTGGCTGCTGTGATGGTGGTGAGCTGTGGTAACAGTCATGACTCAATAATAAAGATAAAATCAAAGGTAGTGGTGATGGTAGCAACTGTTTTCATATTTTCTCCTCTCAGAAAATGATTCAGCAACATCCCCTCTGTCCCCGCCCACACAGGAGTAGCAAGTGAGGGAGGAAGGCTGCCCTGCTGTCTCTTGCTCTGCCACTGGATTTTGGAGGATGAATTGAAACATCTTTGTAAAACAAATAAACAGGAAAAAA
>CADDXX010000312.1:507021-569698 GCA_902810485.1 Alauda arvensis | reverse complement strand
CATGAACCAAGGCAAGTGTACATAACACTTCTCATGAGCATTCTCCCAGCTTTCAGCCTTTTGCCATTCAGTAMCATCCTGAGTCAGAGATGACTGCAGCATATTCAGTAGTGTTAAATGGATTTCTCTCATGGGGAGTTTTTCCTGTTGAACCTCAGGAGACTATTAGTATTCACAGTAGCCTGACAAGGAGTCTTCCAGCTCACCCTCACCTTTTTATGTTGGGTGAATAYTTGCTATCAACGAATTTTTAAACTTTTTATACTCTTCTATAAACAAAGCACAAAGYCTCATTATTAGAATTTTCTATTATCTTGCTTAACTTATTTTTCTACTTGCTAAGGCCTAACTCTACACAGCACAAAAMMAYAGTCTTATTGTTCCATGTCCTCATTCTTRTATCTTTTTAACTCTAGGCCTACATCTGCACTGCTATGAGAGTTTTCTGCTTTTTCTATTTCCTATATTCCATGCTCTGGGCTGGCCTCTCGAGTGCTCCCATCAGCCTCTAGTTGTGCAGTTCTCCATCCACAAACCTGAAATGTCACCATGACCACTACCAGCCCAATCTAGGAGGTGCAGTGCCCCACTGAATTTATTGGAATAACATATTTTTGAGAGCAATGCAGTACTATTCCATTCTGTGCATCCATCCATTTAATTTAGCATATATGCCATGAATGCAGTTCTAAAATGATCCCATAAGCACTTCTAGTGTGGAATTCAGTCTTGCAATCTAGTACAGTGTTCTAAAGATGACTTCAGCAAACAGTGGTTTTATAATTGTGGAAAGCAGAACAATCAGTGAGGGACGAACAGTGGTAAATCCACTGGTGTCCTTGCCCAGACCCAAAAGTATCTGTTAGGACAAGTATTGTGTGCATTCCCCAAGTAGCAGAGAAAAGCAGAGAGTTGTGTGAGAAGATTAGGTCACCAACTGGAGGTTTTTTGTTYGGTTGGTTGATTTGTTTTGTTTATTCTGATTAGATACAGCCTGGTTTGAAAAAATGTTCTAATGCTCTCTGGTTTTTGCTGAATACTAATTATCCATCAGGGGCAAAGAGTGCTGCATGAGAGGCTATTCAAAACTTACAATGTTTTTTTAACTCAAATAATAATATTTTACACCATCCTTCTTCACTAAAGTGTGATTTTTGCACTCAATTGTTTAATGTTTTGGCTTTAGATAGTGACTGTCAAAAACAGATAGAAACTGTTAAAATGTATTTAAAAGTTTGTTCTTAAATTGAAGAGCCAATGACCATTTAAACCTACTTTTTAGTTTTTGTTGTTTAACTGGTCTTTCACTTACAACAACATGTCAGCCAGTAATATTTCATTTCTTAGTACTCTCAGACCTTGTCACAAGGAAAATGAAAAAAAATTACTGCACTGTTTTGACAACCAAGCACCAGATATTTTTTTGGTAAGAAAAATCTCTTTGTCTGAATCTGACAGACCCAAACATATCTACATATCCTAGTTTTGATATGTGTGCTTTGTAAAATCTGCCTATATTACTATTTCCTTCAATTTTACAGGTACAAATACAATTTTCTGGAGTGCTGCTGTTAAGATCTGATTATTATAATTATTAGAGAGATGCCTCTATCCAAATTAAGGTGCAAAATACACCATAGGCTGGAGTCAACAGTATGGATTTTAGTTAACAGTAAATGTGAGMTAGAGAGAGATAGAAGGAAATAGAAAAAAAGTGGGGGGATTAAGTAGAAAGATATCACCGTGTCCCATTGGTCTTCTGTTCTTCTTCTGGTGGGGATGAGGAGATCACTCAAAACTTCTCCCCACTTAAGCATTGTAGCAAACGAATCAATTCTCATTGGGTACACAGTTCTCTCACTCTATTGGTTAWATGATTCCCTTGTTTCCAATGGTAATTAGTCCCATGCTCCATATTCCTCTTCTTTTGAGTAGGTGGGCCATGTCCTCTCTCTGCTGGACTCAGTCAGAGCTGATTTCAGCACAGGTGGCTAAGTTGGCTTTCTTTGTGGATTCTGTGTGTTCATTACCAGTGCTCCCCCAGCTTGTTTACCTCTTCCTAATTTGAGCTAATCAGACAATAGTACCACCTTTATCTCATCTCAAGTTCCAGTCAGGTAGCTSAACTTAATGCTCAAAAATCCAAGGATTCACTGAGACATGTTCAGAATGGGCTGTTTTTGGTGGTCAAAGATGAGCAGTTGCTTCTTTATACAGTTTTGTCAGAGTGGGCAAAGTTTGAGGCAGTTCTGACCTTTCAGTCTCTTACAGCTGCTTCCTGACTACTTAGCAGAGCAAACCCTGGGAGATGGCTTTTGAGCATCAGCTGTGCTTGGGAGCCCGTGAAATTGGGTACAGAGCAAGTACAAATGTCATAGTGCTTCCAGAGCCAGCGTGGGTCCAGAGGCACTGCGAGCCTGCCCTGCCCTGAGCTGGAGCTCTGGTGTTAATAAGGCCATGGACTCATGCCAGCAACTACCCAACTCCACACCCCTGGACCTGAAATGATTAAAAATAGGATGGCAAGAAAGCTGCATGGTGCCACACAGTCAGCAAGAAGCTGTAGGAGTTCATTAGCTCTCATCAAGGTCTGACTGGGTTTATTAAGTGCAGCTCAGCACCGCGTTTCTTCAGTTCCTGGTGTGCGGGCTGCAGGTACAAGAAATCCTCTGTGCAACCTGAAAGTTCAATGGTCATTTTAATAAGAGAAAATTCTTATTTTTGCAAAATCCTGAGATATTTCACATTTAAAATCAYRTTATATTGTATGAGACTTTCCCAGATTAATTTCAGCTGAGCTGGTATGTCTTCACAGCATAACATTTTCGTTAATCCATACAGTGGTACCTCTGCTCCAGCAATGCTCACCAGCCTCGCAGTTTGTGAAGTTTGTAAGACTCCACATGATGCCCTATTTCCCCAGGTGCTTGGTTGGTGCATAAACAAAAAATATGAAGATACAATCATCACTAACAAAACTGTGAGAGGCTCACCATGCTGAAGAGGTGTAAGATCCAAATGCACACCTACAGGCATTTTAACTATAAATGTGGCAACAGGTTCACTGTGAAAAATGGAAGCAGAGGTGACAATCAAATCTTCTGTGACAGTCTATTGGTAACAAGACACTGGAAACACACTGGGTCCACAGAAGATTTAGAAAAACAAAACAGGAAGTACCATTCCCAATGGGACTCKTTGGAGTACTGCTAATCATTTGGTAAATGAAATTGAGATTTAGAAAAGAATTGTGAAAAGTGCTTATAGTGCAAATATGAGCCATGAAAGTGGCTGGAGCAAAACAAAAAAAAAGAAGAGTTTTAGATTATATAAAAAAAGGTTCAAGATGGTATTAAGTATGTATGTTTGGATATACCTCTCAACTACAAAGCAATTTACAATAACAAGACTGAACTGGAGCAGGCTGAAAAATGTCATGTGACAATTTTACTGAAGGAATTGATTCTGCACAGTAGAATACAATAAAACTGATTCTGCCAGGCCCAATTCAATGCTGTTATGTGCCCTCAAGGCACCATTTATACTCCAATAAAGGGAATATTCACATGGAAAATTATTATGTCCTTAAATCACAGAAATTCTCTGCATTTTGTACTTACATAACTACAAAATGACTAATTCAAGACTCCTCCACAGAAAGTTTAGCAGTTAGTATTTTTCCCTCTCATCCCAAAGATGTGTTGCTGGGTTGGGATTGGGGTTTTTTAGGATCTTTGTGAAGGAAA
This sequence comes from Alauda arvensis, assembly GCA_902810485.1. Lineage (NCBI taxonomy): Eukaryota > Metazoa > Chordata > Aves > Passeriformes > Alaudidae > Alauda > Alauda arvensis. The sequence goes on along the minus strand of CADDXX010000312.1, from coordinate 565,952 downwards.
GGGCTTTGAGGTAATGAAAGATCTTTTATCAAAACAAAAGTCTTTAATGAGTTCCTCTTTGGATCTATTGTAAATGTAGTGKCCCATTCCAGATCAGTCAACTTCTTCATCAGCTTAAAAAGAAATTTCAAATAGGGCAAATCCCAGATTCTGCCAAAACTCCATTTGTTTGTTTATTTTTTCTTATTTTGACTTGCCAAGGGTTTGTGTTTGACTTGTTCCCATGAATAAAACTATTCCTCTTTCAACAATGGGCTCTCTGGGAATGGTGTGGGAAAGCTAATCCCATTACACGGCTCCCAAGTTCCCACTCAGTGGTGACCCAGGACAGGCAGCTTATCAGGCACTTAGCAGAGCTGTCAGCTGGTCAGCTCAAGTGGGATATTCTTCTTCTTTGTGAAGTGCAGCAGGACAGCAGGAGSAGYAGYAGGGGTTTGTTTGTTTRTTTTAAGTAAATAGCACAACAGGAAATTTCTACATCCCTGACCTGAAAGTCATGTTCTGTAAATAGAAGATGTTAATGGTAGAGCATAGAACGGTGTCATTAACACAGTGGTCRGATGTGTTAATTAATTTATAATCCACAGATGAGAGGAGTCTCCCCCAGATGCTGTCTCGTGACATTTCCTGTGATTTTCTGTCTTTCCAATAGTTCAGACTATCCAAGTCCTTTCCCTAGGTGTCTCTTAACAGAATAGTTTTCCTTCAAGAATAGTTGCTTTCAAATTAAATGATGCCTTCATAATTTTGCTTGGAGTGGTGGKCATCTTGTGCTACCTCTAGCCAAGGTCTCCTGATGATATTGAAGGAAAGATAAACACCTGGAGAACGAGTTCTCTTTTTTTTTTTCCTGGAGTGGGAACAGTGGCTGACCAGGGCCTTGCTTCACAGTAATGAGGTGAGAATTTGCTGGGGAAGGACAAGATTATCCACAGAAACATTCAAAAATGCATGGAAAACCATGCAAGAGTATCTTGGTTTTGAGGAGAGCAAGATTATTACAGAAGAGAAAAATGTGATTTTTTAATTTAGTGTAACTGTGCCTTTGACTTATGAAATCATCTCTGCATGAAGGGGAGGCTGCATCTGGCTCACAAGCACTACTGTCTTCCAGAAGCTCAAGCACTGCAGACTGAAATAGAGTGCCACATGAGTCTATCTCCAGTCTTATTAGTGTTGGTGTCTTAACTGATTGTCYTAACTGTTCAGTTAAATCAAAATATTATCTGGTTGTGGCTAGAAAATACCACACTGTATCAGAACTCAGAAAAATCTGGATCCTGGTTATGGTGCAGCTTGTGGAAATGTTTTCTGTGCAGTTCTTGCCATTATTGTTTCCCTGACATTCTCAGTATTTCTCTTTTACCTCARTGTAAGTATAGTACTTGTATTCAGGAGACATAAACCAAACTGTGYTAATGAGAGTTTTGAATGGCCTAGTGATGACAGCCTAACCAGAAAGTATGGTGATTTAAAGTCATTTAGAAAATGACTTAAATTCTTCTTTAAGAGTCATTCCTTCTTTTTTTAATCTCCTTTATTTTAAGCAATTATATTACTTCAGAGTAGCTCTCATTTCCTAATGCACTTCTCAAAATGAGCCAATCTTGTAAACTATGAGGTGTCATCAGTTCCCAGTGCCAGTGAAGACACTGAGGGATCTCAGTGATTCCAMAGACCAAGGACTCTACAAGGAATTGTCCTTCAGCTATAGTTTGACATTTGTTTTCATAGATTTTTAATCAACAGTGTGGCATTCCATGATTCTGACTTTCTGAGGGTTTTTTTCTTTTTTGTTTGTTCGTTTTATTTAGGGTTTTTCATTTGTTTCTGCTTTTTGTTTGTTTGGTTTTTTGTTTCTTTTCTTTGTTGTTGTTTTGTACTCATTTAGACCACATAGCATAAAAGGCTAACAAAATGAAGCTGTCTTAAGAGCRCTGGGGTGTGCCACCTAATACTTGCTAACAGAAATAAGGATGCTGAAGTAGATAAATATGATCTGTGTTTTAGTTTTGCAATTTTTTTTAATTGCCTGTAACTTCATTGCCCAAGGTCAGTCTTGTCAGACAAGTGGACCAACAGTTCTCTAGAGTAACATAAAACCATTAAGTTGCTCTTTGATCTTGTACCTTCTTTAGAACCTTTTAATCAATTAACCATGAAGCTACTCAGCTTGTCTTATTTCCTGCACATAAAACYACTCTGGTCGAGCTGACACATTACTACATTATAGATCAAAGATTTAAGGAAATTTCACATCCAACCAGGATAATTATGTGGAATTTTTCTGAATCCATTATATATATGTTTTCATGCCTCAAATGGATGAAAACCAGTATTTTGATCTAGAAATACTTAAAGGATTCRTGTGTATTTTAAAGATTGGTTAAATGGGTTTGTGCATGATTGACCTCACACAAGGTGTGGATAGATTTCATGGCAATGYTGCTGAGCCTCAACTGCCCATCTGTCCTTTGAAAGTGACCACTAGTGATAATAGGAAACATGACCTGTTGTAACATAAGCACGGATCTCTTGCTTAGGATACCTTTAAATAAAAAGGGCATTTTAAATGTTGAATATATTGTGATTGTGATACAGATTGAAATCCTCTTAGCTCAGGAGTAAAATTTTGATAACAGAAAGAATTGTGTGTGTAGGGCCACATTTCTGTGATCTCATTTGTATTTATAAAATGTTTTTTTAATCAAGAATCAGAGATACCTTCAGTGTTATGTTTTTAAAGATTTGTGACTGTTTATACTTTTATTTTCTAGTTATATGGGAATGAAGGTGCRTCAAAATAAATATTCCATTCCTTCTGGCTAAATACTGGAATACACAAACAAATTCAATCAGCTCCTCGTTTGAGCTTCTCCCTTAAGTGGGACAGAGTTACCCACACCAGTCCACAGGAGCMAAGCATCTGCTCATTCACATTTTGCTTAAGGCATATTTAGCACAGCTGTTTCTTGTGGGACTGGTTTGTTCCCTTCTGTTTGCTGATGCYGAAAGCAAAGCTGGCCTGGCCCAGATAAGTGTGTCACCTGGTGCAGGTGCAGTGGTAACAGGTAGAAATACCAAGAGCCAGCACAATTTCTGAACAAAACCCCCACCCAGTAAAGAAGCATTTTTGAAAGAATCCATGTTATGAAATAAAGGTGTAGGMTATTCTTCACAGATATCACCTTATTCCCTGAAGACATATCTTGAACTTGGACTCACTAGACTCAGGAGCAGATAGGAAACAGGAACCCTTAGAGCTTCTATCACTCACATTCTTTTCATTGCGAAGTTTAAGCCACGCTCTCTTTGCAAATCCCTATTGATTTTTCWGAATGTCACACTTCCTTTAGCTAAACAGATCCCTGCTGGTATTTGTCTTCTTCCTTTTAAGCGGAATTAAAAGTGAATGAACAAGTTTGTGGATAGCATGGATAAAGTGTTTTTTGATAGACGTGCTTCTCGTCTTCTGAACAAAGAGGAATACATTCAGCTCTGGGTACTAAGGAGAAAATATTTTCCTCAATCTCCTTCTGTATAAATCCCTCATTTAAGTSTAAATGGAAATTTACCAGAAAAGGGAAAGATAATTGTGAAGCTTACTTTTACATTTACCACTGCAGTATCTTTTTCATGCTGGATCCAGGRTACAGTGGCRTGCTTTCCTTCTGGGATTTGAAAAGACACAAAAATCCAAAAGGAGTCAGTAGGAGGTTACACTTGATTTTTAGCRTAAAGCAGGCCAAACTTTAGGTTCTTTGTTTGTTTTGTTTCTACCTCCAGCTATAAATCATCCCAAATTCATCAAACTGTTTGCAAAGCTAATCCAAGCTGGACCAAGTTACAGACTGGACCAAGATGCAGGTTTATAGTAATGCCTGAAAACAGGAAAGACTTTACATCAGAAAGGAAAAACTATCTGGTTTCATTACATGTGGCTTCAAGTTACATTACAAAAGGTTTTACATGGCTTTGATCCTCTAATTTGGCTAAAAATTGAAAAAAAAAAAAAAGAAAAAGAAGTGATCTCCATGTGCACACAGCTATTTCAGTGCAAGCATGTGACTAAATTARATATGCTGTACCCCAGTGAACTAGAGTGTGTTCCTCACAGAGAGGCTGCATTTAAATRCATAGAGTGCAAAGTCAAGACAGATTAGGTCAAACCTCCTCACTGCCAGCCACCTTGAATCCTTAATCATACCTGCTGTTGTTCAGAGCCACTCAGGGGAACAAAAAAGCCTGAATAAGTTCCTATCCTGAAAAACAAACAAACAAAAAAAGTATCCACTTTCTACCCTTATATATMTGTGTATGTAYATACACAAACACTAAAGATTTTACAAGAAGAATCTGTTTTCCATAATGCCTTCTTATGGAGCCACAATTAAGTGAGYCTTTAAGAGAGAATATTAAAGAAATGACTTCAAGAAATGACTTCACTAGAAGCAGTTTTACTACAACTGTACTCAATATTATTTTTTTAGTTGCAGACCTCCTGCCTTTCATTCTTGTGTGCTGTTGCTGAAGAGGAATTGCCAATTCTCTTCGTTCCCCTGGAGCTTGGAGCACAGCACTGAAGAGCAATCTCCTTTCCCACAGATCCTCAGCATCASTTAAATGGGGCAGCAGGGCAGAGCAAGAGGGGCACAAGTTTCCCCAAAGYAACACAAGTGATTGCTCCTTTAGCCAGTAGGCTGCAGGACAGGCCACAGTTCCATACCCAGGTTTGGTGCACTGAAAACTCCTTTTCTTTTAGTAGATAGGAGCTGCAGTGGCTCCAGGCCAGCTAARTTGGGTTTACAGCTGCTTTGCATCACTGAAACAGCATGAAAAGCTGCTTGAATGTACAGTGAATCTGGCCCTAGATGTCTTAAATCTGTAATATTTTCTTCTGTCTCATCTAATACGGCTGTTTTCCTGCATTTTACAAGCCTGTTAATTAACATATGAAATTCAAATGAACTGTGATCAGTTCTGCTAAAAGCACTCATTCCCAAGCAGTCCTTTCATGTCTGCATGAAGTCTGCATGAAGTGGGATGACTTGTGTAGCTGGTCAGTATTTTCTGGGCTGTAAGTGTCCTTTCCACAAAAGTTTGAAAATACATGTTTGTATTTGTTACCTACAAGAAATTGCAGCAGTTAATTCCCTTGTGAATTCACATAAAGTTTGATACAGCCAGAGCTATATCAGTCAGAGCCTTTTTAGCATTATTTCCCAGGCATGCACACCTTACCTATTTGAATGCTTATTCTTTGCTCTCTTAGTAAAATATCCAAACAAAACAGACAAACTGGGGCACATTTTCTGTTTGTAGTGTCTGCTGAGCAGATTTTCAGTGAGTTCCAGGTCTCTACCCTTCCTTTCAATAAACCTGGTTACACTTGCTTTTTGGAATGAAAGTGAAGAGGCATCATTCTGTACGTCACACCAGACTGGGAGTTTTCTTACCTAAATGTTTTGACAGCCACAGTTCCCACTGATTGGTACTAGTACTTTGCCACAACAGTTCAATAAATAATACTTGATTTTGAAATGCTAAAATGTTAATTAGTTGGGGAGTGCTCTTTCCATCACCAGCATGGTGTTTTACCCTGAATAGATGCCTCAAGTTGTCTTGGGGAAGGCACATGCAGGAAGGTGACTGCTGTGAATTTCTGCCTATGGGAAGGAAGAAGTGTCACCTGGGAAGGCTGTGGGGATGGCAGGCACAACCAGACCTGGAGTCAGGTGGGTGGAAAAGGGGGAGCAAGTAATGTCTGGGGTGCCTGGAGCAGGAGAGAAAGCGGAATGCCAGCGGCTGGTCTGTGGTTTGTGATAATGAGTGATGAGCACAGTTTTGATCACTTGGGATTTAAACCTTTTGCTTCTCACATTTAAGCTGCGTTTTTTCAAAGTTTCTCATGATTTTTTGTTTGCCTTTTWAWTTTTTTTTTWAATTTAGAGCAATAATGAATCTTTTTATGCAGAGGAGTATGTGCTGTGCCCCATGATCTTGCTGTGGATATTCTGTGTAGATCAATGTGTCTTCTGTGGTCTATTTTATTTATTCTTAACATTGTCTCATGTTCTTACCTTTCCTCTACAAAATAAGCATAAAAATGCACAAAAATGGGTGAACTGTTAGGGAAGGAGACCCAGTGAAAAAAAAACCCAAAAACAACAACAAAACAACAACAAAGATAAGAGAGAACAAGCAAACCTCAGACTCTTTAAACTTGCTATTTCAAAACAGCAAGCAACTTCTAAAGCACAGGTCAGAAGGTACTCCTCTTATTGCTGTTACCATAGCAGAAACACATAAATGTGATTAAATAAATAAAGCTAATCAGAAGCAAAAGAAAAAAAAATTGCAGTAAAACCAGCTCAAGTTAACCTAGTCTCAGAGGACTTTGAAAGAAAACATACTTCTAAAGATGTTCTGTGAGAGATTTTAGGCACAGCTGCAGGAAAAAAAAGGTATCCTTTTCCTCTCCCTGGAAGCATTAAATCTGTTCTGGAAAGTAAACAAAGTCGACTAAGTTTCACAGAAAAAACAGATTGAAGCCTAGAATGCTAAAAACGATGAGAAAAAAGAAAAATGTCCTGAAGAAAGGCTACTGGATAATTTTAAGGAACTTTAATGTCAGAACAAGCAACCCAGGCACATTAATCCTATCTTTACTTGTCTCTTGTGATATGGAATGTAACTTAAAAGGAATTTTTGAAAAAGTAAAAGTAGTAGCAGACAAAACCAGATAACAATTCCCCTGGTGTAAGTCTACAAATCCATAAAATAAGCAAGTTTATATCACTCTATGGCTGTCAGACTGTTTCAGAGGAGCTAGTTTACCATTTTCTGAATTGTAAAGGCCATTAAAATGTTTTATCTCTTATCTGGATGTATAACCTTCTTCTTTAAAGCAGGTCTTCTGATCCCTCTACAAATGTTAGTGAATACCTACAACAGGAACAAGAAACAAAGTCTCAATTTCCTGTATGTAGTATAGGGCAGTGATTGAGAGTACTGAGGCTGGATGTGCAGAACTTGAGGAGTTTACCTCTAATTGGAATGAAAAAAAAGGAGGGAGCTGTAAAGACCAGAAGACACTACTAAGCATTCTGAAAKAAAGCTGTGGATCTGGGAGGCAGTTTTTAAGCCTGTTCCCATGGTTGAGCAAAATTCCTGCAGCATGCTGTAGRGCTGGAGCATATTTGCTGGGACTGTGGATAGCCAGAAGTCTTGCTGTTCAGTGAGATGACTGTTTTCTCTCAGCTTGACAAATGACATGCAGCTCTGAYAGCGCAGTTCTTCTTTGCTGGCCATCACCCCTACGGACACTGGCCAGAACAGCAGCAGCAGGAACATACCCTCCAACTGACTTAATCACATGGAGCCCAGGAGACTAGTGAATAGAGCTGTTAACTCTCTGTTTAGTTTGCTTTTCCCATCTGTGTTTTATTAAACTGAGAGCAAGATTTATTCACTTTTTTTAACATCACGATCTGTCGGTGTCCAAGAGGATGGTTGATGTTAAGGTATATACACACAGTTTAACCTGGCTGAAGGCCAAAGAGGCCTATGATTCCCAGCCTAGACAATTTATTTACAGAAGGACACTAAATCCCTCTACTCTAAAATATTTTAGAAAGGATGAGCATGGCTTCCCACCCTCTCAGGAACACAATACGTGGAGAACACAGTGAAGGAGCAGGCTCTCCAGGCATTCAGGCAAACACTTCAGTTTGACTGCACTCCTGACAGCCCCTACACAGTCACAAGTACCAATGATTTTCTGATTTCTACTCCAGGAATCTTAAACAGATTAGAAATACCAGCTCTGTCTATAGATACTTCTAAAAACCCAGAATCCTGAATGGCTCAGCTGGTGAACTGCACTTCATGGGAACTGAAATTATGTGCCAGGCTCTCCACTGTAAGGTGGGATAGCTGAAGCACAGACACTTGCATGCCTAATGAGTTACTGCAGGAATAACACTTGCTTCAAAAGAAGAAAGGAACCAAAATCCCAAAAGATGGGATTTCTAATTGCTTTGAAAAGATACACTTTTCATCAAATAATAGGGTTAACTCAAGACAGAAATATGAAGTGTGTTTGTCAGAACTCTAAAGAGGTTTTAAAAGCATGTAAGTTTCAAGCAGGAACAGATAAAGCTCCCAAAATAGAGCTTCAATATAAGCACCCCCCAAGACTTGACAGTTTTCCAAAACTTCTGGGCATTTTCTTCTTAACAGGGAGCTCCTTTCTGTAACATACTGCTCTCTCTCTCATCTCTTAGTCATCACCTTAGTCACCACATCTTAGTCATTCTCTCATCAAAACCAACATGGTGACAATCCACTTACTCTASTGCCTTGTTCACATCCCTGCAAGTACACTGTGGATTATCAGGCCTGCCAGAATTGTAATTTCCAAAACTTCTGCATGCTMCTCTTTCCAAGCAAATGCCTTCATAACATCATATGAGTGCTATATTGTGGCACCTACACAGAACATCCTCATATTACAATGATTCTTTGTAATACKAAGGCTCATGGTGTCTCTATGGCAATAAAAAATATCCTAAAGACAAAATTGTTACTACAGTAGATCTTATAAAATGAACCGTATCTCTCAGAGCTTGTTCATAGCCTACCATTGGTTTGCTTAGAACAGTGTTTTTATCCCTCAATAATCCATTTGCCCCAGAAAAGKTAACACAGACTGCAGAATTTGGTCCCATGTGTGATAGCTGCTGTTTTGAATTGACTTTCAGTGTTAACAAAAGAGTAATGTCTTTTGCTAGCTTTATTCAAGAATGGTCTTTTTTTTCACGCTCTTTCACAATTTTGTCCTCTRTGTGATGACAGTAAGAGCTGTGCATGAACCAGTACAAAATACAAAGCAGTATTCATGTGTTTTCTCATTTTTACAGCTTTTAAGAACACTGGCAGAAAATGATGGAATCTCCAAGTTTCATTTTTCTTAGTTTCTAATGAAAGAAGAATTCTAATTGTATGCAGTGCTAAACTGAAGTGAGAACTTGGCCACTATACTGAGTCATATCCTTCAGCTCCACTGGATTTTATTCAATACATTAAAAGCAGACTGTATGAGAGTGATTCCTAGAGGAGGTAGCAGACACTAGGAGAAAAACCTAATCCCTAAGCTCTGTGTTAAAAGCTCTGTGACTTATGTTTTTGAATGAAAACCTGTGTCTGGAGTGTTCTGCACTGAACTAAATTCTCCACTGTCRTAGTGATACCTAAACTGACAGCTCCTTCAGATTCCCATTTCCSTTTTGGGGAATACAGGTACAAGGCAGCCTATTTTAGCAGTACTATAAGAAACTTGGTTTAGGTATTAGGAAGGTGTTAGGGTGACCCATCCCATTGAGGAAGTTMTCTCTTGTCTTGCACAGTGGCAATTTATGATGCTTGAGGATGCTTGTGGTGAGAAAGGGGGGTGAGGAGAGCTGAATCATCACTTGATGTAGGTGCCTTGTCTTTCTTCAGAGGGGCAGATGACAAAATTGGACTTGGTTTTGGGGTCTTTTCTTTTCTTTTCTTTTCTTTTCTTTTCTTTTCTTTTCTTTTCTTTTCTTTTCTTTTCTTTTCTTTTCTTTTCTTTTCTTTTCTTTTCTTTTCTTNTTCTTTTCTTTTCTTTTCTTTTCTTTTCTTTTCTTTTCTTTTCTTTTCTTTTCTTTTCTTTTCTTTTCTTTTCTTTTCTTTTCTTTTCTTTTCTTGTTGGAGACACAAAAGGTCCCTCTCTTTATGACCTCAAGATCACCAGTAGCTTGAATACCATTGCAAAGTTCATCTTTCTCTGTCAATATGAGAACAGAAAGTGATCCAGCTCCAGATACAGGGACTTTGAGCTCCAAGACATCCTTCCATATCCTCGAATATGGTTTAAGGACTGTTAGGCAAAAATGTCTTCCTTCTCCTCAAAGCTACCYCTATTTACAGCAGATTTTTTAGCAGTCACAGAAACTGCAAAGAGGTCCTCATACCCAAGGCAGTTTCACTGGATATGCAGACAAATTCTAAAGTAGACTAAGTAAAATAAACACAAAATTATTTGTAAAAATATATATAAAAGAAGACAAACCTAGTTAAGTATCATCCCATCCAATTGCTTAAATTTAAAATACTTAGTCAAAGATTAGTGAAAATGAATCCCTCTGAAGAATAAAATTACTTGCTAGAATAACTGCCAGAGTGCCATTTTTATAACCACTAAAGTACTAGGATTGACTCAATTTKCCTTTTCCTGCAGTGTACTTTATTTGTAAGTCTTTTTCTTAGTTTTGGTATAAGTGCATCTGAGTTCATAATGCACAGACATTTTSAGATGTCACTGCCTCTAGGTGTAATAATCCCAAGTCAATTCCTTTTTCAGATTTTCAACAAGGAATACACTAGATTTAGGGTTGGGTTTTATTCTGTTTTTTACCAAATATTCTTTGCAACAGATGTTTAATTAAAGGCTGTTAGACAATTTAAACTTCTCAGAAGAATACAAATAAAAGCTGTTAATGAAGTAAATATCTGTTTAATTTACAAACATCAGTAGCATTACTGATATCAGTCCAAATATGACAAAGCACACTGCATTACACATGTACATCTAACTTTTTTTGTAAAAAAAATAATAAAATAAAATTGAAAAAACATCTGCATTTTTACAGGGTACCCTGGGTTTTACTGAAAGAAGAACACAACCCACTATTGATTACCAGTTCTACATTATAATTTAGCAGCAACATGTTAACATGGGGAACATTAGGGCAGTAAAGTAGTTTTATTATTTGGGGAAAATCACAGTTTTTGATAGCACAGCCTTTTTTTTCTTTTTTATCAAAAAGGTAAAGAACTCCATGGGAATATTAATTTATAAAGATCTATCTTCTAATGTCATTTTCTACACGCCATCTTATTTYCTGTAAGTACTGCATATAGGGAAAATTAACTTCTCTACAATTGCCATCTAGTGTAAAGATATTTTCTGTAATATATTACAGGTTCTTGGAAGGTGTCCTGAATATCTGCTATATGTGAAACTGCAAATTGYCACCACTTTCTATTCAGTGACACCAAGTGGTCAGATTCTAAGGAAAAGTAAAAGGGAATGGAAAGGAAAAAACAGACYGAAAACATTTACCCCAAGACGACATGCTACGTTAGTTCTATTGCAAAAAAATCCTGATTTTTAAGTCCTTTAAAAAAAATTACAAAAATACTGGGACAAATATAAATTAATATATATTAAAGCATTGAAAAACAGTAAAAGGGATGGCCTAAAAGGGTTAAGTACAATGTACTTTGATACAATAAATATTTCTCAATGAAACCCAATGCTGTATAGAGTTGTTTAGAACTCATAGAAACAGAAATCCATATTATTACTAATTTATCCATCAATAATCTATTTTATCATCCCCGGAACATTTATATTACAAAAAATTAATACTGTAAAAGGGAAGATAAACACTTCTTTATGCTTCTTTTGCTAACATGCTGACATAAAAGTACACATCATCAGGAGATTTCAGGATTATAGTATATTCTTGTATCTCCCATTTCCCATTCATTAAATGAGACCCCCATCTTCTTAAGATGCTTAATAATTCCAAAAGACAAAATGTGTTTCAAACACTTGTTATTTCTGTGTAATCTGATTCTTTTTGCTCAAAAAGCTTCCTCATCCATAGGTAAGTGATTGGTAGCATCTGTCAAGACAGTAAAACAGGACTGATACAAAAGTGAAAAAAAMCAAGCCTCGTGTTCTGGTCAGCATTTCATCTCTGAGCTGTTAAGTTGAAAGTCACATGTGTATGGTGTCAGTGTATCTTCAGCATGTTACAAAGAAGAATCCATGTTAAAAGCAGTTAAAAGTTTCCCATCTCTGCTGCAATGTTACCAGGTCTTTTTTTTTTTTTTTTTTCAAAGCTCCTCTTGGGTATGAGAAGTCTCAGTTCAAGCACTTGAATCTTTTATTTTTTTTTTTTCCAATGAAGAAAAAGTCTTTATTCTCATAATAAAAATAAGTCTGTTCTGTATTTTACAATATATTTCAAATATTTCCACTATGAAGCATTAATTAGTCCGACACGGTCAATAAGTATACAACATTTTCAAAAGACAAGTGTGACAGGGACACTTAGGAGGAGGGACAACTTGTACAGCCACACTTCACCACTTTTTCCACCTCGTCCACGAAGGAGGCTCCGTCGGTGCACTCGAAGGCGTATTTCCGCCGCTTGCTGCGCAGGGGCCCGCAGCACTGCCCGCCCGAGCAGCCGCCGCTACACTCTAGTCTCGATACCTTCTTGGTCGTCTGGCACGCAGCGTAGCCTTGCTGCTTTTGGTAGTAATCTCGGACTCGTTCCCCTCGACAGGAGATTTCTGCGGGAGACAGCGTTTCAAATGAGAGATGCGGCTCTGAGACACGGCTCCGAGAGCGTGTAACACAGGCAGATGCTGTGTTGCTGTTTGCAGTCGGGATTGATGTTTTAAAATTAGACTGAGACTGTAGATTGGAAACTAGTGTTTCTACCAAACACAATTTGATTAATGCTGGGTTTCATTCCCTATACCTCCTATTTTCGGTAAAGACTATATTATGTATATGTAAACCATAAATACGAAGCTATTACAATGACAAGAAAATTGGAAGCTTAAATCCTTTCCTCTTTTATAAAAATACACATCTTCTGTTGCTACATTGCTTGCAGCTGGTTCTGTTTACCATAGGGAAATGTTTCAGAGAGCATGCAATTTAATTTATTAGACCTGGAGTTTAATATTATTCAAACTCTTATTTAATATAAGTTACATTCTGCTAGCTTCATAAATTACTGAGGTAWAAAGGCAGCTAAAAATGAGACATCTGTTAAAAGTTCTACAACCGTATTCTTCTATTCACATCTATGTACAATACAAAATAAATGCCATCTGGGGTAAGGGAAAAGGAGGGAGAGGGGGAGCTTTGATAGGCAAAGGAAAAAGAAAAAGGTAGGGGGAAAAGTCATCCTGTTTTCATCCATCTCACCTGCATAATTCGCTGTGATAAATCAGTTGAAGCTGAGAGGTCAAAAGTAGAGTTTGTGATAAAACTAGGAGCAGAATCATTGGATTTGGCTTCTCAGTTGCAGAAGGTAGGGAAACAATAAATACAGAAAGATACAGCAGGTAAAAGGTAATAGTTAAATATAGCAAAAATGTGTTTCTGAATAAAGGCAAAAAAAAAAAAAAAAGAAATGTTTTCACAGCAAAACATTTGATGAAAAAATCCTCAAAATGTAAACAAATTCATGGGAAAGGCTTGATTTTTCTCTCATCAAGATAAATTCATATGGTAGAAAAAAAAAGCAACAAATGTGTGTGTAGTGRAAAAAAAAAATTGGTCATGTTTTTGGCTGTTCATGTGCTTGGCTGTTCATGTTTTACTAAAAAAGCCTGTTTTCTAAGACCACRACAATATTAATGAATTCTTTTTACCTTTATCACAACTGTCCCCCGTGTATCCGCTGCTGCATTCGCAATATGGTTTCCCAAGTCCTGAAAGCCTACATTTGCCATGTTTACACCTGATGGATTGGCAGGGGTTAAGCAGCATTTCCTCTTCATCACAGAGGACTCCCCCATGTCCCTGCAGGCATTTACAACTGTATGAAAATGCATTGATCGGCAAGCAGGTACCATGCACACATCTACAGGGGAAACAAGCCCAAGAGAATAAAAATAAATTATTCATCAAAGTTCAGGCTAAGCAACATTAACTACAAATACTTTGGACTGTACTCAGAAGAAATTGCTTTGGTTTCTAATGGACTTTTTCAGTGAGATGCAGTGAAGTGGTTTATAATTGGTATGCAGGTTTACACAAAACAAGCTGCAGTACAGAAGTCCCTCTCACCAGATAATAGCCACTGTAGATGTGTTATGGAAAAAATTTTACAGGCCACAGCTATTAAAARCAACATTTCCTGTCTACCTAAATTTTAAGCATGCTTTTGAGAAGAACACAGCAAARTCAAGTCAAAGAAAAATGAAACTCACCTGAAATTCTGGTTTGTGTATCATTTAAAAGAAACTCTGTATTGGCACTCATGAAGTATGGGGCTCCCAGCACAAAGACAGGTCAGGCACTTCCTAAGGGAAACTATTCTGACTCATACAATGGCAGTTTCAAGCTGAACATGTGCTTTCCCTTCAAATACATTGGTCTGTATTGCCAACTGCAAGTAGTAGGGTCTTGTAATGTCTGAGGCAGGTKTGTGCTTCACAGCACTCACCCAGAATTCATACCAAACCTCACAYTAGATGAGGCTGTGCATTATCAAGCCTCACCCAAAGTGATTAAAGCAGCTAATTTCCCAGTTGAGATTYGAGAAACATTTGTGGCAGGCTCAAATCTTGTTAAGACAARAAACATTGTGAGTTAATCTGCATCTGCTAAGTTTTGATACACAGTAGTATGGGAACACACAGCTGGTCTTACTTCTTTTTGAGAGAGAGGTGGTGTTTCCCAAAAGGAGGATGCTTAATTACCTGTTCCTAGCTGCAAGCTGAACATTARAGATTTCATCTTCTGAAACCATCASYAATGACTTGGATTAAAATTACTTCCCTTTCCTCATTTGGCAGCACAGGATCAATAACTTTCTTCCAAAAATAAAGTTATTCTCTTTAACTGTTGTTTCCACAGAAAAATTTTCTACCTGCATACTGTTTCCTAGGGAGATCACAGTGAAAATTCCTCTGKGAGGGAACCCAATCCTGACATACAAGTCACCCTTCCTGATGTTTCTGCTCTCTAATGTTTTTCCTCTCTATAGTGTATGACTTTTGAACTCACAACCTACTTAGTATGTTATGATAGCCACCTAAATAAATTTTAAAAATTGAGATTAATAAATATAAAAGTCCCATTTGATCTAAAACAAAATCATGTTTCAATTTGAAGATAGCAAAAAATAATCTAAAATTGCATGTTGTCTTAAAAGAAGAAGTCTATTACTAGCAACATCTAATTTTGAAATTTTTAAGATATATAAATATATTTTTAAGAAATATAAAACTAATTGGTTACACACCTCCAACTTCTCTATTAAGTCCGTATTTTGAAGCAGCCACGTTCTTTACAAAAATTAAAAATTGTTCCTGTGGTTGAAGTCTGATATTCCAAGACTGTTATTAAGCAATTCAAAATGGAAGGCTTAGACAGTMTCACAGGGCAGATAGCTTTTGTTTAGTTTTCATTATGTTCAGCATTTGATCTTTTCACCATTTTTAAAACATCYACTTATAGGACATCTGATCTACCAAGTCACTCAGGTGGCACTGACATCCTGTCATCCTCTATACAGGCTTTAGATATCAAAGCAATCTGTGTCAAGATCTTTGGTAAAGTTTTGCTTGGCCTTAGAAGATGATTAAATTTTAGCTAATGCCAACTCTCATACTTTTGTTTCCACCTGCTCTTTGAAGCTCTAAATTTCATCTTCAGACCATACTGAAGGGAACATCAAGCTAAGTGCAAACTCTCGGGCKCAGTTTCATCTCATCTAATTTTAGGTACCTGTGCCAGGCACTCAAGTTGGATGTATAATTGCCATAAGCTCCAGACACAGTCAGTCATGGGGAGAAATGAGCTTATCTAGAGGATGAGAAGACAACTTCAGGTCTTATTTATTCTTTTGAATTGTGCTTATTCCTTTACTGACTAGAGAACAAACTTTGGTCACTGTATTTTGCATTGAAACACCTAGATGCAGGTAGAGTAAATGTGTCTTAAGCCTTTTCATGATGTGCAGGGATCTCTAAAAGATCACCTATATTTTTGAAACAGTCATAGTGACAATTCTGTTGCTCAGATAAAGCAGAATGTCAAACTGTGAAATCGCTGCACTRTATTAGATGGATAAAATACATTATTCAATAGACAATTTAGACATTAATGAAGAAATGCAGAATTAAAATCCCCAGGAAGTAAAGAACAACAAAGCCCTCCTCCACTYCAAATAAAAAAATTCAGGTTTGGCTTTCTCTCTGAAAAGCTCRCAGCACTGTATAAAGCTGAAACAAATTCAACACTTTAAAAAGCAAACTAAATATTAACACTATGCTCACTTACTTCTTTCTTTGATACTGCCTACACCTGATACCAATAACTTCGTAATTTGCTGCAAAAAAGCACTCAGTTTGAGTGCTAATGTGCACAGTTAAAAGAACCAATGAAGAATCTGGTATTTCAAGGACAGTTTAAAGAAATTCTCTGGCTTTTCTGATSATAGAACTTGTGGGTACAATTTGATGTTATTTTTTAATCCAGAAGTATTGCAGTGTAAAGTCACATTTGCATTTTTTAACCTGCTGTGACTACCCTTCTTTAAAGTTACTGTGAAAGAGGACAGCCTAAGAAAACGACCAATAAAAATAAAATGCTGTTATGATATCCTTCAAAACCTAACTGCTCTAGATCTGGGAAGAGTTCAAAACTTGAARGTACTGAAAGAGTCTATAACCAATACAAAGAAAACTGTGTTGCAAAGCATGCTAACTGCTGTATAAAACTTTAAAGGGTCAGACTCTCCACACACTATGTGAAAAGATGTTTTAAACATCGTTTTATATGGGACTTGAAAATCATCTTACTAGAGCCTCTTAGCAAACTTAGACCACTGGTCCTTAAAAGTCAAAAAATTACATAGGAAAATGCTGCACTNAATAAAACCAAAACCAAAAAACAACCCAAATAAACAAACAAAACCCCAAGAAAGCCCAAAAAAGCCAAACATGTTTGCCAAGCTGTAACAGGGACAGTGGTAAGGACAAACAGAATGACATCTTGTTGTCCAAGATCAATACAGARTAACTTTGAACTTCTGAAGTTTCTGATCTTCTTGTGCTGGGAGTCCATGAATTCAAACTGAATTTGTCTCTACAGTAAATTCAAAAGATGAATATGCATAGATATCAATACTATAACATATTATATGTAATTATACAATTATCACAATTATACATATCTTTTTCTATCTCCACACATTTATACACAAGAATCTCTCTACAGACATACATAAATACCTAAAATAAAATTTTCTGCTCAAATTGGTAAATAGAACTAACACACTCAGACTGAAACAGAAATTCACCATAAAGAYTGAAATCCATTTTTCTGCTAAAACCTGGGGTACTCTGAAAATACAAAATATCAGATATGTCCATTGTATCATTTTTCAAAAACACAATAGAGATTATTATTATTAGTTTTATGATCTCATTCAGTACAATTAAAAACAAGAAAAAAGGGTTTTTTTGCATTCGCAACTTCTTCAAAATTATTTTTGTGCCAAGTGTCATACCCACAGTTGCATCAGTGCATCTCATTACAAAAGAAGCCCATACAGAATATGCAAGAGCACCTCCCAGGCTTTAGGCAGAACTTCAGTGAGATGTGTGAATCTGCTCCCCTAAACTGGGGACTTTAACTGATTAGGTTTATGGAAACAATATATACTCTAACCTGGATGCTGTTTTCACTTTTACATGCCTAGGCTATGTTGCTTCTTGCAAATGTGAACTTTTATGAAAAGAAATACACGTAACAGGAGACTTATATGCACATTATACTGCTTTTTGTTGAGGAAGGACATACTTATTTCCAAGACACGGGTCGTTAGTTTGCTGATCACAGAGWGGTCCGGTCCATCCTCCTTCACACTCACAGGAGAAGCCTGACTGGCTGGTAGCATGGCATGTGCCATGCACACAGACTTTTTTATGGCAAGGCTCACAGCCTGGCAGAATTCCCACTTGCAGGGGCACATTTCTGAAGTCCTGGAGCTCACTGTTGATATACAGATTACGGATGCAGCCATGGAAGCTGGTGCCRTTCTGCCCTGGTGACTGGCGTAAAGCTGCTATGTTATTTTTCACAGGCATGCCTAGGGAATTAATAATAGCAAATAATCAGTGTAACAATCTCACARATTTCTATACCATTTCCTCAAGTTTTAGAACACTTTTAAAGGAATGCTTCTTCTTAATTAATTATTCTTAGCTATTCAGACTAGAACTATGAACAATAATCTAGTTTTTGGAAATTGTCCTAGTTGCCAAGCATGCATGTAAGCCTCCAAACCTGTAAGTGTCTAAGTCATACTTAAGAGATTAATATAAAACTTTATCAGAAAGGAAGCTCAGAGCTGTGAAAAGGTCAGCTCTGTCTGGTTTTGACCTAATGCATTTAAGTCCAGGATAGCACTCAGTTTCTGAATCCCAGAAAAGCAAAGGCTGTTGAAATTTAGCAGCTGATATGTCATTTTTTGTAAGCTAAGATACTCAAATCCAGAASAATTTAGTAGGACCTGCTCATCAAAATGGAGCTAGCATACACATTCCAAATGCGAAGTTTTGCTATGGAAAATTTCTTGGAAAGGACAGTTTAACAGGTTGAGATTCCAAAGCCAAAAATAGTTTTGTTTGGCATGTCTCAAAAACAGATTAATAAAATAAAACTAAAAGCCATTCATAGTTTACTGTTACAGTCTAAACCAATYAATAATAACAATAATTCAACATCAAACTCCTTCTGTRTATATACTTTTAAATAATGCAAATKTCCCCAGGGTTGACCATATTCAGAGTAATTCCTCTGTTACAATCTGTAGTTGTTACAGGTGTAATTAGAGCAGTAGGTGTATGTGATGAACTTATCCTGTTACAATCACTCGAGGGTAATTCAGAAGGAACATTACTATCAARCTTTTTCTTGTAAACATGACGTTTCTTCTACTCCTACCCCCTGCTTTTTGTTTTCTTTTAACTTATTGCCAACATATTAGCCTATAGTTCTTAAGGTACTGCTTTCTATTAATGAATACRCAGATGCCTAAATGAGTCCTGAGACTCATAAGTAAAGGAAATCAAAGTGCACTGAGCATTAAAAAGGATCTGTTTACCCGAAAATAACTATTCTTTTTAGCTGCATAGGTTTATTCCTAGACAAAATCAACAATTTTCATTCTGGTACTTAGATAATGRCAAGAAAGCAGCAATGTTCTGCATAGTTGCTCCTTAACCATGGAAACTGATACTGCCAAATAATTTTCTATATTACTCTGAACAGTTCAGAGTCATGCAGAAATACTGTCCAACCTTATGAAGTAGACCTGCCTTTCATTTAGAGGTTATTGTAATTTCTTTTGTGCTAGGCTTCAGTGATTATAGAAATTAACAATATTGTATCCATACTGGTGAAGAGCCAAACCTTCTTTGATCTTACCAGTTAAGTGTATTGGGTTTGTGTGGCCAGGCTTTGGGTAGTGGGGGGGGCTACAGGGGTGGCTTCTCCAAGRAGCTGCCAGAAGTGTCCACCATGTCCAGCTGACTCCAGGATGAACCTCTCAAGGCTGCCTCAAGCAAGCCAGTCAGTGATGGTAGCAACAGCTATGTGATAACATATCTATAAAGGNGATGGTAGCAACAGCTATGTGATAACATATCTATAAAGGAAAAACCCCGAAGAGTAACCACACAGATGTGACCAGAGAGAGTGAGAATATATGAGGAACAGCTCTGCAGACATGGGAGTCAGCAAAGCAGGAGGGGGAGGGGGGTGCTCCAGACACTGGAGCTGCAATTCCCATGCAGCCCATGGTGAGGCAGCTGTGCCCCTGCAGCCCATGGATGTTCACATGGGCACCTGCAGCCCATGGATGTTCACAGGGGAGCAGAGATCCACCTGCAGCCCATGGAGGAGACCCATGCCAGAGCAGGGAGATGCTTCAGAGAAGACTGTGACACCATGGAAAGCCTGTGCTGGAGCCGGCTCCTGGCAGGACCTGTGGAGAGAGGAGCCCCCACTGGAGCAGTTTTTCTCTGGTCTTGTGACCATGTGGGGGGACCCACGCTGGAGCAGCCTGTTCCCAAAGAACTGCACCCAAAAGGGACCTAAGCAGGAGCAGTTTGTGGAGAACTGTCTCCCATGGGAGGGACCCACACTGGAAGARGGGAAGGACTCCTTTCTCTGAGGAGGAAGCAAGTGATGAACTGACCATAACCCATATTCCACCTCTTCCTGCATTGCTTGCAGGAAGGAGATAGATAATTGGGGGAAAAAAGTTAAGCCTCAGAAGGAGGGAAGGATGGTGGGAAGGTGTCTTCAAGAAATTTTTCACTTCTCCTTATCCTATTGTGATTTGGACTGGTAATACATGAAATAAATTTCTTCAAGTTGAGTCTGTTTTGCCACATCAGTAACTGGTGAGGGATCTTTCCTTGTCTGCATCTTAACGTACGAGCTTTCATTGTACTTTCTCTCCCCTGTCCAGCTGAGGAAGGGGGAGAGAAAGTACAGAGTGGCTTTAGTAGGCACCTGGCACCCAGCCAGGGTCAAACTGTAAAATAGACTATGAAGTATTATAATAAAGGACTMAGACTGCAAACAATCATGAGTTTCCATTTCCTCACATCTACTTGCCATATTCTCAAACCAGGGACAGGGCACAGTCATCAAGGCCCCATCACCCTGTTGTCTCCCTTGAAAGTCACACTCAGATAAAGTTCATAGAAAATGCTTGAAGTATCTCAGCAGAATAGATGCACTGAACCTACTCTTTTTTAAAATAATAGGCCTAAAAAACTAAGCACACCTACGAACTAATAAACTAGATGTTATACTTGAAAGTGTCAGGAAATTTAGATGTGCTTTCTGGGAACCATATAAACATGTATGTATGTTACCAGACAATAGATGTTATAGCACATGATTCAAAATTTCTTTGTCTATATTCTCTAATAAGGGAGATCCTTGGAAATGCAATGCAAACATATGCACAGGCTTTCAGCCTATACAATTTTGCTTCTTCTAGCAAGACATTAAATGTCAGAAAGACAAAATGTGTGTAAAACTTGCTTATATTCTTTAACAATATTTRTTAGATAATTCTTTACCAGTTAGGAAAGAACTGACTAGGAAACAATACATAAAAAYATTTCAGATCTATTTTTGGCAAGGTAAGAGTAGTTGTTCCTACCCCCTTTTAAGCTTTTGGACACTGAACCTGACAACAGGTAAATTTACTGTTCAAGGAGGCAAATGGTAGGAATCTCTCTTTAATAACAGTCACACAGTAAAACTGCCAAAACAAGTATCTAAGCTGCCAGAGCAGATCAGGCACAAATGAGAAGCAGCTGATACTCTACCTGTCTCAGAAATAGGGACATCCATGAAAGAAGGTGCCACTCTCAACTAGTAAAACATGCTCTAATTTCTGAGAGAAGAATGTGRAGTATCAGTGATGTCTGTGACTCCTTTGAAGAATTTTTGAGAAGAAACAGACTGTCCCTTAAGAATTCTTACAAAAGCCATGCACTTTCAATTTGATTTACTGAAATTTGTTACAGAGAGACTGAAAAATAACAAGCACGTGTACTCTTACCACACAAAAGAGCCATACACTTGGAAAAGGCAAAAAAAACCCCAAAAGGTATAAATCAATCACCTCACTTTTGGTAAAAGTAATGTTAAATTGCCCCTTTCAAACCAAGCTAAATATTGTAACCTGACAATATTGTGATATAGAAAAAAAAGGGGGAAGGCACGGAGAGAGGGAATGAGAGAGAATGAGAGCACACACTGTACAAGGGCTTGCTGTCAAGTCTGAATTTCAGCCTGCCAACTGAGGTGATGCTTATCAGAAATGCCATTTTAGCAGGAAAGTGGTAAGAGTAAGTGTAAGCTACATGATGATTTAGGTGTCAAACCAAGACGTTGGCAAAGATAAAAATACTGCATAAAAACCTAGTGAGAATTTAAGTTCTTAACGGATGAAAATGGATAATCAAATTCCCTAAAAAATCTAGGCATAATTGGATAAGAAAAAAATTATTTAATCTCAAAAAGATGGGTAGTATAAAGATACAAGAGTGAAAATTACACATCTTGAGAATTTTAAAAATCATAAACAGATGAATTAAACAAAGAAGAGAAAAGATTAAGAGCCGAACATCAACCTACTGGATTTTTTTTCTTTATTTTGTTACTATGTGCTTCTATGACTGGTTTTCATTATTTTTTGGATCAATATTTTTTATGACAGCAGAAATAATTGTTTGTTTGAGCCTGAATGGGAAGAATTAAAATAGAATAAACACAAGACCTCCCTAATGAACATGCACTAGAATGCAAAAGACTGCTGCACTTAGGTATCAAAMCACTAAGAGAAAAGATTATTTACAAAAGTTATTCCTCTGATACTTGAAGATGATGATGCAGGTTACTGTGGTTCTCCTAATGGAGGAACATATTTGCAAGGAAGAGAACCATACATCACAAATCCACATCATAATGGTAAGAATGTGCCCAGAATAAATGTTTACTGCTGGCAGTCTGTCCCCATTTCATCAAAAGGTGCTYATAACAGACAGGAGGATTATTGTTCTGCACTAAGCTCAGCCTTCAAGTAGCACAATTGGCCTCAGCAGTCATKAAACAAACTGATGTGGACAATACAAGTAAGCAAGCACACAGTGTCTTATCAGAGTCTAGGACCCCTTCTTCCAAATGTGGCATAGGACACTTGGGAAACAGAAGTGATACACAGGRAAAAATGCAATGGGCWTMYACAGGGCATTCCTCATTTGAAGGCATCAGTACATCACACAAATGTACTACTGATGGCAYGGTTTTTTGCAAGGAGGCAAGATGATTAAGTCTAAAAAGTTGTTCTCAGACATAAAAGAATTCGGCAAAATGAAAAAGAAAGAAGGTTTTTTTTTTAACAGAAAGAACAGATAAGAAGGAAACTCCTTATGTGTCCCTTGTAAGAGTATAACGTTAACCTAAGTAGAACATGAAAATCTGTAGCATTTAAAAAGTATTCAAAAACCATGCTGAATCTCTGATCACAAGAACTYAGACTTGCTACCATGCAAGGAGGCCCTAAGTGTTGGGTGAATTTTCTGACTTTTACCTAGATTGCACAGGCCCATCAGATATCCATCAGGAACTGATAGTTAAAACTATGTGTTTGAACTCATAGTACTACAGAGTAAATGGTTCCAAATGATCAAAATTTTTCAAAYACTTTAGCTGCTCAAGTTAAACAATTAAACAAATGGGTTTTTTTCTCAAAACAAACAAAACCCAAGCCCTGACACATAGAGTGAGGCAACTGTCTGGGCACATTCTTACCTAGTGTCCTAACTCCTATCAGCTCTAAGGTGTAAGACCTCCAGACATAAATTATACTTCATGGCTTTATCATTGCTATCATTTCCTGCAGATATCAGTACAAAGAAACAGGAATAATGTAAAATGATCAAAACAGAATGCTACCATTCTACACTTTCTGAATAGGCATTACTAAATCTTCATGCAGCTAAGCAATGTTAAGCACACACCTTCAGTATAATAAAAGGCTAAATAACATCAGAAAACTACAAAATTTTATGTTCATAAAAAATAAACATAATTATAAAAAAGCAACCCATGTACTTTGAGGACATATTATTTGTTAAAATTGAAGCTATTGACATGAACTGCCAAAGTTTCATCTAAAGGTGTTATGCCAAGGAATGAGTTGAAGTTTCTTAACTTCTTAAAGAGTTAAGAAACACAAGAATGTGTTTCTTAAAGCATGCTACCAGAAYAAATTATCTATAATACTTCTAGCAAGAAGCAGTAAGATCCTCTTACCTCCTACATACAGCGGAGAATCAAAATTCAGAGTGGATTGCTTGGACAAATTGGTAATTATCTTGGGGCTTCCTCCATCAATAGATAAAGACAGAATCTGATCCATAGCTAGCAGCTCCACAATGTGGAAATTGCCATCATTAATTGTTTCCACACTGCAAAAYAAACATTAATAATAAACAGTTGATGGTCAGGTTAGAACAGTTTTTTACCTTTTCCCCCTTTAAGAGTCAATACAGTTTCAAAAAAGAACTTCTCTAGGAGTGCACTCTCCTGAAAATTACATTTGATGCAAAGACATGCACACATGCTTAAAAGCCAATACAACACAACATTCCTTCTTCTGCACTAATAATGGCAGAGCTGGAATCCCTGTTCTATCAAGACAGGGATTTGTTCAGCCTGAAAAAGAGGATGCTCTGGGGAGACCTTATAGCAGCTTTTCAGCATGGAAAGAGGACTKATAAGAAAGATGGAGAGAGACTTTTTACCAGGGCCTGTAGTAACAGAATGCAGCCTAACTGTTTTAAACTGAGAGAGGATAGATATAGATAAATAGAATGTTTTAAGTAAAATAAGTTACATAAAGAAGAAGTTTTTTTATATGAGGGTGAGTTAATATGAAACACTGGTACAGGTTGCCAGAGAATTTGTGGACTTGYTTGGAAAGACTCAGGATCAGGTTGGATGGGGCTTTGTACAACTTAATCTAGTGGAAGTTGTCCCTGCCCATAAAAAKATGGAACTAGGTGGTTGTTTAAGGTCCCTTCAAACCTAAACCATTATGTGATTCTAATGTTACTTCAAGATTGTATTTGCACTTAAGTCTGTGTAAATCCTACATTTTGCAGAGTGTGGGTTTACATATCTTGCAAGTATGAAGGCCTGAGTCAACTCCAGTGGTACATAAATCTACTATTTCATGGAATATGGAACTGCATCTAACTTTAGGCCTGCTAGACAGAATCATATCATTGGTCCAGACAGCTCCACTGACACTTGCAATAAAGTTATTTCTTATCTTTATTGGGCATGGTTATTTGTGTTCAGCTTCTGGCTAGTACAGTGAATATGAATATTATATTATTTTTTCTCATCTACATATACCATTTCCTTCTGGTTGCTAGCAAAAACTCACTAGAAGGAGAATGCCTGAAGGTTCTCAAGGTGAAAATGCTTGTTTCGAGTAGGGTGCTTATCCTGAATAAGGACAAGGTTACTCATGCTACTAGGCACAAGAAATGGCTGCCAGTGCTTATCAGCCTCAATATTCACATAGCAAGTGCAAGAATTGCTCTGTGGTTGAACACAGTTTAAGTACATCAAAGAAGGAAGAATATCATTACTCAATTCTGGGACTGAATATATCATTGTACTTGCATAACTTGTAGYCCATTTTCCACTGGAGAAACAGAGCTGAATATATGCATGAAAGGTGTGAGCTGTRTTCCAGAGACCAGACATTAAAAGCATTCCCATGAAAGCCTTCATTTGTTTCAGRGCACCATCAAATAAGTGAGCTTAATCCTATGAAAAAAGTTATTTAAATGAACCAATTGTACGATAGCCTGAAATGGACAGTCACACAGTCAATTAGCTCTTCTCATTGAGAAAGCAGGAGACTTGAAAGGGATTAAGTTCCTAAATCTCAAGGCAAAAATCAAGCAAATTACCTTAAAACATCCTTAGTGATGTTTTAATTAACCGAACTGCTTTTGTCATGGAACAGATCAGCAGCACACTTGGTCATTCACAGCTGTKACACATTAAATAGCTTCTTAGCCATCTWTTACCARCTCTGTGAACAGCTTCTGCTCACTGTGGATCAGGAATCTGCATGGTAGCATGCATGCTTTGCATAAACCCAGCTCTGTTTGAGAGTGCAAACATCACAGAGCAGACACTGGCACAATAAACACTTCATGGGAGCTGCTAGGAGGGGGACTGCCAGTTTCCATGGGGGGAAAGGAAATGGTCAGGGTTTATCATTCCTAAAGAGAAACAATTATTCAAGGTATCAAGAGGTTTGTTTGCTCTGATCAAGCAATATAAAAGATGTTATGATAAAGYTACTTAAGGCATTTCCATGAATCCAGACAAAAAAATGTGCTAAAAAACCAAAGTGCATATGACTTCTTGACTACAGGAAGCAAGAAACCCTAATGTAATGTTCTTGTTTCAAAGAAACTTATTTTACAACTTCTACAACTTCTAAAACTTTACTCAATATTATTTAAAAGAATAAGAGCAACACAAAAAATGCATTTTTAAAGMAAGGGGTCATTCCAGGGATATACAAACCATAATGTGTAAAGGGAATGTGTCTCTGAAAAGAGTTATTATTAAAAGCCTCTGGTTTAAACTGTTTCACTGGTAAAAATTTACTGCAGAAAGAGAAGCCCTCCTAGGTAAGGGTGGTTTAAATTGAAGGGGAAATAAACTCAAGGCATATCTGCAATATTTCCTGCCAATGCACTTACATTACTTCTAGCCCATTTCCCGTTGGAGATATGAGAGCTGAATGCATAGACTGTAATGAAAAGCTGTAAGAAGAACTGATTTAATGCTTCTGATACTTTGTAGATGAATAATGATCTGGGAAGAAAYAGTCCCACATTTCCAATAAATATATGATGAAAACTAGTTTAGAGAATGAAAAGATTTTTTTTTCTTTTGTGTAAAAAAAGTTAACATTTAAAAATGGATGCCCAGACAGAACAAAACACAAGTGGATCAAATTTTTCCAAATAACCATCTCCAATGAATGAATAATATTTATTGGTCTTGGCAGTGCCATCATCTCGTTTCTCAGAYTGACTGATGAGTGCTTTTGGGATGATGGCTCATCCTGCAGTCAGTTCCCATGAACTGGGAGGATAGGAGGGAAACAAAAGGGAGGGACTGAAGGAAGGACTGGAAACATTCCAGGASACAGCTTTTATAGGTAACAAGGGTACAGAAAGACAACATGCAGTGAATGGATAAAAAAAAGGTAAAACCTTGAAAAGAGCAGAAGATATCACAAAGATTCTGGGAGGGTAAAATGATAAGAACTGGAACTAATGAAGGGAGAGATTTGAGTAAAATCAAAAAGATTCWGTGCCAAAACATACTCCTTTCTAGAACCTGTACTGAAATASAAATTTAACAGTACACAGTGGAGCTATCACTAGATGCRTGKRTAYACCTATACACAAATGTGGAAATGTATATATGCTTTCCAAAATAGAGTGATGAAATCACAGACTCATTTAGGTTGGAAAAGGCTCTTRAGATCATCAAGTCCAACAACTAAACCAGCACTGCCAAGTCCACCACCAAACAATGTCCTTAAGWGCCWCATCTACTCTTCTTTTMAATACCTTAAATACCTCSATGAGRTGACTACACCACTTCCCTGGGCAGTCTGTTCCTATGCTTGRCAACCATTTATATGATGACATCTTTCCTAATATCCAATCTAAGCCCCTCCTGGTGTAACTTGAGGCCTTTTCCTCTTGTCCYAYRGYTTGTTATYTGTGAGAAGAGTCTGACCCTCACCTGGCTACARTCTTGTTTCAGATATGCCCTCAGCCTTTCTGCAGCAGCAGGTGACTTCACTACAGTTGGACTATTACATGATGGTTTTCAAATATCTCAGAAACTCACCATCATGCTTATTAGAAATGAAATGGAGGTTAATAACCATAACAGAAAAAAACGAAAACCACTAAAAGTGTGTATCTGCTTCAGTAAACRACTGTGTCCCTCTGTAACATGTCACTACATTTCCTGTCCCTTTCTTCACTACACTTGCATTCTTCATTTGTCACATAATTCAAAAGGGACAATCAACTATGTAGGGGAGATGCTTCCTATTATTTTGTAACAGTAACCTGATTGGGRCTGTTTGTTAATTGGTCACTTTGTTATTAACTCCTTCCATGTTTCTGTTTGTTTTCTTTTTCCCTGTGTACTTCTTTCCAATCTTTCTCTAGATAACTAAAACAGACAAGTGTGAATTACCAGTATTTACTATATGTCAATAATGCCAGAGAAAGCATTAAATTTATGAGAAGGAAACATATGTTTTGAAAGGGAAGAATTATTCTAGATAGATTAAAGAAATAGGAGCCAAAATAACTTGGAACAATATATGACCCTTATTCCTMCTGYTTCTTATTCTCAGACAGATGTACCYATTGAAATAAAAATCAACAAAAATAATTAAACTTCTAAAAAAATAATCTAAACTTCTTGAGTAGCCTGAACCCAAACAGAGAAGAAAAATGTATTATTTTGAATTGGAATATAATAATTTATAAAAATAATTTGTTTTCACTGAAATGTCCCAAATAGAATGCARAAGTGTCACTGTTAAAACTCTAGAAAGCAAATATACCTATATATAATTKTACAACAGAAGGTGAAAATAGAGCAAAGAGAAGATTCAAGGAAAACTGATTTAATACTTCTCCTTTACTTCTGAAAATAGTTTTACCACAAGGAGAGCAGTCAAGGCCAGGAAGTGATGCATGTTTTCTTTCTGCTCACTCTTGCAATAACTGTTTGCTAATTCTTGTGAAGTTATACAGTATCTCCCAAAAATTCAGGCAGAATTTTTCAGAGAACCAGAGAAATATGATTTAAAAAACCTCAAAAATTATACCAGAGAAATATGATTTTTAAAAAACCTCAAAAATTATGCTACAGAAGCAGCTGTGGATTCTTTCTCTTAATGACTTTGGAAGCAAAAGCCATTTCTTTTTCAAAGGTAGTGCCTTTTTTCAGAATCAAGTTTTTAGCTTTCTCTTCACTTGCCAGAGAAAAATCTCACATTATATGACTGTCTAACAGGGAAGAGAAGCTTCTATTTAATTTCTGCTTATACAGTGTAGTTTTTCATTTTACTCAGCACACCAGGAAATTATCTGGCAGTTACAAYAAAGAAAAAWCTCCACTGCTACATGTGAGTTTTACACAAATGTWTAAATATTCTGCTGAAAGCTAACTCTTATGCTGTTTTAATGCATCAAATAATATATTATTTGTCTGACATATCTGCATTACAGTCACTTGCCAACCAAATCACATCCTTTGGCAAGAAGTTTTAAGTGTCTGACAACACATTAATTTGCATATATTTCTTTTAACCACGCATTAAAAAAACGTGACTTTGATCTAAGTAATGAATAYAGGTTTTGTTTCAGTTACAACTGTGTTTCATCCAGGTTCACCTGTAAATAGCAGAGGCTGGGTATGATCCTGTGTCATAGCTGACCCTCACTCTACCCCGGTACAGCTCCACTGCTATGTGATCTTTATCACCTTTGTACAGCAGGATCCCACTGTCTTCATCTGTGGCAATCTAGTTAAAAGACAGAAATATTTAGAAACAACTAAAATCAGGTATTTAATGAAAATGAGGTATTAAGTGAATTTCTGAATTGACTGCCATAGTCTGTTGCTTCATTACAAAATTCGTTTTTGAAGGACAACCTGACAAAAYTCTTTAACTCCCCATGAATAAGCCCATCTACTTCAATATGAATACAAAGTTATTGCATTAACTCTTCTAGATTTTTAGCTCAAACTGTGAAAAACTCTTTAAGTGAGAAAATGATAACTTTGGGCCATTTTCCACATCATGAAAAATCATTTACTCTCTTTTCCAAACAAATCCACAAGCAAACTTACCTGTAGAGTGATATTGGTTTGGGGGCGGATCTTAGCTGAAGGGATTTGCAGATAGGATTCTTTGTTGATGAAGTTTATACTAATCAGCTTTTCACATTTCTCACCCTGGTAGCCTGATAAACACTGACAGATTGGTTCACTTTCTTTTATGATACACTGGGCCCCATTTTGACATTCGTAATTATCACAGGGGCTGGTGCGAGGGAGGACCATTGGCGGTGAAAACTCACAAAACAAGCCACTAAATGAAAACAGAAAACAATCAGTACTTCCAAGAAAGAACAACTTTGACAGAAGACAYACACATTTGTACTGCCTTCAGATCTTTCTCACCTGTACCCCTCTGGGCAAACGCACGTGTATCCATTAACGGCGTCCGTGCACTGCGCTCCATTTTTACATTTGTTGTCCTGGCAGTCATCAAAGTCAATATCACAATGCTCACCTACATATCCAGGTGTGCARTCACATCTGTAAAACAGGAAAGCAAATCAGATAGCACAGGGTCTTTTAACGATCCAGTATGATTATGATAAAGTTAGGGAACTACAGTAGTGCTTAAAAATCATGGAAAAGAAGGCATTACTAATACTTTGTGTGCAAAGACTACACAGCTCAATCATACTATTAGACTGGGAATCTACGTAATGAATACAGGTTTGCTAGTTAAAATGTTTGCACATCTGTCCTTAAAACAAAGAATTGTGTGCAAATAAATCTAGAGAGCCCTCATGAATAATTTAGGCAGTTTTTAGAATTTATGAGCAACACAGGATGTTACTGTGTTATTCATGGCTGCAAACACCAAACATAATCAATATGCTTGGCTGGTGAAACCAAGACAAATGATCCAAAGCTTGTACTGATGGTTATTTTCTTTGYCAACTGAACAGCTATGAATGGACCAATGGTCCATTTATGCAGTTTAAAGGTTATGGTAATTTTTTGCTCCTAAAGTTCCACCACTCTGATTTACTACAAACAGCGCCATGGTTGGTGAGCTACCAGAAGTCTCAAAACCCATCATCTGTCCTCTCTCAACCCCCACTGATCTAGAAAAAGCACATCCTCCAGAGTATGTAATGATTTTTGTTTGTTGGTTTGTTTGGGGYTTTTTCCATGTGCAACTCTCATTGCTAATGCTAGTGGCCTTTCTTCAGGCAGTTCTCATATATAAGACTGAGTGAATGCCCAGAACTCTGTCAAAAATTAATGGAAAATATTACAAATCCATGCATCCATACGATATTTTTAAAAATTAAGATGCCTTTAATTGATTAAATTAGATCTTATGATTCCCTCCTCAGTGTTGTTTCTTTTACTGTTTAAAATTTGCTCTAAGCTGGCAAGTGTGATTTTAAATAGCCATGTACTTCAATCAAATATGTTTCATTTTTTATTTAACGAGAGGCATGAACAATACAAGGGAAAACGAATATAAAGCATCCTATTAAAAAGTCTGACTGAGATACATCTTGAAGTATTCTGCATGTGYTATTTTCTGATTTAAAAGTAACAGGAAAGATTAATGGACTGGACAGTAAAGTATAAGACACTAAACTAGGTTTATTGATGTGACATGAAAAACCAATATAATGCACTACAGCAAAAAACCAACAATTTTTCCATTTTCCAGTGTGAAACTATCAACTTAATTTCACATTGAACTGAATATTTAATATTTTTTGCCATGTTTTAAATAAAATGTCATTTCATAAGGAGTGCTAATGACAATAAATAATCTGATTTTAGCACAAAAGCATGCTGTGCATAAAGCAAGTACTTGTGAGAACAATTAAAATCTGCAGGTTTCCTGTATTTATTAACCTAAAGCCTATTMAAACAACTTTAAATTGTGCATACTAATTAATCATGATAAGGATATGGTGTAATTAAAAATTAGCTTTCCTGGGGAGGGACTTCTTTACTTTATACCTTCCAGTGTGCCTTCCCAATAATCTCTTTCACAATTATTTCTCTAAAAGCAATATAATTATTCCACTTCAATTAAATGCAATTATTTTTCTACTGCTCAAACTCCTATATGGGCTTTGTGTAGACCATCATAAATACTACCTTGTGTTTCTATTTAAAATCTGGTTGGAATGAGACCTTTCAAGGATCAGTAAAATTCAGCAAAACATACTTAAGATAATAATGCAACTTTACATGAAAATAATGGCCCGTTCTGTCATAAGGCTTWACAATAATCAAAATTAGTCCTTTGAGAATAGAATTGGCTTCCACTTAAACAGAAGGAAAGGAAGATAGGCAGGATAGAAAAATACAAACTTCAGTTGGATTCTAACAACATTTCAGACTTACTTGTACCCTTTGGGTGTCAAGATACACTTTGAATCATGCTGGCAAGGATTCAAGTTTTGGGCACAGAAATCTAATTTCTCCTCACAGAGTTCACCTGRAATATAATGTATGTTGTCAATTCAGTGAAAATATCACAGTGACTTGGAAAYAGTAATGAACAGAATTTCAAAAGCAATGGCTACAAATTCCTTTGCTGACACTAAAATACACATACTTCTCTACATAGTAATGAATACCTTTATAGTAAATACCAATAAATAAACAGTAATACAGAAATAATAAAATAAATAATAATATACCTGGTAACTCCTTATAAACAATATCAACACCAATCATCTATACATGGATATAAAGTTAATTTTTAAATTCTTTTTCGTTTACAAGATTTATCTAGCTCTCCTATATAGCAACACTAGTGATTAAACTCACTAGAACAAAAAAGCTATCAATATGCTTTTCTTTTACTYATTTCTAAGCACAGAAATAGCCAGATTTGCACTACCACTGTAAGTAATCTATTACCTGAAAAAAACCTGTTAATATCACTGCATGTCAATACAATTCCAATTATCCAAAAATGAAAACTTGTTTTCTACTTTTCCTTAAATATGACTCTCCATTTTTTGCATTTGTTAATGTACCATAATTATCTATAATCTGTTCTGTGAAAAGAAAAGAAAAAAAATAATCTATGTAAAATGTCTATCCTTCCCTTAATCGAGGCAGTGACTATAATTTCCACAATGGGATTATAATCTAAAAAAGTATTTTAATACGGTTAAAATTTGTTTTATTTGCAACTTTATGAAAAGGAAACACAGGTTTGTAAACAGATCAACAATATTTTGTTCCCTGACWAACTTATCAAATGATACCATGGATAGTACACTTGCTAGGCTTGTGATCACTGGTTTTTAAGGTAGATATACTTATTCCAGCATMTATATGAAGAATATATGTATAATAAACAGATATAAACCCTGTGCCTGTGCAATTCAGGGACTGACAGGTCCATCAGACTCTAAAACTATGGAAGGAGTAGTGTTGTCCCTGTCCTTTGTCCAGTAATAAAACATGAGCTGGCAAGCAAAGAGAGCTGTAGATTACAATGACAAGGACAAGAGCAGAAGAAAGGAGGRAATGATCAGACACTGCCACTGCTCAAACTGAACTTGCCTTCAAAGGGGCCATATCTGGCATCCCTCAGTTTTACTGAGCTGAGCATGGCAGTGGCTTGCAGTGTAGTGGACAAATAAACAAAAACTTTGAGCTGAGGAACAGTCTGCATTACAGCATGGGTAGAGAAAAAGGCAAAACTGAAGCAGRAGCAAGGACAGTAATGCCAGTTAAAAACACAACTGAAAAATGTGTACTAAGTGCCATAAGACATGGGATCTCTACATCTTCAAAAATGAGARGACAAGCCAAAAAACAGCCAGACAAGTATTTTGCCATTCAAAAGATCCAAACTGGTTCTACACAAAGRTTTAAAAAGATAAAYAAGTAAATAAATWAATTAATTAATAAATACCACATTCCCAATTTGCAAGTAGTGTGTTTTCTCTACAAAACAAATAAAGGTTTGAGTAAACATAAGAAAATGGCCCTCATGATCAGGTCAATAAAGAGCCTCAGGAAAACTGTCAGTAATAACATGACTTAGTCAAAATGTGTAGGAAACTGAATGGAGATCAAATAAATGCAAGCCACTGAAGATGACTAGTACAAAGGATTCTAATTCTATCCTCAAAGCCTCTTCAAGCTCTCAATGGAATTATTAGTCTGGAAATGTACAACTGTTATGACTAGGTCAGTGCACAAAGAATCCTGAAATACCAGGGATTGTTTGCATCCCACGATATATTAAACAAAACCCAGATYCCTTTCTCTTTTCAAAGGGTTTTGTTCAAACAAATACATATATAGGAAGTCTTCAATGCTATTCTTCACATAGCATTTAGTCAATTTGCAGAACTTGTAATAGCTGAAATCTGTTTAAAGACCAGCAGTATTTAAGAGTTAGATGTAAGCATGGGAACAGTGAGTTCAGATTTGAAGGATCATGGGAGTAGAATAAGCAGAAATGACTGTTATTTTAACCTTTGTTAAAGGTTATTTGTGCACATTCCCATAGTTTAGAAATGTATGTATGTGCCTACATATATGTGGATATATATGCAGACATATACACACCTATACAAATGTCTTATTATGGCATATATGGGATATTAGATTACATGCAGAACTAAAAAATGCATGACACTTCAACTACAAATAATAAAACCATGTTTATACAGTACAAACAAAACTAGGATAAAAGCACCTCTAAGTATTCCTGAGATTATTAAATCTGACAGCATATCACAGAGTTTCTGAAAGGGACATGTTGAGCCTATCTCCCAAGTACTGCTCATACATTCACAGCAGTAGTTCAGTGAAAAGAAAACCAAACTACCTAGAAATGGTAATTTAGGAGCAGCATAATAGGAACAAGCATTCTTACAATTCCTGTAAAATTTAATGAACTGATTTTGCTACAGGATATTAACTGGGCTTAGATTATCATTGGCAGAGATTTCTGAAATAACTTGAGTGACAATTAGTTTCACTCAATAGTGTCTAAGCCTGTACATTTTTGTCAATCCTCTCTCATGTACTTATAAAATACAGGATTTCTTAGGATACACTGCATTTTAGTAATTATTGGTTGCTGGCCCTAAAATCTTCACAACTAAACTGAAAGCTGAATCACCTCATGTGGAGTGCTCGGGGGCACTTGAAATCTTCTGATTTCCCATTCTTGGCTGTGAATCCTACATAATGATTGGGCATTTAAGTTTTAAACAGGTTTACAGTTTTGAAAAATGTCCATTTCAAATTAYAAAATCAAAGTTACACTACCAGGCATACTCCAGCCAAATGGCTTGCAAACATCATCAAAAATCACCAGGCATTTTTGAGATAATGGTCAGAGTTTGATCTGAGTACTCTGTAGAAAAGCACAGAGAAGCAGAACTTTTTGTGCTGTGACAATAAAAAYGTAAAGAAACTTTTCCCTTGCATTTGAAAATTGCATGCATGGTGAATCACATCCCTGAAGATTTAGTTAAACAGTCTGTAGCAAATAGGAAACAGGATGGTGGCCATGTAGGAAAAGATTCATGTAAAAAAATACTATGATCATTAAAGTTACCTTTACTTCTAGTACAACCTTTAGTTATAAAAAAAAAGTAGAATTAATYATAGACTTGTACCCAGAAATAGGATCAGTAAAGAAAAAATCAAGATGGAATCCAAATATGTACATCAGATACTCAATTTCTGAATGAAGATGCAAATACCAGAAGAACAAGCCAAGATAACCCAGATGCAAGGTCTTGTACAGCTAATAGATAATAACTGTTAATATTAATAAATGCTAGATAGATCTATAGCTCTATATTCTGAATGGAGCATTCCCATGGCCAAAATAAAACTGTTTCTGAAAAAGATAATAGAAAAGGTAAGTAAACTATGGGACATGGAATCTGAACCACTGAAGGTTTTCCTGGTATAGAAMCCCCCCTCCTTCAGCATACTGAATAACCATTGTATTATTCAGAATTTAAATGAGACAAGGTGAAAAGGAGTAGTTAATTTTGTTGAAATGAAAATATGTTGATGAAAGTGAAAAACTCATYGGACAAAAAACACCCAGATTTACCAAATTAGGCTCCTTGGCTTTACTGGAAGGAAATCTTAGAGAGCTTCTTGATTTGATAAACATAATACAAGGTTTAAAGAGCATACTTCAAAATAATCAGAAAAGGTTGTGAAAAAAGTCTCAATTCAAGGAAGCTTGACACCAATGTGTGAGGACATTCTTTTATTCATCTAATAATATTGTAACTGAGGCTTCTGTAAGAGCTGAGCTAAGTAATTATGTTTTTGAAAGATGGGAACAAGGAGAATAAGGAACAGACTAGATTGTTTAAAAATAAGTAGCAGATAAAGTATCAAAAAACCTGTGAAAAGCTTCCAAAGCTTAATTRGAATCAGCAATAACTCTTTTCATAAGACATCTGGCTTAATTAATCAAAGGGAGTCTGGATTCTGATATGGAGTAGCATTGAAACCAGTGGAATTATGTGGTTGGCACAAATGAACACAACCCCCCAAACTCAAGACAAAGATTTACTGAGATTTTGCAGAGTATTAYGTCAACTTAAACAGTCAGACAGCATTATTAAATACTGATATACACTGATGATACTTTGTATAGGTAACCAAAGCTGTATGTTTGTTAGAGTTACAGGTCAGTTTGTGTTTCCTGTGTGTGTTAATTCACTCCTATGACTTGATAAAATTATAAATCACTAAAAACTTAATCAAGTTTATCCCTCAAGGATCATCTGGAAAAAGCAGAAGASACAAGATGGCCCAGCACCCTTTCCAGCTGAATCCTGAAAGTGTCTAATGTTGAGGAATCCACCACTTTCCTGTGAATATTTTTCCAATGGCTCCATGACCTCACTGTAAAAAGTTTTCCTGTTTTTTACTTTTAATTGGCATCTCCCCTGGAGTAACTTGTACCAGTTYCCTTCTCTTTTCCACATGACTCCTCACAAAACAGAATCTCCATTTCCCTTGCAGACACCTTTTAAATACTGGAACAGGGTGATATCTCCCCAAGCCTTCTTATCTCAAGGTGGAATAGACCCTTAGCTCTGGATTTTCTATTCCATAGTACAACAAATAATGAGTAACAAGGCAATGAGGTGGAAAAGGAAATAATCTTTGTTATTTTGAATAATTGGGCAAGAAATTTAACATAAAGCAATGTCAGCCATTAAATTTCTGAATGAAGAGAACACCTCTAACAAAAATGGAAATAGGTGTTTCAATGTTATAGCACATTGCCAAATAAAGGCAAGTTTATGGAGAAAGAAATTTAAAATCACCCTTATTAGCAAAGCTGAGTTTGATAATCCAAAAAAGCTAGACAGAGAATCCAAAAACGAAGGTAGGCAGTTTTAATTATCAAAACCCATGTTTCTCCTAGAAGACTTATTCCCTCTTYTAAATTCAAAATCCCAAATACCTACCACAGATTAGAAGGATTTTATGTGTGTGCTTATACATCAATTTCAGCTTCTGAGCTTAGTTTAGATATACTGTGAGTCAACATCTGCAATGTTTATGTTTTATCAATTAGGTATCACTATCTGACTCTGTGACTGGAGGTCCCTGTTTAATACTGTGACTCAAACAGCCAACAGAGCTCAGAAGGGGTTGGAAAATGTCAGTGCCATTTAACAAACTACACACAGAACACTGCTGCATTTTTATTGAGTCTTGAGCTTGATGTGCAGTATACAGCATAAATTATTTCAGGTCTCAAGCTCATTATTCAGAAAATACAAATTAAAATATCTACAATGAGGGATAAAATTGAGAATTAACAAAAGTCYGCAGTGACAGTAGGATGCAGTTCATAATCACAAATCTGAACATTTCTCTGGAATTCAGTTTTAGAGTCAAATTGCTGGACTGTTCCCATCTTTCACCACCTCATAGGTATTCTTAGCTATTCCCTGTGCTTGTGGATCTCAATGTAAAATGGGGCTTAGTTTAGTTTAACATTTCTTTTTGTTTCATGTACACTGTTTGGTAACAGCAAAGAAACAGTAACTTTTAGGCAGATAAGCTTTAAGACAATTAMGGTAAACAGAAGAATGGATCATAGACTGGAATGATTAATAGCAGTGACTGAACCAGAAGCACCTATCTCAGCTTGCCACAAATATAATGTATGTTTCCCCTTTATGCAAATAAAGCAAAATTACTTTATTACTAGAGCTTTTAATATAGAATAGTAATTTTAAGTATATTAAGCCAGATGAAATAGAAAATTTTATCAGTGATAACAAGTAGGAGAAACAAATGCACCTCTTTATTCTAAGAATCTGTAAGACATGCAGTTCTTACAAGGATGAGAAATATGATTTCATTTGATGGAATTAYTAAACTTTTTATCAAGTTTGATATGACATGATTTGCATTTGATTACTTGCATGCTTAAATTTCAGGAAGGTACTTATCTGATCACCAAGTAGTAATGCAACTCCAAGGCTTGTGCAAACTGAGATAATTGCTTGAAATTATCCCTTTTTTCCCTAATACTGTCACAATTCAAAAGATGTCTTCCATGAAAAAACTGACTGATCCTCCAAGCACCTTCTAGACTATCAATAACAATCATGTTCAGCTGGCAAGCTACTACAGAAATTTATCACTTACATGTCTGCTTAGTTTTGGAGCCAAACAGTTCACATCCCCTGAATGTTTGATACTTTCTTTGTGAGGAGTTTGTTCTTTCTTTAATCAGTAATTTGAATATGTTACAGTTCACACTTGTGTAATAAACAAGAAAAACAGCAGGGTATTTCTCCTGTCCAGATGAGTAGTAATAAAATGCAAATACAGCAACATGTCTAAATGGAAGACAGTTTAAGCATGGAAAACCTGAACCTGCAATAATATTCTGAAAATGCCTTACCCTCTGCTTACAGAGAAAGTTTACACTGAGTTTCAGATGTAGGAATTATTCATCAGATGTATAAATTAATCAACATAGATGTTATTAARCAATATAGATGATATAACTGCAGTCTTGCTCAACATGTTATTTAATGGATAATGGACATATTTTTATTACTAGATATTATATTGCTTCAGAAACTGAAAATATATTTATCAAATTAATGAAAAATATACCACAAAACTATTAATTTTCTTTGAAAATTAAATATGCAACTTTATAAATACGCTGTCATTGATTATGGTGGTCTCAGATTGTATATATTATCACATTGCAGAGCAGATGATTTATCTCTGTTAGTGTGATAGGTGCTAAGCAGAAACTTAAAAAAAATAAAAATCAAACACCCAAACTTAATGTCATAAATCTCTTCAGTATTACCTTTCTTCTACCATAGCCCCAGATTAATAGGGTCATTTCAGTTTCTTTAGATATTTACAGCAAATAAGAAGCCACAGAAATGAGAAGCGAGAAGATTGCCATTTGATACTCCAGCATATTTTCTAGTAACACAATCTATTGAAAATAAAGCACAACAGTGCTGTAACAGAGAGAATACATTAGCACAGAACCAAGGGATGGCTTTAAGGTGAGGAGGATAAGGATTCAAGAACACAATTATTTAAGCTTTTTTTTTAATCCTATATCAATGTCTGCATAAGTTTTCAACAAATCTGAAAAAAGACATAGAATGCAGTAWTAAAGTACTCCTGCACAGCCTTTTGCATCTTCAACAACATTCTTTTCACATGTATTCACAGCAACAGCCAAGTGCCTAATTTGAGGATTTGCAGTGAGCTTTCTAAATTATATCTATATATAATTTGGTCATTTGTAATAACTGAAATCCATGCACCTTTAAGAAAAGGAAAGTGAGAAACCAAGGTAAGTGAAAGTAGGCTTAAAAGACAACTGACCTTTTTCCACTTCATTCAGATTAGCAGCTTGCAGTGACAAAGACAGAAGAGACAAGAGACTTTTTACATTGTAATACAACAGCATAGCACATTAAGCTAATGCACAACTATAGCAGCAGAGAGGTTGATACAGCAAACAAAGCAAGCCTCAAAGTCTCACCTCCAGCAGAACAAAACAAACAGAAGGGTAAGAAGTACATGCTACCAGTGGCATTTTACAGAGAGGWTTTACTTCTGGATCAGATCTGTGATCTAATGACTGACAACAATGAGCAAGAGAAATGATTATCTGTAATCTATAGAATGTACATAAAATGACCTGAAGTTTACTAGACTGGAGTTAAAATAAAGGAGATGGTAATGTTAAGAGAATAGCAAGATTAAAGAGTGCAGGACATCGTGAGGTATTTCATCAGAAACCCTGAATGTCTGTTGATTCAGTCTGATTACTGTTGTGTCACAGTTAGTCTGTGATCTTAAGAAAGCTCATATTATAGTGCAAATACCATTCTTTTTCTTTCCACCTGTAACCGTGGTGGTTGCTGTAAAACTTTACTGAGGCAGAGCAAAACTGATTCCTGATTTGTGTGCAAGAACACAATAAGCTTTCTAATTGCTTGCTTTTAAATCAACACAATATAGTTGAGAARTGTTGATTTTCAAGGGATTGTTAGAAAAGTCAAAAAGAGACTGTTAGGTTTTACAATGCAACATTTTTTGCAGTTCACTTCAGATTCTAACAAGCCCTCCACATAAAAATAAGACTTTTTAGAAGAATGTTTTACATTTCATACCAGCATGTTTCAGCTGACTTCTTCCTTATACTGTGCTGCTGAAATGTAAAGCATAWTTGCAGATAATCATTCACCCAGAAAAATATTCTGGGCTGGTGCAATTCCATGTTGAGTATGTATATGCTGTGACATGTTGAATAAAGACAATTCAGACTATTGTCAATTGAATTAAAAGAGGACAGGACAAGCCTACAGTAGTATTTTTCTGGTATGTATACTGTGCCACTTATGGCTCAGAGACTTTCTGAACTAAACTCTGAATTTAAAAATCTTTGCAAACACTGAATATGAATATATAGCCTGTTTTCCAGATTGTTAAGGCCAGCTAGTACATKAATTCATTTAGTGAGAAATCCTTCCATAAAAGACAAACATTAGAAATATGCATTTCTGATTTTAACCTGCTAGAACAGATATCAAAATCCAAATGTTTACAAATTTCCTCATGAAAATCACTCTACATATACTTGACAGGCATTCTGTTATTTATCYTTTAAATCAGGCCAGAGAAAAAGAAAAGTTCTGCAAATTATTTGGTACCTCATATACTTGAGGCAACTGTACAATTACTTTATATTCTGAACATTGTTTTTAGATCCTGATGTACCCAGACYTCTTTCAGTGTAATTCTTGATACTGAAGGTTATTTATTATGCAAGACTGTGGATAGCAAATATGAGGACCCCTTGGCTAGCTCAATGATTTACATTTTCACCTTATAACTTATTTCAAAAATCACTTAAGACTCACACATTGTGTCCTGTTTTTAGACACTTTGTATGATAGACAGTATATTGCAGAATTCTGTACTTTATGCAATGGAAAATCTAAATTTTGCCACAATTACTATAAAATGAGTTGAGACTCCAGTGATGCATTTAAAAAAAAGCATCTTTTTTTAAAAAAAGTGTTGGAAAAAGTCTGATGAGCTAGTGTAAATTCTCAACAGCTTTTAACTGAGAGGCTAAACTTACTGATATGAAAGAGATTGTTTTGATTACTTTTAGAGCTGGTGAGAAGACTCACCTACTCATGTGTCTTACTGACTTCAGTAGAGATTATGAGCATGCACTGTATGTGTAAAACTCACAGTATGAATATGTAAAATTATGCAGGTATGAAAGAAATTTTAAAAAGGCATTTTCTTGTATTTTGACTAAAGAAGCACAACTGCAATACAAACATCAAAAATTTTATCAATGTTTATTCTCTCATTTTTTCTCTATCCATAGAGATATATAGAGAAATCATTCAATTTTTATTTCAATTGTAAATTTAAATTTTGCATTTCATTTTACAGTACTCCAAAAATTCAGGAGGCACACTTAATCAGAGTTTTAGGCTAGCACATAGAGACAATCCTTTGTATCCACTTAATGGATATTTAATAAAAAAACAGTCCTTCCCATGGCATAATGTGAATCCAACAAGCTATGGACTCATGACACAGCTAAAGGYACCCCAAGTAAGGTTGAAAATGTAGAAATGAGCAACACAGATAWAAAACAGAGCAGGAATGCCCTTGCAAGTGAACTATCTCCTATGTAGTAGGTACATGAAACCTCTTAGCACGAAGCCACTGAAGAGCAATACTGGACTGATGTGACTTTGCTTTGCATTCTTCCAGCTGACACAAGAGAATACCTGATCCCATTTTTACAGGAGATAGCAACTGATCCCAGGGGAGCAGAACTTGACTCACATAAATATTAGTTGTAGGAGGACTGCTGTTTCTGCTTACTGAGGCTGTTACCTGTTTTCTCTTTCCAAGGCTCAAATTGTCAATGGCACTTGAGTATTAAGGTATTGGTACTTGGCAAAACAGCATTTTCTCTTTTGAGTAGGTTATGTCTGTCCTTCCACAGATGGATCATCCATGTATTGTTAAACAGCTTTTTGGCTTTTCTATTGGTTTAGAAAKCAATAGAATTCCCTATGTAGCTTATCCTGCATAGGGAAATTTCTAACAGACACTWACCCAGAATAAGTACTGGATGAATACCTCTATTAGATGATGAAGTCATATTTCTTATACTTGTGTTTCAACATCCTCACTCACTGTGCATTCCCAATATTTAAATACTGRCATTACATTTGAATACCCTAAAAGAGGGGAGCAATCCAGCAGGCTCTACAACTAGTGATGGAAACACTTTAGATCAGAAAGGAGTWAGCTGGGTTTTCAATAAATGAAATTAATTAATGCATTCACCTTCCCTTATAGTTTCCCAGAGCTCAACTTTGATCAATTAAAGTAAAAAATATAGGATGACCGAGTAGAATTAATTCCTAAATTATGGTAGATCTTACATTTCTTTTTTATGTACATTTCTTATTTATCATATCAAATAATAATGAATTGTAGCTCTATGTTTTTCTAGTGGTCAACTRTCTGAAAGAAAATAGAACTGTCTAGTTAGAAGAGGTATAAAAAGTATCAACACAAACAACAGATCCTACTTCCTCTGWGCTGCTGTTCCAACTATCCTCCATTCCCACAGAGACCACGACAGCAAGCAAGAGATCCTCTGTCACAAAGAGAAGGATTTGTTTGGCTTGGCTGCCAACTGGCAGAAACAAAAGACACTTGTCTTTTTGCTCTGTGCAGGAAGCGTCACACTCGGTATTAATATTTCTAGTGGAGTACAGAACAGCATCCAGGGGTGCCAAATACAGTTCCCCAATGGCACAGATAAATTCTTTATAGTAAAATGAGGATTAAGGATAAAAGCAGAATATTTTTCAGATTTCTATAGCTACAGAGGTCCTCCATAGGGGTAACTAGGCTAACAGTAAGGAGGGGCACATTTTGAATGACCTTTTAAATATAAAAATGATGTAATTTCAAAACTAAAAAAAATAATTAATGAGGAGACATTAAATCTCATTTTGACTACAAACCATGAAAGAGAAAAATATGGAGGAATACCTGGTATTAAGTCAGTTCTAGAGTAACTACTAATAAACCTGCTAAGTCGAACATTACTGTTCTGCTAGGAATTCCTGAATTACCTGTGCTTCTCTTATACTCCTACCTGTATATTCAGGTGGACAAAGACAAGTATAGTTGTTAATTCCATCCACACAAGTAGAATTGTTTTCACAGTCATTGTCTTCACAGTCATCAACATTTATTTCACAGTTTTCACCTTCAAATCCATCTGCACAAGTGCACCTGTAATACAGAAAACCAAATAACCACAAGGACATTTTAGGYGGGGAGTCCAGACAAGGAGTGTTGTAATTAATAGAATTACATTACTATTATAATATTCCAAAACAGAACATGGTTGATATAATGTAAAAAGCCTTTATGTAAACAATCCCAAAGTATTTTTTGTAATTTAAATTACAGAAAATTGCTTCTGAAGTTGTATCTTAGTCTTTAGGTTAAGGATCTTGCTAAATTAAATAATGGAGCATTCCYTTTCAAAAGCATTCTTCCTTTACAATTTAAGATTATATTTCTTATGAAAAGTGATTCTTCTGTTTCTTTAGAGTTAAATACACCAATATAAAACTCTCCTTAATGTACATGCATTCAATATAAAAAACCAAAGCTGGCATAAATTCTTCAAAGCAGCAATTTATTTTTTGCTTTTAATCATGTTTCTGCAAAACAAACACATCAAAATAGATAGTAAATGTAGAATTCACTCAAACATGACTACACATACATTTTCATGTAATTTACACTACCTATAATTTCTGAAGCTTTCACTATGAGATTGCTTTGATTTTCAAAATATGAAGTGCTCAAACAAATAAATGAAAAAGGTCAAATTCTGAGGCACAGCTTTGTCAATTTTAATTCTTGAGGCATAGTATTAAGATGTATACACTTAAATTTTAATAGAAGACTATTTAATCCTTGGGCARAATTTGGATTAAAAGTAAGAATAATGTCATAACGAATTGCAGAATAATGAATTATATCTTTTTGAAGTGTCATTTCTAACAAGCTTAAGGTGTAGATTATAAAATGACTAATAATCTCACATAAGAATGCTAAAGAACTTTATTTCATAATTCATGAAGTACATCTGGAGTAATTGTACTGTGTGATTAAATAACTCAAGATTAAAAATGCTCACAGCATGTTTATCTGCTGGCATAGTGAGTTTCAAATGAATCATTAATTTTCTGTTTCACTGGGATTTACATTTTATCATTTACATGCTGTCTGTTGAAGTAATACACACAACAACAGATGAATTATGAGATTTTTTCAGCAGGGATCTAGCTAGCTATTAATTAACATAATGGAGTCAATACTATGCTGTCTTGACCTGATATGCCTCAACTAATCACAGTCATTTGTTACTGTTTTTAACAGATTCTAAGCTGCAGAAGCTTTCCAAGGATGGCAACATGTTCTGAAAGCTCCCAAAGTGCTAAAAATCTGCCTTTGTGGTGCTCTCACCAGCAAACACAGAGAACAACSTAAAGATTAACTCCA
This sequence comes from Alauda arvensis, assembly GCA_902810485.1. Classification (NCBI taxonomy): domain Eukaryota; kingdom Metazoa; phylum Chordata; class Aves; order Passeriformes; family Alaudidae; genus Alauda; species Alauda arvensis. Next base: position 521,506 of record CADDXX010000312.1, on the reverse strand, counting down.
AGATTAGTTTACCATAAAAATCTTAGTAGTTTTCCATCCTGTTATTACAATTAAAAAACCTACCAGAAACCATCTTTTTCTCCTTCTTTCAAATTACAAGTTCCACCATGTTGGCACGGGTTACTAATGCAAGCATGAATGGGAATATCACAGTCTTGACCCTACACAGGGAACAACAATTATAATATAAGAAGAAAATACAGACAGTAGTGGAAGGGAGACAAAGAATACTTAAAGGTTTTAAGAATGAGTTTACATTTCAGTGAACTTTTTCCTTTTCAAGCAGTACCTACCTTGAAACCATATGGGCATGTACATCTGTAGAAGTCAACTGGATCATTATTGCAGGTTCCATCATTYTTACATGGATTTGATAAACAGGGATTACACTTTGCAAGAATATTAACATCCACAGACCCTTAAAAAGACAAATTGGATAGTCAGAAACAAGCAACTAATAATGTACATTGGACTGGATCTATCTGACATATTGCTTTAAATTTTAAAATGCACTTTATATTTTAGACTTTATGGTGTTTCTATATTAATGAAATGCTGAGCTGTCCTTCATTCTTTTGATGTAACCAAATAAACATGGGATTGGATTTTTGGTTTGACTGTCACTTTCTAGTTTTTATTAAGAAGCTGACACCAATGTTATTCCCACACTCCTATTCTCTGAAAGGTGTACAATTCTTATCCATAATTACCTTTCCTTTGTATTAACAAAATGAAGAATACAATTTCAGCTTTTGTTTTGTTATGGAGTAGAAATTGCTGGTGAGAAAATGGGCTATCACAGCTTCACATGATGGTGTTAACTGAGAACAGCTTTAAATGCATTTTTGTTTTAACTTATTTTTTGTCTGCAAGATCACATAGATGGCAAAATGAAATGGTAAAATTACCTGTACATTTCTTGAAAATCTGCAAACTGTAACGTAAATTGCATTGTCCAAGCTATCTCACCATAAATGGCTCTATACTGTGTCCTTCTTCCTCATGGGTTAGCCACAGTTCTGTGCATTACTGTGTTAGCTGAGCCCACAACTGTGCCTCAAACCTGTGTGCAAGTGAAGACTGCAATSCATGTCTGCAGTCCAGCTTCTTCTATTAATGCTTACAATGAAAGAAATCAGAAATGGAAATCRACAAAACCCTAGGTTTCAGAACTCAGACTTGAGCTTTGACTTACACAAATCTTATCCCTGTTATATAGATATTTTTCTCTGTGGTTTCCCAGTTTCCCAGACATTTTCTGGTGAATTTTCAAGTTAGGAACCATCTTTTTTTTTTTTTCCCCTAACAACTGAAGTTACTTGCTAAAAGTTAGAAAACACCTGTGTATGAATAATGATTAATTTTCATATTTTTTGTGAAGTTTGATTTCTGTAAGAGAAAATGGGTGTCCTTGTCAAATGCCTATTAAGAGAAAATTACTTTGTCTATCATCAGCTCTATGGCCTGATGACAATACTGCCTTCAGTTTGATTTCAGATTTCCCCTATTAATAAACCCCTTCAGTTATCCACAGATGAACTGTACCTTTGAAGGAATAAACAGTGATTTCTTCTAAATGGAAAAAAAATCCCCAACTACTGGAGCCTTCTAGAGAAAATACCTGATTGCTYAGTAACAGATTTTATATGAAATGAGCCAAACTGCAGAGTTTTCAAAGCTAAAAGGGCTTTGCTTAGATATAGGGCTTTATTCTATTTTTAAACTTAGATTGCTTAACTTTCTTAGTTTTCTTTGCAAATTAATCTCATAGGAATTGTAAAGGAGATGGCCAGGAAGGAAGTCATGTGATTGTAAGGATCAAGTAAAGAGTGTTAGACAAAGAGTGAGGGACCTTTAAATTTTTTTTTAACTGCAGTTACTGGCACCCTTCTGTGTCACAACTTGCAAGCAGAACACTGTAATTTGTGATAAGATGCTTATGGCCAAAGCCATGATCTGTATGGAGCATTACTTTTTTTTCTGTCTTTATTATATTATTTTAAAAGAGAAATCTCTACCTGATCAAAGTATCTGTTAGATCTGCACACAAGAGAGGCAGAAAAGTTGAAACAAACATCACAGAATAAACATCTAGAAAGTCCTGACTGTACTCTAGACTACTGTTGGTTACTGAGTATATTACGAGGTTCTGTGAAAAAAAATTAGGTGAAAGAGGTACATACACAAAAATTTGTAATACTGTGCTGTAGCAGGGAAGTCAATCCTTCCTTCTGTTTATTCTGAATAYTATATCCTCTTTTCAATTTTTCATGCAATAAAATGCTAATTAATTGGCACAAATAAAATAACATTCAGTAACTAGGGCTTTGTTCCCAAATGGATTAGCACTCTAAATTTCACTTTCAAAACAGAGAGAGAAAAYGGGAACCTAAGTCTCAATAAGAGAGTAGGCAACATTATCTGATTTTGTACTTTATTTGTTTCAAACTAATATATATGTAGTATCTAATATAAACTAATATTTTGATCTATCATTCTTCAGTTGTAAGATAAAAAAAAATGCAAAAAAATGCAAAGGTAGTTTTGGAACCTATTTTCATTTTCACTATACAGTTCCTTTTTTCTTCCTGCTTGCATGTGTTGAAAGACTTGTATATGAAAAAGAATTTGCTTTAAAACCTATTGGTTAGTTTAGCTTTTCAAATTGACATCTATGCTAYTGAAAGCAGACATCTATGCTATTGAATAAGCCCTGAGGAAAAAAATTCCTTTGTAAACTGATAAAAACTAACAGATTTTAGTGTTAGTTTTAGATAGATACATGTAGGTAAGTGTCCTAAGAAAAACCATGACACAAACAGTCTCAAACCAGCTTCTAAAGAAACSTGTTGCAAGAAAAACTTTGAGCTCTGACATTTTATGGCTCCTCTCTTGCATATGGCCTCTTAAGCAGTATTTACACTGCTAATGAAATCATCAATTTTAGTACAATGCAATRGAAGCAATAAATTCAGATACTCAGATTTTAAACACAGACTTTTGAAATAAAAAACCTGTTCRTACAATACACTAAACCATATATCATGAATAATCATCTGCAAATTCATCACAGGGGAAAACAAACAGTACACATGCGTGTCTTAGGAAAGAAGTCTGCTTGAGGTACACAAAAGGAAGGTCAGAAGGTCTGTTCTTAAGCAGATCACCCATTCCAGATCTGCTTGTAACCTTACCTGGTATCAGAAAACCACAAGGCCCTGGAATCTCTAGAAGCAGGGCATGGATGATAAAGAGGTAAAAGATTGAGAAGCTGTTAGAGGCCACATTAAAAAAATGAAGGAAAAATCCCACCCACAAATGTAGAAAAATAACTGGAAGAAGAAAATATTAATGGACACTTCCTGCAGTAAAAGAATTCATAAAATTAGAGTAAGGTAAAGGGACTTTGTGGAGTTTTACAACTGAGATGAGACTTCACTTTYAAATGCCATTTTCACTGGAAACTATTCATTTTGTAGGTAAAATTCAAGCACCCAATTCACTATCAATTGAATCTATGGATAGTGATAAGAGGGAATTACATACTACTCTTTTCCTGTACATATACAGTAGGAAACCATCAACAGATATGCTGAAAACAGCCCTTTAATTAACAGGCAAAAATTTTGGTTCAGATAGGAGCCTAGCACCTTCCTAATTTCTATTATTCAGCAGTTCACTTTTAAGCAAAAGATAAAATTACTTATCTTTGAGCAACAGACTCAAAATGTCTTACAGGGTCATCATGTAATTGAAAAGCAGCTGCTTYGCAATCTGTAATAGGACAGTGGCAGGAAAAAATATTTTCTTTCAATGGTATCCATAATACCAGATCTCCACTCTTGGAAGTGAAACAAATACACAGTTCTTACCCTGCATAATRATAAAAAGGATCTTTTCTGTTGGGCAGAAAGGAGTAAGATGTAATTTCTGGATTGCCTGACAGAGACATAACAATGATTCTGGGCAGAAGTGATACAGTTTGTAAAACTGACAAAGCTGAAAAATAACTAAACAGTTTCCTCATGTCCCTGCAAATATTCTTTCACTTGTATCCCCATGACAGTGTGCAATAAAAGCATATCTGCAATACTCTGCAGTGGATGCTAGTAAAGAAAATGATCAGATTGGCCAGCAACTGTCCTATCTAAAATGAGGCTAAGAGACTTTGCAACAGAGGAGTGTCATAGGCAATGAACACTGGCATGACCTCAGAGATGTATTGGTGAAAAATTTCAAGAAGGATTCAAGAGGAAAAAAGTATTCACTAGCATCACAAGTAACAAGATGGCTTCCAGTGGTATTTACATAAAAAAAAAAAAAAGTTTTTTGACAGAAAGTCTAAAGAGAAAAGACTGACTAGATTAAATATGCAGTAAAGAACAACTTTGGATAAGACAAAYTCTGACAAAGTCCCAGTGCTTTGTTTTTATAAGAACAAAARGACAAAGGGATAAAGCTCACCTTTGAAGATAGATTAAAAAGATGAATAAGTCAAAACAGCTTGAAGATTACCCAGACATTGAGAATAAGTTACTTCTACAAGACTAAAGAACATATTCATCTGATGCCTCMGAAATCACAATGAGCTTAGTAATGGCTTACAAATATAAGAACATATACATTTTTTTCTTTTTAAATTGGAGTTTCAATGTTTTTAAAYCAGGACCATGAAAAATGAAGCTACAGTAGAAGCTTCTGTGTTTTCAAAATATATAAGAAGGGATAAATCAGCAGAATAGAGAGAGATTAAACAGTAAACCAAGTTCTCACTGGATGTAAAGTAAAAGGGCACTTTTCTAAAAAGTAATAGTAYAGTTCAGAAAAAGAAGCTAGGAATTAACAGACAATAATGTAAGTTGTGATATAAATACCAGCAACACTGGTACCAACATGGAATTAAATACACTGAGACACCTGCCCATTTAACAACATTTTAGATCAAGACTTCTATAGTGGTTATCACATTCTTTATCTACCTTTTTYTTGGTTTRKTTTTGGTTTGGTTKGTRCTTTCTTCTGAAATATCMGACAKAKTRTACATTTAATTTCAGAATGCAAKGATTATGGATGTATTTGCAGTTTTTATAGTGAACAGCTTAAAGGCAAAATGCTGAGGGAAGTGTAGATGCTTAAACTCTATTCATGACCGAGCCAGTACAAAGTACCTGTTTACAYCCTGTACTTTGATGTACTATGTACATCAAGAGGAATACTATACTGCACAGCCCCAAGACTTTTTTCTCTATTTATTTTAAAAGAGATAGGAATTAAAGTCTTTAAAATAAATACATTTCCTGAATGGAACCAGTGGCTATATYCTTAAGTATGAGTAATGAGGGCAAGGCTGAGTTAAGATGCTATAATAAATGTATTTTGAGTACAAAAGACCCTTAATTCACAGCTGAACTATTTGTAAAAATTAAGCATTGACACTTCAAAGAGAAAAAAAAAAATCAAACAGCAACAGTACCTTGGCAAGTAAATTTCTTAGAAGGAGTTGTGAGAAGAAGTTTATCTGCCATTTCTCCAGGACCAGCACAACGTGCAATACCAGGTTCTTTGTATTCTGATTTTACCCAGTCAGAYAGCCACTGCATGTTACAATCACAATAAAGAGGATTTGCTCCAATAGCCCTGGCAAGAAAAGACAAATAAAAAAGTTTTAAATGGCTGCTATTTAAAAAAGAAGTCAGAAAACGGGTTGGCAAAAACCRTTCAGAATGCAAACCTGCTCTCCCACCACCAAAACGCCTGTTACAGCAAYAAGTGTCTGGATTTGGGTTCTAGATCAAGAACTGATTGTTTTAGTAGAAGCACAGTAGAAATGTAGATATTCTTAACAGYACTATGTGTGAGCTTTGGTGAGCTATTACCAACTTGCTCTGTTTCACTGTTCGTTTGTAATGGCAAAGATCAGCTGCAYCAGGAGAGTGGAACTGATACTGGGCAATTTAACAAGATAACAAGAATAARGTATTTCTTCTGAAGCAATAAAGACAATTCCACAGAGTTCTGCCCTGATATTTCTCCTTTTCAGTTTATGGCTCCCAGGCTGCWACAAACCATCTGTTTCTAAGCTTCCAAATTGGATTTAATTATTTCCTCTTTGGAGCTGTCTCACTGAAGTCACAACTATGTGCAGAATTCTGTAAGAGTTCTCTGCTGCATAAGTAAATAAAACTACATTATCCTAGYTTTGCAGTAGTTACATAAGAATTGSTYCATTATGAAAGCAAATCCATTTCTTTAAATGAAAATCCATGTGAYTCTTTTTTAATTAAAAAATAATTTAGCTAGAGATTTTTAGAATTAATTTCTGTAACAGCTTTTAAAGTGTTTATTTTCTMTGCTAGAAACTATATAAATGCTCTTAAAACCCTGAAAACAATGAGACATTGTGTAATTAATTTGCAGGATTGAAGCCTTGTGCTATTCTATAAAGAYGTACTCATGTCCCTTTTAWGAAATCCAGTAATCATGGAACATTTAACAGATAATCTCAACATGTGCAAACACTGTCAAATGGCTGTATTAGAACATCCTCCTTCTCCAGATGTTTCAATATTTTCCACAGCTTTGAATCTGTGTGTCTTCTAGAGATACAAGAAAGTCTTTGGCAAGAAAAGGCAGTAGGAACTACCAGAGCTGAAACACTTTTTTCTGCCMCATTGAGCAGAAAGTCCTCTCATATTAACTTTTTAATACATTCAAGATGTACTCAAGAAARTATACATATTTGTTCAGTCAGGCTTAAGTCAGAGCAGTAAAAAAAGGAGACTTAGTGACAAGGGAACTTCCCATGCAAGGAGAAACACCAAGAATTTGTCTATTCTGTGTTTGCAAAAGTGGATCTCAGCCTGAACTAACACAATTATTCTGCTAAAATCAGAATATTAACAAGGATAACTTGTATCTATTAAGAAAAAAGCACCAGCAACAATCAAACCTATCCAAGTTTTACTGATATTTCATGCAGATAAATTAGTTTAATAGTAGTATTTGAATGAATTATCAATGACTGAAAGCTTAATCAGTATGAAATTTCTGAGAGCTAAATACAAATGTCCAATACTGAATGAGAAACAGATAATTAAGTTTTTAACAACTGCTGCTGTTCAGAAACTTAAACCCCCAGATATATTTAAAGGCACTTGTCAACATACTCCTCAAAGACTTAACTATCCGTAAATACCACAAGGTTTGCAGAAGGTACCTCGTTCTAATTTAGGTTCCCAATGAAAATTAAAAACAGGAAAACTATTGCTTCAAATTATGTTCTGAAATCAGATGTGATGTGTTGAGTGTCAACTTCACAAGACACTGACACAGAATCACRGAATAATTTTCATCTATTCTCATCTCCTGCACAAAGCAGGGCTACCTTGGCAGTCAGGGATGCTTAGGGCTGTTTCCAGCTCAGCTCTGAAAATCTCCCGGGATGGAGATTCTTCTGCTTCTTTGGGCAACCTGGCTGAATCATYCTCACAGTGAAGAATTTTTCATTATGTTCAATCAAATTTCCCTTGTTGCGGGTTTTGATGCTTTACTCTGACTCTTCACTATGCACTTCTGAGTCTCCATCATTGCTGCAACCCTTAGGCTTGAAGACTTTCAGGTCTCCCCTCTCTTCAGGCTGGATAACCCCAGCTCCTGTAGCTTCTCCTTACAGCTCATACAACCTAGCCACCTCCCAAGCCTGCTTGCCCCATGCTGGATTTGCTGTAGTTCATAAACATCTGCTTTGTACTGGAGAAACTGGACATGTATTCTAGATGTGGCTCTAGGAGGGCCAAGCAGATCAGTCTCCTCAATCCCCTGGCTGCTCACTTYCAAATTTAGCCAGAGTGTCTTTACCCTTCATTGCCACGAGGACACAGGGCAGACAAGTTCAGCTTGCAGCCCAAGCAGCAGGCACAGGATTTTTCTGCTGCCAGCTCTCTGGCCAGTGCCCAGCCTCTGCACAAGCATGAGCTTCTTCCAGAGAACTTCTTTGCATCATGTCTTTGTTTGGTTACATGAAATCGGCTAAGCAGAACAAAAAAAACCAAAAAACAAAACAAAAAAAAAAGCCAGCTGAATACTTACAGGTGTGATAATGCTGAAAGATCATTAAAGGCTCCTTCAGGAACAACAGAGATATCATTGCCATGCAAAGACCTYAAAGAGAMAAGAAACACAATAATATCAATGCACAAAAAATCATCAGGTGAACTTGGCAAATTTCATCTTCTTTCAACAGTCTTCAGCTTTTCACATTCTAGTTCCTCAGTGTTTCCAACTATTTGTGGTTTCTTTTTTTTTTTTTTTCCAGTAAGCTCTAACTGGCAGCTTATTTGTCACTTGACTTTTTTTGCATCCTGGGTTTTCATAAGAAATATAAATACTATAATTATTTTAAAATTGAAAAATAAAAATCGATGAAGTAGGTACAGTTAAGCAAAGTCATGAATAGATTTAGAGACAGCAGATAGCAGAAGAGTTTCTGATTTTTTCAGCAGCTTCCTGAAATTTGCATTAGCTATGTTCATATGTTCACATGKTTTTTTTTTTAATCTTTCATGGATTCATAGAACATGAAGACATTGACTGTTAATGTAATTATTAACATTTTTGTCTGAATCTGATAGTAGAGGTAAACAATGAAAAACATCATTAAGCATCACCACTGGGAATAGTGGTATTTCTTTTGCAGAAGATCTGCTGGTTTCATCAACCAAATGAAGTTCAACAAGGGCAGGTGCCGGATTCTGCACCTTGGGTGGGGTCATTCTGGATGGGGGTTCAGGCTGAGGAATGAGATGCTGGAAAGCAGTGCCAGGAAAGGCRCCCGGGGGTCCTGGTCAGTGGAAAGTTGAACATGAGCCAGGAGGGCCAAGCACGTCCTGGGGTGCCTCACCAGCTGGGCAAGGGAGGGGATTGTCCTGCTCTGCTCTGAGCTGGGACAGCCTCATCTTGGAATTTACAGTTTTGGGTGCCACAATATAAGAAAGATAGGAAGCTATTACAGTGTCCAAAGAAGACTAATGGCAGTGGTGAAGGGCCTTCAGAGGAAGCTGTGTGAGGAGGGGTGAGGAGGGGCTGAGGGCACTTGGTCTGTTCATTAGAGGAGACAGAGAGGAGACCTCACTGCAGTTACACCTCCCTTGTGAGGGGAAGAGGAGGGGCAAGGCACTGATCTCTGTGGCATCCAGAGACAGGACCCAAGTGAAAGGCCTAAAGCTGAGATAGGGGAGGTTTATATTGAATATTAGGAAATGTTTCTTCACCCAGAAGGTGGTTGGCAACTGGAACAGGCTCCCCAGGGGTCAAAGCACCACGTCTGACAGAGCTCAAAAAACATTTGGRCAATGCTCTCAAGCACATGGTGTGACTCTTGGGAATGATGCTGTGCAGGGCCAGGAGTTGGACCCAATCATCCTTGTGGGTCTGTTTAAACTCAGCTCATTCAGTGATTCTGTGAAAAATATTTTTCCTTTTCTATAAATTCATTTGGTTACATGAATATCAAACACATATAGAATTATGGTTCTTGAAATGATGCATATTTATATTGAATAACTGAAGTTATGAAAGCACATTTAAATAATGTCATGCTGCAGGTATTTAATCCAGCCAAGTATTTAAATGGTTATAAATGACCCACATGGAGGCAAAAATTACGGGTTCTGCTGTGGACTTGTGAAAAGGAATTTTTGCAGGCTTTTTTCTTAATGTCAAAGTGAAGCTGTAAATGAGACTGACTGTTCTTTATTTTCCTTTGTCCATTTATGTGACCTGTCAACCATTTTCCTAGTGGTAAAATGGAAAGTTTTCTTGCAACCAAAAAGTAAAGTTATTGATTTTCAGTACTAAATCATGCTGTTATGGCTTTGGAAATGCTCCCACAATAAATCAAACAAGACAAAGAAATTTACTGTTGGAATAAAAATATTCAAAATTCAACTGCAACCCCCCCTGATATATAGTGAAGGAATTTATGCATATGGCATTTGTGCTAGACTTTAATGCTTATAACAAGGAAGAACATAACACAAAAAAAGAAATACAGTTGACATTAAAAATCAGAAAAAAGGTGCATGTSTTAGATTTTTAAGGCTACATAATTATCACTTTTGAAATATTTGGTAGGTATTAATCTGCTAACTTCCTATGGTTCTGCTATCTTCTGTACAAAAAAAAATTATGTAAAATAGCAATGATTAAAAAATAATACTTACAACAACCTAAGTGATTTCAACCCATCAAAAGTCCGTGCAGGAATACATCTCAGGCGGTTGTAACTAAGAATTCTGAAAATATATAAAATGCTGTCAGCAAGTGTATCAGTTATTCAGTAAGCTATGCAGAGCATGACCAAAATCAGCTTTTGCACACATAGCTAGTTAGGAAACAAGTTATTTTACAGCCTCCAAACCAAGCRAGTTTTAATATCAACAAAGCGCCCTTTCTTTCCAAGACAAAAACCCCACTGTAATGCTTCCAGAATCACTGTTACATGTTTAAACTTACAAGGTAAGCAGCTGAGTCATGTTGCTGAAGCTCTGATTAGAAAGAGTGCTGATTCTGTTGTTACTTAAATCTCTAAAAAATAAATTCAGAAATTCAGACCTTAAAATGACTGCCCAAGTCCCAAAACACTGTAAGGTAAACTGACAGACACGTTTTCATTAGTAGAAGTAGTATTATCATTGATATAACCATTTAAAGCAGCACCTGTTTTTATTTTCACATGCCATATACAAGCCCAGCAAGTGTTTAGCTTGATCAATAAAAAGCATTCCCATTTTAACACAGATGAAAAAGCAGTGAAATGCATTCTAATACCATAGCAATGCTCATCATGCTACCAAGTTAATAATGCAATCCTTCATGAACTCAAGCACAAAAATGAAAGTAATGTTTTAAAGTGGAAGTCATTCTAGTCATGTCCCTAATGACACCTAAGTAAATATAATTTACTACTCTACTTAACACTTTTACAATGAAGACATCAAAGCCTAAAGCTATTAGTATAAAGAACTTATATTTACAGAAAAAGCATTAATGTCTTCTTTGGTCAAAACTCTAATGAATAAAGTCTTAAAYATAATTATGATGGAAGCTGTAGTGGTATGCTGSTAGCTTCAAAGACGCTGCATTAGATCTGAAYACTKTCTGTTCTTTATTCTCATATTGTGCTTTACTTTCAATTTTATGTTGACTATTTCAGTATTGTTTCATGTATTTTGTAGTGAAATACTGCCTTTRTTTCTGAGGGAACCTTGATATATTAACTTAAGAGCACTGTTGAATAGCTATGCAATAGATGCATTTCCCCATTTGAAATTTTCATCTAAGCATTTAAGATGATTGACTCATATTAAACATATTAGACAAGTATAACAGAAAAATACATTCAAAAAAGAATGAAAAAGATAAAAATAAACTACTTTCTTTGTTAATCTGGAATTTAGGAGACTTGTATGTAATTCTTYGTTTGACCACAGGACTGTGCACAGTGGTTTCTTTTTTCAAACACAGCTGAGGAACACTCTCAACTACATAACAGCAGCATGAGTAAACATAAAGAAGAGTTTAAAATAATGTGTCCTGCAGCTCCCATAAACGGAGACTGTTAATACTCATTTGCATTCTATTTAACATTCATCTATTCATAACTTCCCTAAAATATTCACAAATATTTCCTACAAGTTCTACACAGGATAGACTTGAAAATATTGCAAGGGCTTTTTTTCCTGATATTATTTGAAAAATATAAAAGTTTTGAAAGTGTGGGTTTTAAAAGATTTGTGACTGTGGCTTCTTCTGTCTAACATGAGGTAAATTAAGGAAATTAAGTTCTTGTTTTTGAATTGCTCTAAACCCAGTGAAAAATGAAATTTAAGGGATTCTGTTACTCCCCTCCACTTTTCATTCTGATTATAATGAAACCACAAACTGCTCTGAGAATGTAACACAGTTCAGCCTTAGCTGGTATAAATTTTTATAGTCCTAACAAAGACCATGGAAATTACAGATGGAATTACAGGCATTTATGTCTACAGTCTTCCTGTTTTCTCACTGCACACTTAAAAGGTATAGAAATCATATTCAAAAATCCATGGAGTAGGGTTTATAAATTTAAGAGCAACTAATGTTTTGCCTGAAATCACMTAGTGAGTCAGCAATAGAATTGGCAGCAAAGCATTTTAGACAAGCTCTCTCCTTGGGCCATGAAAACCATATACTGTGGAAGAAACAATTACCTGACTTTATAAGATCTTATGTCTCTTTTGAGGTCAACTAYAATTTTTGCTTTGTTATTTTGTTATATAATCACTGGAATAAAATACCCATGCTCATWAAATGTGAGTGAATATATGTAGGATGTAGGATGTGATAAGTGGAATGAAATATCCTTAGTTATAAAATATGGTTGGGTATTTGTTGAATATGATACATTTTACAGGCTTTTTCYTATAAATAGAGTCAGGTAAAATTGAGTAAGGTATTTTGTTTTGCTTTTAATTTCAGTAGAGAACATTGCTTTAAAACTACTTACATGAGTGTCAAGTGCTTGTAGTTGGAAAGCTCTTTTGGAACAAGGGTAAATTGATTTCCATCCAAATAACTAAACCAGAAAAATAAAACAAAGAGCATTATGTATTTCATTAAAATAGGAGCATCTTCATCCACTATTCTCAGAATCCAACAGTAAACTTAATAGCAAATGAATGCATACATTACATTTTCTAAGAAAACTTGCTTACAGATTTTGGTTTTTAGAGATACAACTGAGGATTTGTAGTCTAAGATCCAAATGCTACTATGTCATATCTGATGCACGTTATGAAGTAACAGAATAAAAGCCATCTCTTTCATTATAGTTTCTATTGTTTCATAATGACTCTGCAAAATGAAGTCTTTATCATCTCCATTTCCCACACACCTACACAGGAAAGGTAAATCTCACTTCCACARATCACATTAAGTGTGGATTTTTAGCTCCCATAAAAAGAAACAGAGCTAGTACCAACAGCAAGGTCTGGTTTTAGCTCTAACAGCAAATTMATTTGTCTTGCCTGTGGTTCAGGTCCCCTTCCTTAATTTATCCCTGTAAATTTCACAATACCTCAGTATACCAGGCTAGGATCCTATTGCTGTGAAGCATGTTAGTGACTGAAAACAGTCATCAATTACCCTTCACTAGAAAAGTTAGGATTTCTCCCCCCTCTCAGTAGGTTATATATAGGTTATATATATATATCTCCCCCCTCTCAGTAGGTTATATATAATACAGCCCCTGTATTATATTGCTCACTCTTCCTCCATGCTCGTAATTCTCAATAAGAGACCTTCTCATCCTTAGAGTTAATGGGGACAGAGCTATCAAACTGCACTGGCATTACAGGCAGAGGAGGTAACAAGCCTTGCCTGAAAAGCTTCCAGTGTGCAGCCAGACATAACAAAGTACAAGTGCAGGGGCTCTTCGTGTAACCAGGGCCAGTAGTTTAGAGATTATAAGAAGTGCTGAATTTACCTGATGGTTTGAAATGAAGCATATAGTGGCAAGAAGATTAAAGGTCTTTAGTTTCTCAGCTGGGGAAAATGACTTTTCTGAAGATGGTATTACTTCTGTTCCCTGGAACCCAACTGGAAACTACACCCCCATTACCCCTATACAAAGAAGATATTTTTGCCATCCAAATAGTTGCAACATGCTTSAGCTAAGAGCAGTCTTTGATAGAGACATTTTTAGATTTATTTTGAGCTTGATGTCTTTACATATGCTATGGCACCTTTGGAAATTTTAGTCTTGACTCAATGGATGAGCYGAAACATAGTTAAACTTCACAAAAAACCCTATCTACTATCTAACAAAAAGACTGTCTTTCTTTCTTCATTTTTTTTCCTTTGGACTATTACTTTCTATGGCTGCTTGCCAAATCCAAAATGTGTCTCAACAAACTTTATACTTGCACTATGTTAATGGTGGTGAATAGAGCAGGGGCTCATGCAACAAATTATTTAAAAAAACTCCAACTTTTAAAATTTCTGATGAAGTAAGTATTCTGAGGAAATTCTTTTATCAACAGATAAATTAAGCTTCATCAGAACTGAAGTAGTACAAGTATCCATTTGCCTGATAAAAATTCCTCCTTGTTCAAATGAAGCAACTATTTGGATATTTTATAAAACATACGAAGAGTGCATCTTAGAAGAGCGATGCATGCTAATAAGCAAGAAGAATCAATCAGTATGCAACTGTTAACAGGAACCACCTCCATTATTCTTTTGAAAAATATGGTAGATTGCATGCTTAGACACTAAAGCATACMAAATTGAACACAAATGAATTTTCAGTCACAGGGTTCCATTTTCAATTTCAAAAGTATCTCTCTTTAGCTGCTTTGTTTTATGTTGCAYTGATGACCTTATGTTGACAAATTGTATTTATACCAGACTGAATTCAACAAAGTCATCTTTGAGGAAAAAAAAAAMC
>CADDXX010000312.1:486061-507014 GCA_902810485.1 Alauda arvensis | reverse complement strand
AMCCAMCYAAYKMAAAACCTAATGAAGTTATAGGTTTATATACCTGTGTGCTAATTTGAGATCTTAAAAGTTTCCATTTATCAATGGCTAAAGACTTTTAGATGCTGTTAAGCACCAGACTAATGGTGGACATCTCAGAAACTTCTATATAATACCAAACCATAAAGTGGTAAATTTTTTTCGTTACTTATGAAATGTAGGTATGATGTTTTCTGGAAAAGAACCACTTTAACCAACCATTATGAAATATTATTAGATACTTACCATATATAAYACAAACCAACATTTTTTTTCCTGTAAATAATTTCTATTTCTTTCAATATTGTGACCTATCTGATCAAGAATCAAAGCAAACTAAAATCTCAATTTTTAGGTTCACATTTTCCCTTTCACAATGCATAAAAGTCTGCTCATATAATCTTATGAGTAGCTTATTCAGTTTACATCTTCAAACAATATATGAGGTAGTAAGCTCTTTTTTGTATCTATTTTACTGTCCACCTGTATATTCAAATCTTATCTTTCTAAAAAARCAACCTTAACAATTTTTCTCATAGAAAATATGCTTAAATAGATTGATAAARTAGCCCAGATTTTATAAAACTGCCTATGTGAAAAAGAAGACGTTCTATTAAAACCAGTATTTTTGCAATATCACAAAACTGCCATAATCTCTGCATCATTGAATATCCTGAGTTGGAAGGATCACAGAATCATTAGGATTGCAAGGGACCTCTGGAGATCATCCAGTCCAACCCCCCCTGCAAAGGCAGGGTTACCTAGAGCAGGTCACACAGGAGCACAGCCAGGTGGATTCTGAATGTCTGCAGAGAAGACTCCACAACCTCCCTGGGCAGCCTTTTCCAGTGCTCTGACACCCTCAGTATAAAGAAGTTCTTYCTCATGTKGAGGTGCAGCTTCTTGTGGCTTAGTTTATGGYCATTATTCCTTGTCCTGYTGCTGGGCAYCCATGGAAAAGAGTYCAGCACCATCCTGTTGACACCAGTGYTTGAGATATTTGTATGTATTGATGGGATCCCCTCTCAGTCTTCTCCAGACTAACCAGGMMCAGGCCCCACAGTCCCTCCTCACAGGAGAGATTCTCAGCYCCTAATCACCTTTCTTGCTTCCACTGGGCCCTCTCCAGTAACTCCTTGCCTTTCTTGAAGCGTGGAGACCAGAACTGAACACAATACTCTGGAAGTGGCCTCACGAGGGTTGAACAGTGAAGGAGGATCACTTCCTTTGACCTCCTGGTTACACTCTTCCCAATGCACCCCAGGACAGAGTCCAACTCCTGGCCCTGCTCAGGACAGCCCCTAGAGTCACACCATGTGCCTGAGAGCATTGTCCAAACACTTCTTGAACTCTGGTAAGCTTGGTACTGGAACCACTTCCCTGGGGAGTCTGCTCCAGTGTCTGACCATCCTCTGAAGAAGAACCTTTCTTTGCCATAATTTTACTTCACACTGAAGTGAAGTGACTGGTTGGGAGTTACTAGGGTCAACCCTCTTGCTCTTCTCAAAAACTGGGACATTTTCCAGCTTCCAGTAGACTGGGACTTCTCCAGATTACCAAGAACAGACAGAAATMATTGAGAGAAGCCTTGGAATGGCATGAACCATCACTGAGTATTTTTGGATTAATTTCATCAGGCCCCATAGACTTAGAGAAAGCCAGCAGGAGCAGCAAATCCTATGCAATTTTGTGGTTGCCTGGGAGTTAATCATTCACACAGTCATGGTCCTCCAGCTCAGGGCTTTGGGACCCTAAGAGCTGATGCCTGGTATTGAAGACTGAAGTGGAGAAAGCATTAAACATCTCTGCTTTGTCTATGCCCCTGTTTGTGAGGTGACCATATTCATTAAAAAAAGGACCAGTGTTATTTCTGGGCTGCCTTTTGCTATTAAGATATTTTAAAAAGCTCTTTCTATTGTCCCCAGSAGTACTGGCCAGCTTCAGCTCTAACTGGGCCAATTTTTTTCCTACAGTGACAAGCAGCACCTCTATATTCCTCCCATGTCATTCAACCTTGTTTCCACTGGATGTACACTTTTCATTTTTCCCTTAGCTMCAGAAGATCCCTGGTTAGCTGAGCTGGCCTTCTGCCTCACCTGCTTGCCTTCTGACATTTTTAAATTGCTTGCTCTTTAGCTCTTAACAGGTGTTACTTAAAAAGTGACCAGCATTGATGCACCTCAGTACCTTTGAAAGCATTTCCTAAGGAGATCTTACTAGTTCCCTGAGCAGCCTCAAGTCTGCTCTCCTCATCTCCAGAGCTGAAGTTTTTCTGGCATTTTCCTCCTGTCAACAGAGATTTTAGACTCAACTGCTTTATGACCACTGTGGCCAAGACAGACACCAGATGTCACTTTAATCACAAGACCCTCTTATTAACATGCAACAAATCCTGAAGAGCAGCTTTCCTAGTTCACTCCCTTAGTACCATAAATTGTCAGATGTTTTTAACTCCTTGACACAGATGAAGACCATTGATTTAGAGGATTAAGATGCTTGATTTAGAGGTAAAAAGTATTGATTTAGAGGTATAAAAACATGTTCATTATGAAAACACATCCATATTATTGTTTTTCTTTTGCTTTTTTGTGTAATTGAACTTCATTCCTTTCTAACCAATGACCAGAGATTRATGAGATTAACTGTTGCCCTTAATTTAACCCATTGTAACATGATATCCACATAGTTATACAATGGTTCAGTGCAGGGGATATAAAATCTGAGAGTGATTACAATTTTATATACATGTATTTTTAAAGCTTTTCAGTAACAGATAGTTCTTAAGACTGGTTTGGGATTTACAAAGGATTGCTAATTAAAATGTAGCCTACAGTTGCTCAAGATAATGTGAAAGTCCTTATAAAGCAGTGGATTAACAAATTTCAACTCATCTACTGAATTCAATTCATTTTTTCCCCCTCATTCTTGACCCTGACAATAAAAATCTGACATTAATTTTCATAAAAGGGAAAAAAAAGCATGCCACTTACAGTTCAGTCACATCTTTTGGGATGCCTTTAGGCAAAGCTTTTAGACCTTTGTTGCTGCAGCGAACTACGGTGTCCAGGCAAGTACATTCTGCAGGGCAGCGGGCCAGGGGAGAGCAGCTATTGTCATCATTTCCTGGTTAAGAAAAACAAACAGATGCTAAGATTGCTCATAAATGTSTCTTCAGTATTAGCAATGATAGCCCACCTAGATTTTCCTCAAGCCAATTTGATATTTCTGCATTATAATACCTCAAAGTAGGGAAAAAAATTACATCATCTATATWAASCATCACTCCAAGAATTTACATTTCAGGTGATGCTTTACACAGTGCAATGCTGTTTTACTAGGTAAGAATGCTATTGTATGGAAAAAAAAATTAAATAAAGAGTAAATCCTGAAATGAAAGATAAAAATTATTAAAAACAGTCTCTAAGAAAAAAAAAGATACAGTCTTGAAAACTGACAAATCAATAATGCAGTAATTAGAAATATGTGTGTGAGATGTAAAATAGCAGCATTTCTTTAATTTAATGAAGCCACAAGTTATAACATGTTGTTATTTGATCAAGTAACCTGAAAGCATTGGTGTTTGAAAATATTTTCATCTTTACCATAATATTTGATAAATTAATTTTGTACCATTTCTAAATTAWTAATTACAGTACTGAAGATTGGCAAGAAAAACTTTTGAAGGCATGTATAACAGCCCATGCTTGCTGATCATCCAAAAATGGGTGGTAAGCTTTTAAACAGACATAGAAACTGATTATGAAGGCCTTTAAAGTGCAATACTTTGGGATCTATGGAAGCCATGCAGCCATCTATCTGAAAGCTGAAATGATAAAAGGTTCAAATATCAATTTCCTTACCATCATCACATGTAAAATCCTGAATTGCCACATCCTGGATAGGAATCTCTTTGAGGAAGTAGGGCTTTTGGCAGCGAGGGTTCCCCGTCACAATGCGTTTCTTCCTGAGCCAGTCTCCAAGCCATGCAAGATGGCAGTTGCAGTTGAAGGGATTGGCCAAGAGGTTTCTGAGAACCACAGGAAAGCTTATCTCAGATGACACCATCCTTTCATCCTAGGGATCCTATTTCTATTTTCAAAAAAGCATACCCTAAACACTGTTCTTCAAACAATACTGTTTGAAGTTTAGGCTCCGTGTGGTGAATCTTGATACAACTTGTTTAGAAATAATTTAAAACTGTCAAAGACTTGACTTCATGTCAAGCCACTCTGTACCAATAATGCAGTAATTCCATATAGAGATGGAGGCTGATTACTTTATATTATTAGCTTTAATCTGACAACAGGTATTCCATTAATTTATCATCTCAAGATTTCCATCTTTTATTTGCTCCAGAGAATAAGTTTCCTATCTGAAGTGACAGCTAAACTGATTGCATGCCAGTTACAAAAATGAATTTACTTCTAAAAGCCTCAGTACTTCTGGCATCTCCTTATTTCAGCACAAACATATCGACAATTCCATTATTTATGAATATGTCATCCTTAATATGCAAAATTAGTAACTGGGTGCAAATTGTCACTTTTCATGTAAAGGTGGGATTAAGTATTTTCCTGAATGATGCTACCTACAACCAACACTTCTTCACGAAACTGACTGGCAGCTTTGCTTACTCTTTTCACTCCCCTTAAATTACATCACATTTAAATTTAAAAAAGGATGCTTCTTTTTATAGARAATGAGACTGAAGCTTCCATATAAAACACATATGAATATAGATCCTTAGCAGGCCAAACAAATTTAAGCTAAGAATTGGCACAGGGACAGACAGCATGGTAATCTAACCAGTTGTGATTGTGTGCTGCCTATCCAAAATGTGACTTTCTACCCTGGTTTAGATCAGTGGGCTTCCATGAGGGGAGTAAGCAGGATATTTTTCCTGCATTCTCAGACAATTCTTCAAACCTGTCTAATGCTGTATCAAAGAGCACCATGAAAACAAACTCTTCATGTGCCCAAGATGGTCCAGAAAACAAAATTTCTCAAAACTCTATGAAATCCTTTTATCCCCGAACTTTACTAAGTGCTGTGAAATTACACATCAAAGTATTAAGGGAAATGCCCCCCAAAGGTCAGAGATTTAAGTATGGCTGTGATAAAAGAGGACTGTGACTTACAGCGTGGAGAGCGAGTGCAGCGTGTCGAAGGAGCCGGGTGCCACGGTGGTGATCTGGTTGTCATACAGCGAGAGCAGACGGACAGAGCTCAGCCCTGTGAAGCTGTCATTCCCCACACAGCTCACCCTGTTGCTCCTCAGCATCCTGAGAGAGAAGRATCAGCATTTTTCAGCTTAGTCTGGGCAGGGACCAGGGCTGAAGTGGCTGCTGGAGTGAGGGCCAAGAGGTATCACTACAAAGGGGGTGCTGCTGGCTAAGTGCAGTGACCAGCAGCATCCAGGTGGCTTCTGAGTTCCTCCAGATGAGACCCCACAACTTCTTTGGACAACCTGCTCCAGTTTCCCATAGGTGATTGGGTTTTTTCTTTTTCTTTCAATACCAGAAGTGGTAATTAGGAATTTTTAACTGACAAGAATTGAAACTGATTGCAATTCCCCAAACCAGAGAAACACAGCAGCCCTCTCTTCATGTTYCCAAGGCTGATGACTCCAGAACTGCTATTTACAATGAGCAGAGGCTTGTACCAGCTTACCTCCTCTTGTGGTCCCTTTCACTTCATTTTTCTTAGGACAAATTCTAGAAACCACTTCAACTGCGTTCAAAAGCATTTCATTAAAATGGAAGAAAYGTTCCTCCTCAGCATGACTCTAAGACAGTACAAATTTCAGAATCCTAAGCTATTCTAAAATCTCTCAAATTTCTATAAAACTTAAGATCTTTGAAGTCTGTTGTTCTGTCCACCGAAAGATAACTTTCCCCCAAGCTCTTGACTAGGACTAGCTGCTTTAAGCAATTTTAGCAGCTTTAACTGCAAGGTTAGAAATGGYAGATGTGATTTATTTTAAATACCTAATGTCTGTGGACAGCTGAAACCCCAAAGACCATCTAATCCTGCCTCTGGTCTGCAGATCAGAAGGACAGGCTCTCTGAAGAAGGCCAAGTTGCTGTAGATTGTATAAACATTTTTTTGAGTGGAAAGAACTAAACTGCTTCATGGAAAGAATGAAATGAGTTCAAGCTATAGTGCTTTTAATCTTGCCTTCACTGTTGAAATGACAAAAAAATTACTTAGGAGAGAATAATTTCCCACATTTCAATACACACCAGAACAATTTCTTCCTCCAGCAAAATTCCCAGTAATGGTTGAGCTGAAATGAATCAGACTCCATTACGTAAAATGTGTAATCCCCGTGCAAAATTCAGTTACTTTGATGATTATTCCCATTTCCATTTCTGAAGTTGGATGTTTACCCATTCTCAACTGCTTCATTGCTTTAGAGGACTCATAATTAATAACTAATAAATTAATATAATGTAYAGCTTCAAGTAAAATAGGAATAAACACTAAAATATGCTTGAAAAGCCATAGCTAATTTTCCAAAATAACTTTTTTTTAGGACAGAAACAATATTATTCTCAAAAATACCTATGAGAAAAGAAGAATTAAAAAACCCAAATAAATATACTTACAGTGTTTTGAGACTTTCTAATCCTTTGAACATTTTGTGTTGAACACTTTCCAAGCGGTTGCTTGTGAGCAACARTTCATTCACACCAGAGGCTCCATCAAATGCTCCTTCTTCTATATCTGTGATCTTGTTATTGCTCAGGTTTCTATTACACATAAACACAAACACATAAGAACTGAGGGGATTTTCTTTTATATTAACTGCTAAATTCTGCAGACTGAATAAATTCCAAGAAAGACTTAGAATCTTAATTTTCCACTAAGCTTGGAAAAGACCTGAAATCATCCAATGCAATCTTGATGGAATAGCCAAGTTGTTGTGTACAAGCAATGTAATATAAACACTTAATTTAACATCAAACCACTAAAAAAATTCAATGCCTTTCTAATTAAAGAAGCAAAGATTTTTTTAAATAATCTTTGGAAGATGGTTTTTAAATAATGGCAATTACCCAATCTCTGCTGCTGCCACAAAAAGAACATATTTTCCTAATTTTGAGTCTTACCAGTAACTGTATTTTTTCAGGTCTCCAGACTTTGTAGCATTTATTATTTAGATGAATTAATAAAAAAAATTATACTATATGAGTACAGCCCAACTACCCTCTCTGATTTATTTTATCTTGATAAATAAATATAAGAAAACAGTATAAACAGCAACATATGTAAAGGAAATGTGTGAATATAAACAGTACATGAAATGTAAATAATTTATGACATTAGTTAGAGAGGAGGGTTTATAAGCAAGATAGATCATGTATCTATAACTTGCCTGCAAAGTGAATCAAAATGTGGGGAAAATGACCAAAAATATTGTCAAAATACTTAGTACTTATGATTTTAGTTGAAATATGGAAATTATCCCAAATGGGTAGTATCTGTACTATATATACACAAAAGCAAACATGCAACAGCACACAATTTCTTCAATATTTTTCTTAATAGTGTCCTTTTGTTTTGTTTGTTTAATATCATTATTTACACCTATTACAGAAGTACATAGCTACACATTGCACAGTGTTATAATACACTACTGATTTTTAAAAAGGTCTTAAAAACTCTCTGAGACAAAGTGAATAAAGTAAAGCTAAAGACTATTTGATGGAATTAATGGTGTTGGGAAGAAAATCAAAGATTATTTGATGCAATTTCTAGAACAGTGTTTAAATTATTCAAAACAAGAAAGATAATATTTGTTAGGAAAAAACCCCAGGAAGTTGTGCTTTAGTCTTCATTGCTGACTACTCTCTCTAGCTTAGCTGAAATGTACCCTACGTCTTGCCTGTGATGAAGGATACAATCATGTCATTAGTTAGGTTGGACAGGACCTTTAATATCATCAAGTCCAAGCATCTAATCCAGTACTGCAAAGTCCATCACAAAAATGTATCCCTAAGTCTTTTAAATTTCTCTAGGGATGGCAACACCACCACTTCCCTGGATGGCCTGTTCCACTGCYTGACAGCCCTTTCCATGGAGAAACCAAACTAAACCTCCTCTGCTGCATGATATAATTTCCTCTTATCTTGTCACTTGTCACTTGGGAAAAAAAGAACAACCCCACCTCACCACAACCTCCTTTAAGATTGTTGTAAAGAGTGATAAGGTCCCCACTGAACTTCCATTTCTCCAGGCTAAAAAAAAACCATTTCCTTAGCTGCTCCTCATCACACTTGGGCTCCGTACCCTCCAGCAGCTTTGTTACCCTTCTCTGGACTCCTTCCAGCACCTCAATGTCTTTTTGGTAGAGAGGAATCCAAAACTGAGCAAGCTACTCAAGATGTGGCCAATGAGTAGCACTGAGGGACAGTCACTACCCTGGTTGTGCTGGCCAAACTATTGCAGATCCAGGCCAGGTGCCATTTGTCTACTTGGCCACCTGGGCACACACTGGTTCATGTYCACCTGGCTGTCAACCAGCATCCCCAGGTCCTTTTCTGCTGGGCAGCTTTCCAGCCACTCTTCCCCATGTCTGAGCACCACATGGGGACATTGTGACAGTGCAGGACCTGGCACTTGGACTTGCTGAATTTCCTACTATTGGCCTTGACCCATCTATGCAGCCAGTCCAGACCCCTCTGCAGAGCCTTCCTGCACCCCAGCAGATCAACACTGTCACCCAACATGGTGTCATTTGCAAGCTTGTGGAGAGTGAATTTAATCCTCTCATCCAGATCATGGTATTAAACACATCATACACGTATTAAACACAACTGACACTGAGCCCCAGGGAACACCACTTGTGACTGTCTGCCGACTGGATTTAACTTCATTCACCACCCTCTGGGCCCAACCATCCAGCCATTCTTGTTTCCASTGAAGTGTTATTTCTGTCCAAGCCATGAACAGCCAGTTTATCCCAGAGAATGCTGTGGGAAATGGTGTGAAAAGCTTAACCGAAGTCTAGGTAGACTAAGCAGACATCCACAATCACCGCTTTCATTTAGTTTCAGAGTGGAGATGTTCAGTCTGCAAGGTGCTGTGGAAGACTGGATGWAAGAAACTCATGATTTCTAATCTCAGATGGCTTATCCATGTCAAGCCTTCAGTTTCCTAAAATCTTGCTCTTGCTGTAACATGGATACTACTTCACCCACTTCACAAAGGTAGTTTAAAGATCAGTGTTGCATAGTTAATCAGTGTTGCAGTGCATACATATGCTTTATTATTGAAGAARCATCAAATCAGTGAAATATTTAGGCTTCAATGTTTCAATGTCATCTGTGCAGAAAGATCTTTGTACCTATTTTGAACCTCCACAAGAAATACGACCTTCACAGAAATATAGAACTCCCTCATATTGGTGTCTCTGCAACATTAGTACCTCACTTCTTTCCAGTGATGCTTAAGCAGTCACTGTATTATTCTCTCAGTGGAACACTGTTGTAACAACTGATAACCATTTTAGGAAGTTACAGTGCAGTATTATTAAAATAGATAACTCTTAATTTCTTTTTTTTTCCCTTTTCAATTAACTTTGTTTTAAAGCCTTTGGGAGTTTCAACAGACAGCTACRCCAAGACTGATTAATATTCATCCCTTTTTTTTTTCTTTTGTCTTGAACACCTCCTACACTTAAAAGAAATATTGTTAAATATGAAGATCTGAYATATGTATAGATGTGTGTGTATGCATCTGCATGACACATCAAGCATTTTATTTATTTTGTAGAATCCTGCAATCATAAAATGTCTTGTTTTGGAAAAGACCTTMAATATTTTCTAGTTCCAATCCCTCTGCTGTAGGCAGGGACAACTTTMATTCTATATTGACAAGGACATTAAATACAGATCCCTAAGGGACACCATTGTCACTGATGTCTTTGGGACTCTGAGCCACTGACCATTACCCTCTGGATGCTGCTGGGTATCTACTGTATAGCATCAGAACACTGTTATGCCAAACATCTTACATTCTTTTTTCAAAGTATTGCAGCCCATCTCAAAGTGGTAGGGTGTACTCAAGTGGAAAAGTCAAAGGCARGTTCCTTTTATATTGTTGGGGGTTTTTAAAATATTTTAGTCTAAAAACTCAGTAAAAAATATTTAACTAATTGTGATCATGTCAGCAAGGATCTAGTTAAGACTAACAATAGTTGAAGCAATACTGTTGCTCCCTTAAGATTTTGATCACTAACACTGATCCCTTACAAATGGCAGTCACTTTGTGACTACTAATCTATTTTACTTGCATTTTTCCTCACTTATTATTTATATTTGGATCTAATCCTGAAATTATTCTGGAGCACAGAGTAAACTGAGCACAGAGTCACCTCCAGCCTCAAATGTGTCTTTTACATAAGCTAAAGAAAAGCTTTTCATAGTCCTTTTTTAAGCAACAATTGCAATTTTTAAGATTATAAACTACTCTTAAAACATTAACTGTTAACATGGACTTACATGGATGACCTACCAAACCACTTTTTCTCAACCATTTAAATTTTGATACTCCCCTCATCTAATGACCATTTAATGAAGCACAGAATCAATGGCATGTCCTTAATRTGCTGAAAGAGGCAAAATTGTCTGGTTAGAGGGTAATACAGGAAGTTACAAAAGATTACTGGAATCTTTTCTAAGCAGCTTATCCTGTGAGCTCCCTGCTGTGGCTGCACAACAGAGCAGCTGGCTGGAGGCTGCCGTGAAGGTGCTGGAGCTACACACCATGAGAAGGGGCTGCTGGCAGTGCCAAGCCCCACACAGAAGAGCTGCCAACTCTGACCTACCTCGGGGATTAATTTAAMCCCATTCTTGATTTTTGATTGGAATAAAGTGAATCTTTTGTAGATTAGAGCTAAGAAAGGTGGAGAGACACAGCAAGGAGCTGACACAACATCTGAATAGACAAGGTCACTGAAGTTGCACTTACATTTTACGCAGCTGAGGAAGTTTCTTGAAGATTCCAGTAGCTTCCAGGACTGAAAATTCATTGTTATTTAGTCGCCTAAGGGAAATGACATCAATTTCAGAAAAAAAAAAATTATTCAAGAATTGATACATAATGTTCCACATTAAGTGAACCTTTCATTCTAGTTTCCCTGAACATCTGATATTTAACTGCTAGCTGAAGAACAATTCCTTATACAGTGACATTTCTAATTTTGGTAATTCCTGTGGATGAACATTCTCATTCCTGTGAATGAACATTCTCATTAGTTGAACTTAGGCATACATAAGACATTTTCAAAACCTGATCACAAAATTTTATACAGCTAAAAGTGAAAAGGAATATAAGATGGTGTTTTTAATTTTTTCAAACAAAAATGTAACTAAGGGAGGATTCCATGGCAACCTATAAAAAAAAGTCTTTAAGAAGGACATATAAACCACTGAAGATTAGTCTTCTGTTCTTTAAAGGATATCAGGTGGAGTCTGCCAGACRTCTGGAGGTACTCACAGAACACTATTTACAAGAATGAAATAATTACTCTTATTTTGAATAGGGAATGAAACCCACTGCATAGGTCTTTCCATGAATTTCAAAACACTCCCTCCATCATGATTTTTCTTCATACCACTACAGCTGGCACACATACATTGCTTAATGCAGAATTAAATGTTGGTTTGTAAAACTGCAACAAGCAACAAGTACCAGTTGACCACTTCTCTTGATTGCACAGGACTTACAGTACTGTGCACCTTTAACAGCAGCTAGGTTAGGGGACTATCGATATTTCAAAAAATACCTGCATTGACCAGTAAACCCTATTTCCTCTCTTGGAAAGAAAATGGAAATTATGAGTCTTAGATCCTTTATATGCTCTAATGGAGCTATACTATTAAGGAAGGAAGTCTGTCCAGYGTTTCTTTAGAAATCTTAAATAGGAAGGAGAAGATATGACTGACAAGATCACTGTGAAATGAAATTCAGCACAATTCTAAACTCAGAACACTTTTCAGAATTGCCTTATTGCAAGACAAGTTAAAAAAAACTCCTAGAAAATGAAAGAAAGCTGCTTGTTCATCCTTCCCTCCTGTTCATTCTCATTGACAGCCAGAAGGGAAATTAAGGCTGTAAATCTGAARGTATGGTTGTACAACAGTTTAAAGATGGAATCAAACTCAAAGAAGAAGGAATTTTTTTGGATATATACAAAACATTTGTATATCACACTGAACTATGAGGAATTTGAATTTCAGAAGATGCTATCATGTCTAAAATTCAGCTGAATGACTTCACGTGATTTTTAGTGGGATCATATAAAATATTCTTGCACATTGTCAATTAACAAAGTTACTACTTTAAACAGACTTTTCTTTACCCTACATATCAAGAGCAGACCCAYTGACCATTCTATAAATGCTGATAGCATCAAATACTTTTCCAAGCTGAGATTCAACTCCAAACATCACCCTGCAGAAATTAGTCTAGCTCTCCTCATCACCTAAAGAAGCATCAATGTTATTTGACTCRAACAAGTGTTTTTATATCAAATTTTGTGGTTAAAAAAAAAGAAAAAAAAAAAAACAGGAAGGCTAACTAGCTGCTATTCTCATACATGCAGGTAAATACTGTGGACTGGAAATCAAGGAACGACCCCAGAACTAGACTGGGAAGTTCCAAGATGAACAACAGATATGATTAGCATTAGAGGCTAAGAATAACAGGAGGAAACAGGAGGAAGAGCTGTAACTTTTCTATCAGTGAGGAAAATACCAAAAGAATGTATTTGGCTAGAGCAAATGGATTTTTAGCAAAGTACAAAAAATGAAGAAGTAATTTCTCTATCCTTTCTAGAATATTTGCAAGACTGTTGAAATTTTTATTATATCAAATGAGTTGAAGAACAATCTGTACAGCCTTTCAAGTAGAAGGTTGACTAATGACTTCGTGACAGTTAACATCTTGCTTGGACAGTGCGCTGGAAACAAAAGGGCTCTTTAATGGCAAAAGAATATTAAAGGAATCAATGATGGAAACTGAAGAGAGGTAAAGTCCATCCCAAACTAAAAGTTTCCATTAAAAAAAAAATTAACTGAAGTGGAAGAAAATAACTTGTGTAACAGTCTCGGGGGAATGGTTGATTTTTTTAATTCACTAACACCTTCAAATAAGACTGAATATTTACTGAAAGATTATTTAGTACAAAAAAAATTGTTTACTGAAATTTGAGTGTTTGGGATRTAGAGTAAATGAGGCTTGATTATTTGATTGTTTCTTCTGAATTTAACAGGTAGGAACCATAATTATAAAAAGAAAGATATGACAGTAGATCTTCCACATGTAAATAAATTCATCTAAAAAAACAAATAAAATGGTAAATTAGGATTATTATTTCTTCAGAGCAGAGAAAATTAAACATGATTGCTCCTAAATATCAAAGCAATGCATGCTTAATAATTTTAACAACTCCATTCCTCTTCTCTTGGTTCAGTAAATTCATTTATACAACCACTACTTTATWATCTCCTACATTTTAACCTGTTACCTCTTCCATCAGCTCTTGTTCTTAAATTAAACAATTTTATCTCAAATATTGATATATATCTCAAAATATTGATAACAGAAAATGTATTTCTCCATGGAAATCTATCTCCCCTCACACAASAGGGGATATAAATTTTGTTTTCTCGATTGTGATTTTCAGATTTGTAACAAGAACATGTTGTGGTTTAAAGCAAGCAAGACACCACATTCAACACAGCCACTTGCTCTCTCCTCCACCATCAGGATCAGGGAGAGAACCAGAAGGGTAAAAGCTGGAAAACTGATGGCTAGAGATAAAGACAGTTTAATAGGCAAATAAAAAACCATGCACCCAAGCAAAGAAAAACAAATTAATTCACTGCTCTCCATGGGCAGGCAGGTGTTCAGCCTTCCCCAGGAGAGCAGGGCTCCATCAATTGTAACAGTTTCTTGAGAAGACAAATGCCATCACTCCAAATGCCCCCCCTTCCTCCTTCTTCTTCCCCTTAATGTACTGAACATGATGTCACATGGTCTGGAATATCCCTGGGTTCAGTCTGGATCACCTGTCCTGGCTTTGTCTCCTCCCACCCCGCCATGACCCCCCAGCTTCCTCACCAGCACGTCAGTACAAAAAGCARAAAAGGCCTTGGCTCTGTRTGAGCCCTACTCAGCAAGAACAAAAACATCTGTATATTATCAACACAAATTATCAATTGTGTTCARCACAATTCCAAATCATAAGCCCATACTATCCATTGTGAAGGAAATTAACTCTGCCCCAGCGAAAACTTGTACTGAAAATTACTTAAGTTCAACTCCTTCTCACAGCTTAGAGACAGAAAAAAGTCTCTCTGCTTTAAAAATATTTCAGTTTTAAATCCCATTTCCTGTCCAGATAGTCAAATATTTAAGAATAGTCTCATTATTTCATATCTGATTGCCATAGTGTTGCTTTGATGCCAGCTGTGGACTGCTCTTTTAAGAGCCATCCTGCTGTTCATCTCACCCTGGTGGGTGACAACTTGATCACAATAATCTTGTCTCCACATCTCTATACKGCTTTACTATGTCAAATCAAAGACACCCCCCTTTCTTTTTTTTGTCCCTCAACATTTCGCCTTGTTCTTTAAACTGAATCTCCGAGGAAAACCAGCTTTTTCCTTCCACCTTTGCTCTGCAATGACAGCCACTTTCATCTACCTTTCTGCAAACCTTCAACCATCTCTGCATTCCCTTTTATASTGTTCTCTGCACATGGAGAAACCTTGTAAAGCTGTCTTAATTTTATCTTTCAGTCCCTCCTTGAAGATTACTTCAGTTGTAATGCCTACAAATCATTCCCATATGGCMCTTATTAAGCAAGCAATGATCTCCGAGTTCTTTTCTCCCCATCTCTATTCATTATATTATTATCTCATCTTCTTAACTCTGTCCTGTTTGTCTGCTTTATCTTTCTCCAGTCTCCTGCCCAACAAATGTAATGTATGCTTTGCATAAAAAGAATCATCTCTGTCTTTAAAAATCGAGGTAGCCTTTTTTAAAACAGACCTCTCCGGTTACTGGATGCCCTAACTTCTCCTGCAGTTAAAAGCAAAATAAACCCCACTACCTTTCAAACAATCCAAGTGAATTGCTCAGGTCCTGAAGAACTTGAAACATAGAATAGTTATTTTATTTCTTTATCATTCGCTTTTAAGGCTACATGCTATTAAAATAATGCATAAATAATTTTAATGAATTTTTAGTCCTTTGAAGGACCAAAGAGGTTACTTTCAATTTTTGCTATTCAGAAAAGGTAAAGCTGTGGTTTTATATTTAACAATTCTAGTTTGTTTCTCTGTAAGTAAACAATCCTTTATTATAGGTTCAACTTACAACTCTGCTGTGTACTGAGGAATGTGATCAGGAATTTTGTTGAGTTTCTGATTGGAGCAGTCCACTGTGGTCCCTTCACAGCGACATTTCTCAGGRCAAGCCAAATCTGCAAAGCAGTCTCCACTTAATTTGGATCTGTAATCTTCAGTGCCTGCAGAAGATTCAAGTCAAAACACAGATACTAAGTCAATAAAGTATAAGATTTGCTTCTTGTGAGAGGGTTGAAAAGACGTCTGCAATGCAGATAAGGGGTGGGTAACTTGGGAAATGCATGATAAACTTTGTGATACTGAACAGACACAAGGGCTTCAAGAGAGGGTTAAATATAGGGACTTAAGATATGCTGGAAAAAGAAACTGAGACCAACTTCACATAGCAGGATAACATTAACTTGAGCTTTTCACAGCTGTACTTTCTGCTGATTATGTTGTCAGCCAATCTAGCCTTGTTTATAGCTAATCACACAATGCCACTGTTAGTTTTAGAATTTGTTTTCTTTCTCTGTATCAATAAATAGATCCTGAATGCCACCTTTTCTCTTTCTCYGGTTACAAATTTGTGTTGTTGACTGGACTTCATTAACCTCTGTGATTTTTTTTTTATAGTCCCGATACTCTACATCATCTCAACAAATAAGTTGAAAGCCCTGTTTTCAGCTTTAATTTAAAAAATGTGTGATCCTGACTTAAGCCTCAGCAGCTTGCCATGCTGTAGAAAGCTGCGTGACGTTCCATGGTGCTTGACAGAACCATGTTTTACTCATACCTCACAACCACATGGTTAGATCAAGCACAACAGAAAATCTCGCTACATTATCAAAACTGCATCCATTAGGCCAAGGATAAGAGCAAGGGAAAAGAGGAAGGAGTAGGTACAAATTACAGAAGCATTTGAAGCTTAATACTTGCTTACATGACATGGCATTCTTGTTACTGAATGTCCAGTGCCACAGTAACAGTATCACTGTCACAGATTAAATAAAATACAATATATATAAAAAAGAGAAAAAAGGAAAATAAAAGAACGACATTGAAAGTTTCCTCCACCATTTCCCAGAGTCAGTCAAAGGAAACATCCTAAACATATCAGGAAGAAACATCCAGTAAGGAACTGAGGGTGGGTGACAAAACAAAGAGAAGCCAAAAGGACCTGTGGGTTCTTCTTGGACAAAGGTGAAAAGACTGACACTAGTAGAAGGTGCATCAGGGCTGGGAGGTACACTGTGATTTAGTTCAGACACTGAACTTTACTTACAGCCAAAATGGTGAACTCCTGAAAAAGTAAAGATAGCCAAGAAGGAAAGAAAGACAGAGTAATGCCAATTAAGACAAAAACATGAACTAAGCTCACATGTTCTCTACTTAACTTTCATTTGATTAGAAGATGGTGCTAGGGCCACTGTCTTCAGCAGAAAGAAAGAATAATTCATTTTGAGTGGCATTTAAAAATGAAGATAAGATTGGGGTTTATTACAGATTTCATAYAGGATGATGAYCATGCCTCCCATGAATTATTCTTCACTATTTTGAAAGTGTTCTTTAAAAGCCGCTCCCTGAACTGATATAGGAGTTACAGAATATTCTGAGTTGCAAAAGACCCACAAGGATCATTGAGTCAAATATACATGCTATGCCACTTACATCCTTAATAAACCAAACAAATATAGGAGAAACAGATTGCTCAGTGGAGAGGAAAAACCCAACAGGCATCACAAACKATGTTGTCTACCACTTGTAAATGTCTTAGTAATCCATATGATGAAACTACTATAGAGTACTTCTAGGAGGTAGCAGATAAATGATATTTTTTTAAATCAATAATGTAATACTTGCAAACCTTTAGTCTTCCAAATTACTATAACAAAATTTTATTAGGACTTCATAGTGTCTGTGGAGCAACTTCTCCAAATGATGTATTAAAACAAATATTAAAAATATTCCCGTGTTTAAAGAAATGCTAAGATTATTTTATACTATCCACTTAAGTATAAAGAAGTGTTTTAGCAGTTTTGAATACCCAATAAACAAGACTACAAATACGTTTTTTTTCTTCCTCCTGCATCCAGAGTACCTCACTGTTAGCAGTTTAAACAATTAAATATTCAGGGACAATGCCTTCAAAAACTAAAATACTTTTAGGTAGCATCTCCCTGATAACCTTATAGAAAGAGAAACCAACAGAGGCTGTATTTCAAGAAGCATGTATATAGCCCATTTTTAAAAATTTAATTCTTTTTCTTCTTCTTCTCCTCCACCTTGCCCTCCCCCAGGAATAGCATTTTTAAAAGGGTTATGTAAATAAGCCTAAACTGCATGAGTGGCTATATTATAACCAGGCTGTGAAGACATTTGTTGGCAAGAAAACACTTCTAACTCACAAGCAAAAGTTGTGCTGGCAAGGTTGAGTAGAAGTCACTCTGTGGCAGGAATACAGCTGTTCTACACATTAAGGAGTTGAGTGGTACTACAGGTTTGTGAAACTGAATCACCMTTTTATGCTGCTTTAAAACACATTTTTGTGGATGCAGTGCTGACAAATTGCTGTCTTTTTTATATTTCATTTTGTCTTTTTTTTCATATTCAAAACAATGTATTAGTATAAGGGCATGAAGAACTTCACATGACTGCTGCAAATTTAAGTGTTACATCACACAGCATTTAGAGAAGAGCTGTTAAACATACCAGCTAAAGAGACAACAACTAAGATGACTGCAGAATGATGATATACCTGTAGTACTTGGAAGAAGAAATGCACTGGTGTCCTAATCAATTACTGTAGATATTTTTCTAGATATTAAACCATGGCAGAAAATCCTGATTGCAAATCATATACTGTAAKTCATCAATAGATGCATTATTCCCTTGTTTATGATGTTATTTATGTTATTTTGTTATGAATATACTGTGAATGAATAATTTTTTTTCTATTAAGAAAACAGCGCACACACTGACAAGCAAGGTAAAAGTAAGAAAGATCCACATTTCAAAGAGCTAGGGTCAACATTGGTAAATCTTCTGTAAAAATATCACAGACTTATTGTWGCTTAAAGCAGTGTGTAAATTGCTATTTCACACCAAATCTAAAGTCATATTTTCTTTAATGGAAAGCATTTCTGATTCACTGTATGCATGTGACCACAGAATGCCTCTAATTAAGAATATCAGCTTTCTTTTCCAAGCATTCCACTGTGATTTCCTTAACAAAAGGAGGGTGAGCAAGCAGCAGATGCAGCCAGCGTAGAGCATGAAAGCAAGGCGACAAAACGTTCATTTGTAGAATGTTTAGTCTTTAAAGTTGTGCTAGCTCTTTGATGGCAGCATGGTTAACTGTGTTTAAAAGCAGCTCAGGAGCTGCATTTTAAAAACAGTAGCAGCAGAAAGGCAAGGTACAAGGTAAGTAAAAGTGTCAGTTAAAATATGAACTAGCAGGTGCAACCCTCTAAATAAAGTAAGTACAGGTATAATTTTTGTAGGTTGTGCAAATCTGTGAGACAGGARAAGGTAAATGGAGCTGCATGCTAAGCTCTTATATCCAGAAAACAGAATTACTAGTATTCTACAAAGGAAAACTATGTATAGCTACAGGTAATGACTAATGTTAATACACATGCAATCAGTTTCCTAAAAGCTATGACAAACTTTGCTTTTGGGGTGAAAGGGAGAGAATATCTGCAGTTAGTCAATCTTACTGCAGAGCCAAACCTACCTGGAATGAAATACTGTTCTTTAGCTAAATAAAGAGAAAAAAAAAAAATAGAAGATGCACCTGAATGTCAGCAAGCAAAGAATGAGTTTTATTAGATCAAGTATGGACTGCAGTTAACTACAGATACTTTAGTGAAAAAAAGTGTATTCACAACTAGAGGTGATAAATAACAAAGTGTGAATAGTCATAAATGTATAAATGTATCCGGAACACGGATAAGAAACACTTTTCATCTGGTATTTGCAGTTGAGACTGAATAAACTGTAGAATGTGAAATGCACCTGGAACAGCTGGATACCATATGACAAAAGTTAGGATTTAAAGAAATGTAAGTAGGAAATGGAATAAGATTAGAAAAAAGAAAACAGTAAATTTCAGTATGAAGCAAGCTCCCTGTATAAAAGGAATATTTTATGTTTCCATATTTAGCTTAGAAATTTTTAGATCTTTCACATATTCCAGAGCCCTGTGGAAATTTAAAAATATGATTTATGGTGGTACTTGTAGTGAATAACTTTAGCATTTCATTCTGAAGTTTTATATATTACATTTATTTCATTCGATGTAATGCTACTCAGAAATAGTGCCAAATATGTTAACTACAGTAATGTTCTGTTTGACTTCCCAGATTTCCCTCTATCCAGTCAACCAACTACGAAAAAAATTCTGTGATGTTTAATCATTCTGTAGCGAGACAGCTGCTTTCATTAGAACTTCTATAACCACTATTTTTTTTTGTTTTTGCCAATAAAGGAAAAACTAGCAGCTGAACTAAGAGAATTACCTGAGCAGCGGAATTTCTTGCTTTTGATCTGGCCGATCCTTTTGTTTGCCAGACGGCGGGGGCTGGTGCACCGGGCACCACTGGTCTCAATGGGGTTTGTGTGCAGATAATCCGCCAGCCACTTCAGATGGCAGTCACAGATAAATGGGTTCTGAGCCAAATGCCTTGCATGGAAAAAAACCCAATAACATCACACATTATTTCCCTTTGGYCTCGGCAGTGCCCAGCGCTTTTACTGCATTGTAGAACACGGAGTCGTACTTGAGAATCCATAAAGAACATACGTACAAGGTCTGAATCGCACGGAGGGGTGAGAAGGTGCCCTTTGCAATGGTCTGGAGCTTGTTGTCATACAAAGAAAGAAGATTCAAGTTGTGCAGATCTTGAAAAGCATCAACTCGCAGACAATTGATCTTGTTGGCATTCAATAATCTGTTCAATGGAAGACAATTAGAAAATTGAAAGAAACCACTCCATGTCGCAGCTCCAGCATTTTTCACAGACAATTCTTTGTGCACCTTTGCAACCAGAACAAGAGATGTAGTGACAAATAATAACTGACAGTGACAGAAGGAATTTCAGTGAATTGAAGTATCTTATTTGGGTTATATGTATTCCTACRTATTTGAACCTTGGAGTTGAAATGTTTACATTTATTGAGCTAAAATCACATTTCTTGTATGTGCTGGTAGAATGTCTGTGTGGTATTTGTGTACTGTGCAAAGAAACAAGCCTAAAAAATCAAGTATATTCAAGGAAAACTAGTTTCTTTTGCCAAATAAATAAACAAACAAAAAAGGAACTGAACACTGTGTTCATTAGCTGGAAGAGATTTGCAGTGGCACTTTTAATTATATGTTACTAATCAGCATGCTGCCACATTAACAGAGTTGTAGTAAAAACTGGTGGCATGGAATATATCCAAATCTGTCTTGGATTCTTTCTCCTCTGCATCTTCAAAGGGAACCTTTTCTTCCCTGTACCTCCCAGACTTTTAGTGGTAAAACAAACAAGCCAATCTAAACCAAGTCCTTTTGAAGAGAAAAAAAAAAAAAA
>CADDXX010000312.1:419141-478973 GCA_902810485.1 Alauda arvensis | reverse complement strand
GAGGAAGTGTAAGCTGTGAAATGAGTCTGATGTGTTGCACAGATGCTGATTATACATGGTAATAAAATTGACAGCTCTCCTTTGCATTTTCCCCATCTGCTTTTAAAGTAAATGGCAAAAACAGCTGTCAAAAACCCAAAAAATAGATTTCAGTGATGGGATTGAGTACAGCTCCTGAATCTGAAGAACTGCAATACACAGCCAACACATCTCTCATCACATGCAACATCTGCCAGATTTTGGGTTTCTTTCTTTTATTTGTTTTTAAAATAAGGAAACAGTAATGATCTCCCTTGCTAGAGGAATCCTTGAGGCTAATAACCAAAGTTCCTTTTTTGTCTCTCCATAACTGCACCTCTAGAGTGCTTAAATCCACTAAATGTCACTCCTAGCCTTAGCAGCAGAAGAATTCTGTTGAAAGGTGTGATATCATCCAAATCTAACAAAACAAAAAATGTATTTGGAATGACTACATTACTTGCATTTCTTATGTTCAGGCTCTAAGTCTGTGCATTAATAAATCTGTTTGACAGTTCCCTAAATATTTGTACATAAAGAATCACTGTCAATGTTGCCCTAAAGCTTGCCAAACTGTTAACATCCAGTCTAAYTGTTCTATCAAATATTTCCTCAGGGGATTGGTTTTAAATGACAGATGACTCCTTAGTCTGCATTACATCAAGACAGTGACAAGAACTGCAATTCTAAAGCTATTAAACCATTCATTGCATTTATTCAAAAGCAAGTCTCAAACCTGCATTTCATTACAGAAAGGGCCATCTCATGCTCTGAACTCTAGAGCATCACTAATGATAATGGGCTTGACATTCCTCCATTGTTACAGGCTCAGGCTGCAGCAAAATACACCACTGGTTAAATAATTATTTGCTGAGTACSTTGGCTTCTGTCAGTGTGGCTCCAGTGCAATTAGCCTGAGTCACCCAGAGTCAACTTAGTCTCTCTAATTAGCCCATTTCTAATGAGAGTTCTTACACTATCACAACTGGCCAAGCTGTTCAGATAAGTGTTTTAAATCCACCAAAAATAGATACAATCCTGCTACACTCTTGGCTCATCACAAGCAGGGACACAGCTGTAGTAAAAGAGCAGAAACACTACCTTGAAAATCCCTTTATGGTGTGAGACCAACAGGGTGACAGGAGTCCTCACTACCTGCTAAATAATATGTGGTCTTACACTACGAATTTGCCACAAAACTAAAAAAAAAACTTTTTAACTGAGAAGATGTGGTTGCTTACTTTAAATTAAGCAACCATGATGACAAAACACAAAATACTGAAAAGTCAGTATCCATAGTTTCTTTTTAAATTACTTCACTCACGTAATTGCTGAGGAAAAGTAATCAGCAGAGAAGAGCCATGTGTGAAAATAAAATCTAAGATTAACAACACCTTGGAGTATGGCACAGCTGCCAGAAAWCTATGAGGTTTTTCTGGAAAAGTGACATGGGCCTTCTCCAGCTTCCCTTCATGCTGTATAAAATATTCATTTATTCCATGCTTGAGTTATTTTCTTTCCTTTGGCAGCATCAGAGGTCCATCAAGGTGCCTCTTCTACTCAACACCCATGAGACAATTGCACAAAWCCCTGGGAGTGGGATGGTGCTCATGCTGGCCAGCACCTACTGCTGGTTTCTGGAAACCAGCACCACTTCCATATGTTTCTTGTCCAGTTGTTTTGTTCTGTGTCTCTATGTTCTCTTGACTCTTGAAATTATCCTGTTGTCTGAATTTAATTAGTTTTCAAGATAGGACACAAGGGCATGAAGAAAGCCAAAGACCTGAACAATGGCAGCACAGAACAGGCTAATAAAGAACAGATTAGATGTYATACATAAAAAAAATCTGAAAACTCAAGTGAAAAAGCTGTTTTTTAGTTTTTCAAAAAGCATAAAGCCACATGATTTACAGTAATTTTCAGATTAGGGAGATATTTGAGAAAGAGCATGACAAATCATTTCTCTTGTGTGTTAAGCAGTCAGGATTAGCTACCCAAGTAAAAAAATCTTCTATTTTTGAAGCAGTTAAATGGAATATGGTTTAGGTTTTGTCCAAAAAATATTAAGGTAGGAATACTGAAGATAAGTTACAGGTAATTCAGGGAAATCTGCATTGGAAAATTAAATTTATGAAGGTGAAGTAGTAAATACCTCAACTGATTTCTTTAGCTCATTTCAATTTGTTTCACATTTATTCAATACACTGCCTACCAATAATGCATTTTTCATTATTTACATGATGTTATTCTGTGCTTATATGTAYATATCATATACAAGATGTTTAAATTTTAGCAAATTTCTAAATTTTTGATCAAGCACAMAAACCAGTTGTTTTATATTGCAGTGGGCATAAACACTGCTTTAAGAAATAATGACCCTCCCAAGACCACAGAAAAGCACAGCAATAGAACTGCATGGTTGATACACAGATGAAGAGTCTAGACAAAGGTCACCAAGTGGCAAATCATAAAACTTTTCTAGGAAAATTATAATACAGTATTATGGTTATTTTCATGCAAAGATTTTCAATATTTATGACCTTATTTGCAATATTTAGCCAAGTAAACAGGTCCAGGAATTTTTTTTTAATTAAGTGCTGGAGAACACGGAAAACTTCAGTCTCAGTATATATTAATACTAAAATTTTATTTTCGTGTGAGCTMTTTTGCAGCAGATATTTCTGTTTCATTAGGAACCTTCTTGGTCCTCCTCCATACATAAACCCTCCTCTTAGGAATTCTCATGAATAAGCATGTAAGCAATACATTATAACTAATAATATTGCATCTGAAGATTATGCACTATTATTTGATAGAAGCTTTTGGACATAAAAATGCATTAAATTTTAGTCAAAACAGAAGCAAAAGCTCTAAATTCCACTGAAAATTCACTATGCCTCTATGGTCCCAGTACTCAAATAAAACTCCTCATGTATGCAAAGCACTTCCCCAGTGTCTGCAGTGTGATCAGATCACTTTATCTTGGTTAAGTCCATCTGTCAAAATCACTTCTGTCAGAYCTCATTTCCTTTCCCCTCTTTTCCTTTTCTTTTTCTTCTTTCTCTCCTTTCACTTCCTTTTTTCTCCCTTCTCCTTWAATATAATCTGAGTGTTACTGTGAGGAGAAATCTCAGGAGCTTTTAATTCTGCTTAATTTCAAACACAGCTCACAAAGATGTAGTTGAGTGCTTGGCATAACACAAACCATTAATCAACACTTATGAAAACAAAGTATAAAAAAGAATGAGATGGGACGATGAAAACATAAAGAAAAATAGCCAGAAATCAGGATGGTAAGATAAGACAAGACTGAGGGAAAAATTAGGACATAATGGGAAAGGTAAACAATGTTGTCATGAAACAACTACACAGTTCCTTTTTTTGGCATTCAAACATTAYAAGGCTGCATTCACATGAAACAAAAACTTTTTTCTGAAGACCATAGCAATAAGAAGTCAGGGGCTTTTCAGTACMCTGGATTGTGAAGGTGAACTGTAAAAGTTCCTGACTCCTATATGTTTTTTTTTCATTTCACATATTATGTGGTTTTGGGTCTTTTCTGCCTTTTACAAAGACCAGAATTATCTMCACAACTGTTCCTTATTTAACAGTGGCAATCCTCCAGTCATCCTTCCCTCCAGCAAACCTCCCTCCTTCCCAAAACGCCATTGTATGACTGCTATCCTTCTGAAAAAGAAGAAGAATTTAATTAAGTCCTTCCTTTGATTAATGATTTTTTTAAATATAAAAAGTGAAGGAACAATTAATTTAATTCTGTGCTCTTTTGGCTTAAATAATTATCATTTGTACAAATTTATGGGTATCAGTGCAGGTGCTCCTTCCTGCAGTTCCCCCTCTGCCACCCCTCAGAAACACTTATTGCAGTTCTATTTATTTTCATTTATGCATATTACAGCAAGGAAAGAAGTTTTAGAACCACTTTGACAGGTTTAAACCATGGAAGATAAAAGAAAACCAGAAGAATATAAGAGCAGCATTTTGATGAAGGTAGGTCTAGTTCATTAATGGCTTTTTGGCCCCTTTTGAAATAAGGGCCTGTCACACCACTCTGAGATGAGGTACCAGTACAATTAACAGAATTGCTGCTGGGTTGCTATTCCTAGGGTTTCTCACAGTCTGTTTGAACATGTGCCAAAAAAAAGTCTCTGTTTGAAGGGAACCAGAATTACYTCTGCTGATCATTCTCAAAGAATTTTCAGAAGGTGAATCCCAAAATTAAACCAAGCAAAAAGAGATTAACRGTGATGAAAATCTAAAATGTGGAAGGAATGCCGGTATAGAGGCTGATAAATGCTATTGCCATTAGAAAGGCTATAATTTCTAGTGCMAATTAAAGTAATAGTGTTGAACCTTAATGACATTTAATGCCTTTAATACATGAASTGCATGACAAAGGAAGGAAACACTAGGTGCATGAGGCCACTTAAGTTGGTTAAGCGTAACAGATTGAACATGCCAATGAAAGGGCATCTCCTAAAGAATTCTGTAAAAGAAAAGAGGTTTAAAAAAAAATCTAAACCAACTCAAATTACAACGTTTGAGATGAATTAATGTATAATGTATCATGCTTTGCTTAAGTCAATGAAAAAAGGCTAAAGTAAGGTATACTAAATAACAAAAGTTGAAAGAGCACTSGTATTTTTTATGGGCACTGTATTTTGCCTCACAATGGTACAATACAGACAGAAAAATAACAGGTCTATGGGAAATGTTTTTAAGTTCCCAAAATTTTTCCTGCAGGTTATTCATGGTATGAAATTTWTTCATTTGAACAGAGGCAGAGGTATATCTGAGCACCCTTTTAACTTTTTTGCTTTCTGTAAAATTCATAGGTGTACTAAAACTGGAGGAGTTTTGGTGCTTAAACAAAAATTTCTTTTTAATATACATGGAATATGAATTACTTTTTTCTCAGCTGTGATCACATTCATTGGATAAATCTGAAAATAAAAGTTTAGGTACTCTTATTTGGCTGTCTGTGAGTTTATATAGTAAAGTGGGTATTAATTTTGGAGAAAGGGTGTAACTGGTACAGATACAATTGTACTGAGTCAATACAGATCAAGAATTACATTTACTGAGATGCTGAATACTTATTTTTGCTCCAAGCTTTATCAAACAGAAGGGGAAAAATAGAGGACACCACAGGTTTTATTCTCCTTCCATTTTCACTGGCAGCTCCTTGGAGATAAGCAGTCCTGTTTCTGAAGGCATCTTCCCAAGAGGCACTTGGCAGACAATACACTGCCTGCTGMCTGCCTCCGTGCAGAGGGAGCTGCTGCTCTCAGCCAACTGACTTCTCTATCAATTGAGAAGTCAGACAGAGAATGACAAAATCAGCTCAGCTGCACCCTGACAGTCACCAGTAAATCCAACCACACTGGAATGAAACAGCATTTTGGCAACTGCCTCTGCCTCTTCCTGTTCCCACCATCACAGAAGGCCTGCTTGCTCCTCACCAATTCAGCTTCCAGTGCTAACTATTTTKCTCAGTGGTTTAGGCTATCACACCAAACCCAGAGAAGGGAGGTTGCAGTGCAGTGCAAGCACAAGCTCTCCTTGCCAGCTCTGCTACAGAGGCAGYAGCCATCAGCCTGAGAAGACAGTTCCTAATGTCTTAAAACAGCATTCCAYGACAGTAGAGCTATCAAGGCAATGTAAATTCACAACATCAACATCAGACTAAGCAGGAAGCCTTTTCTTGTGCTTTTCCACAGAGAGCTAACTCAGAGCTTCAACATGCAAAATTTTACTCAATGGAAACTGCTGATGTATAATACTTAAGAAATTCAAGTTCAATTAATAATCCATTTAAAGAGTTCTTTTTTAAACACACTATTTAGATACAAGTTAATTTATCAAACCCCTAGGGGGAAAAAAGAAGCATWCAATTGTAAACATGGAATATATACATTAAACCTGTGATTTCATTATATTTATCAAAAGGATAAAGAAAGCAATATTGTTAATACTGCTAGGTTTTATACAACATTGTCCCAAACAGACTGACAAGGTAATGAATTCAAAGTATTGTGCATAAACAGATGAGACAACATTTTTTTCAAACAAAGTTAAGAAATCAGTGTTTTGTAGGGTACYGAGGAGTTGATTGAGGTCAAAGTTTCCACAAAGAAAAAGAACAGCAAAAMTGGACAGAGAACTTGGCAAAATATCACAAACCCATGAGCATGTCTTGAAGACAAACTTCAAAAGAACATTACTTAAAAAAAAAAAAAGGAATTATAGATCTTTAAAAAGTAAATATTGATTATATTCTTATTAAAAATAACCTGGTCTCCATATAAGAACAAATGAGTAAGAGGCAGAAACGGGTGGAAAAMCAAAATCTCATAAAAATAAGTTGTCAGATGTTAAACAYCCCTATAAAGGAGGGTTGACAATAAAGTTTCATGTCAGCTTCACAGGAAAACATTATTTAYATGAGATACAATAAAGAAAAGACAAAAGGATGGAAAGATGCAAGTACCAGAAGCATTTGCGTACCATGAGGTTGGCTAAAGCACAATATGACAGGCTGGTGCTACTCAGCACTGGATTCCTCAAATGCAACTCATAAGCAGGGGACAGAGGGCAGAGAAACATGTTCAGAGTAAGGGGATTTGAAAGTATTGTGAATTTTTCTAATGTTCATACCAATAAAGTAGGAGATGCTCAATTGAAAATGCAGAAAAAGACTGGCAAAAAAGGAAAAGTACTGAAAAGACTGGACAATGTTTGGTGCTGGTAGATTAAAATATAAAGCTAATTTTGTTGCAGTGTGCACAGGAATCTGCTAGYATTACAAAGAGGAGTGAATAAATAATAATTTGGCTGTTAAAGCCTGTACATCCTTCAAGAAAACAACAGGGAGCCAGTACATTTCTCTTTCCCCCCCTTGCTGAGAACTGGGTAGCTCCTGCCAAAGCATGTGCTGGAAATGGTGAGGAAGGTAATGAAGCCATGTGTGGGAACTGTGCAGTGACRGTGCAAACACAGAGCTCACTGCACCCTCTGCCTGGTGCCCAGCATCTCCCCTGCATTCCCCATGCTGCCGTGGCAGCCCAGGCTCATCTCCTCAAGTGTTTACTGTCAGCTACCATCTTGGCTTACTGACAACATTGTCGCCTCAGAAATGAGTGAAAAAACAGCTTATTTTGTGGGATACAATCATTCTTTTCAATCTAATCTCAAGGGGTTGCTATAAGCAACAGTTGCAAAAGACTTCTTTAAAAAAATGAAGCTGTAAAACACTTATTGTATGATAACAATACTGGAATGTCGCAATCTTCCTGCAAGATAAATTTAGTTAAGAGAAGAGAGGACTGAAGTCTTTCATAGACCAGCTTTAAAACGTGACATACAACCTGATTCAATGCTAGAAATGTCTATGGATGTCATAATAGGATTACATTTACCAACTTCTTATTCCTGGCAAAATCGTAACAGCTAAAAGAAAAGCTCTAGGACTCTGCAGGGGTAGCTCAAGTTAAAACATGGTGCAACATGCACTGGCAGTTAAATAATGCAAGTGATTATTAGGTTGCAAAAGACAAATGAAAGAAACTAAAATTCTGTGAATAAAAACCTGATGATTCACTGTCATCTGAAATATTGTATTCAACTCTGGTCAYTGAAGATGAAAAAAAAGTTACAAAACAAGTAATTCAGAGAAATAAGATGAGATTAGTTAAGACATGGAAGGTTTTGTCATCCATAAAGATGGGATGGAGTTGGAACATTAGTTCAGAGACGAATGAAGATGGCATGCAAAACAGAAGGTGACAGGGCAAATTATGTATGTTGACTGCATTTTCCTTCCCTCTACAAAGGAACATTAATGAAATTTTAAAACACTGTATTTTAAACTGGAAGAATTTGAGCACAACTCCCTCCCCCAAAACTTATTAACTTAAYATGAATATGTAAACATAGTAAGGTTTAAAGCAGATTGAATATTTAAAAGAAAACCCTTTTTTTCTGAAAGCTTTGTAAATTTTCAAGTTTCAGAGCAACCCAAACACTTACTGAGAGCAAAGAAAAATATTTGTGATACTGGCATTTTATTTCTGAAGTTCTACATTTCTGTTTCCAAAATACTCTTTAGGGACAACTGATGTGGGCCACTGGTCAGGGTGGAAAACTGGTTTCATCCAGTCTCAGAGTTCCCTCTCCTCTTTACTGGTAAAACCTTTTTAACTCCATAAACCACACATTTTCCAACCTCTTCTCTCTATCTCATTCTCTTTGATGCTATGAAGCTAAATACACCTCCCATGCATGAGAATCATAAGACAATTATCACTAATTGTTTTCTAAGTGTTTTCTTCACATTAAAGCAATAAGTATGGCATAAAGCTTTCTCCATATAACCACTAATATGTATTGTAAAAACATTAACTCCTCTTAAACATGCTGACAAGGAAGCAGAAACAATCCTGCAATTCTCAGCAAATACATGATTCTTTACTCTAATTCTTCCACTCAGTTTATCCCTCARTTTCAGAGCATTTCCTTCCTTCTTTCCTGCCYTCATTTSTCTCCTTACCTTCCACCCAACAGGAAAGTGTTATTGTCTCTGTGACAAGGTCAGCCTTCCAGTGGCTCAAATCATACCTTGTATTGTATTCTGAGTTACTCAAAATCTATCACTGAAGTTCAGTTTTGTCACCACAYCAACATCTATTGGTGTGAATACGTTTAATACAAAATGATTGTTAAAMTTTGATTTTCTAATGTTCTACCTCCTCTTACACGTCCTGAGCAAAATGTGATCTGCATTTCATTTAGCCAGAACCTACGAACTAGTTAGAATACAGACAGATAACAGATAGWTTACACTGTATCAGTATGAACTATATACACTGTACAAATGTATAGAAGCACACATATATCAATCTATTTTAATAGATTACAGATCTCAGAATGAGAACAGAAACTCACTCTGGAAACCGAATGATGTCTAGCCTAGCAGGAAACATTGAGCATCAGTTTGTAATCTGTTAAATGCTTAGCCAAATAGTGAAGGTGTTGTTACATGGTTGCTTTTACACTCCAGGACAATAAACTGCTGAAGAACATAGCATTCCAAGAGCTTTAAAAACTGTGCATTTCTTACATATCTAAGAAAAGTATAGTGGGAAAAAAGTCAGTGTTCAGTGTCTGYGATCCAGTGGTTAGCACCAGAAACACAGTGAGGAATATTTGACACCAACACCCTACTTATTTC
Source organism: Alauda arvensis (assembly GCA_902810485.1). Taxonomy (NCBI): domain Eukaryota; kingdom Metazoa; phylum Chordata; class Aves; order Passeriformes; family Alaudidae; genus Alauda; species Alauda arvensis. The sequence goes on along the minus strand of CADDXX010000312.1, from coordinate 469,708 downwards.
TTGCAATATTTTTTCCTCTGTGCACATAGATGCACTTATGTAAGTAAGTATACAGATCATTAAATAAAGAAAACTGTTCTGTGTGGCCTTGCTGACCACTGTTGAATGGATYTTATGAAAGAGTCACTTTATTTGCAAGCAGAGGGATTTTTCTGAGAGTGGTGAAAGGTAGAAGTGTTTGTATCATACAGCTGAATGACTGTATCGGATCATGTAGGGTCAGCCAGGTCAGCATTAACAACAGTAATTGACAGATGTGATTATTATTCACATCCTRAGAAGAAACCATGGTAGTTCCAACCCTGTAATGTTCAAAACCACAGGTCAGATATCAACAAGCCAATTAAAATCTCATTGTGGAGCCCTAGTTTTAAACATTCAAGATCATTTTGTATCATCAAATTTCTCAAAAGCTTTTTATTCRGAATACTTTCTCCAACTCATTTACTTCTAGTCAGACCTCACTTACCAGGTTGTCATCACAGCTACTTTTCCACTATTTCCCTAAGGGAACTCCCAGATTCCCTTCCAAAACACTGCCCCTGCTGATCCCAGAAAGAAAAGGTGTTCATGTTGCTGTGCCCCTGCCCATCTTGTCAGCAAGCTCACCTTTTGCTTTTGCTGCTCATCTGCACAGATGACAATGCAGTAACTTTCCTACTGTGCCCACACAACCTCTCAGCCCCATTGCTTTTAGAGCCTGTGCACCCTACAGCACCCTTGCTGTGACTCTGCTCTACAGTCAGGACGTGGCAGTACTTTTTGTGTATGATATATCGTGGGACACTACCAGAGCTCATGCTCTTCTGTACAAAGGTTGGTGCTATTAACACAATAACTACATTTTGCTCTTGTCTTCTCAGGTTACTCTCTGAGGATACTGCTTTAAGCAAACACTGATTGTTGGTGGTATGGATTACTGATCTTTCATGCAAAGATACACCTCTCTCATAGGAAGTCTGATGAATAAAGTGACTGAAGGTGAGTGGCACAATTTAACCMCAACTGGCAACTAAAGCTCACAAAGCAGCTCACTCACTCCCCCCACRATAGGATGGGGGAGAGAATCAAAAGGTTAAAACTATGAAAACTCATTGGCTAAGACAAAGCAAGTTTAACAGGTAGAGCAAAAGCTGCATGCAAACAAAAACAAGCAAAGCAAAATACAGAATTCATTCACTACTTTCCAAGGGTGTTCAGGCAGGCGTTCAGCCATCTCTACGAGATCAGGGCTGCTGTCATGTGTAACAGTGACTTGGGAACACAGACACCACCACTCTGAACCTCTCACTGTTCTTGTTCTTCCCGCAGCTGTATATGCTGAGCATGATGCCACATGGTACTGAACATCCCTTAGGTTGGTWGGGGTCAGCTGTCCCAGCTGGGTCCCCTCCCAACTCATTCTGCTCTCCAGCCTCCTCTGGTGGAGTTGGGTGAGGAACAGAAAAGGCCTTGGTTCTCTGCAAGCACCACTCAGCAGTACTGAAAATACCTCTGTTTTATCAACACTATTTTCAGTAGTACGAAGCATGGCCTCCTACCAGCTACTCTGGAGAAAACTAATCATATCTCAACCAAAACGAGCACAGAAAGTGACCCTGAAGGCAACAGGCTTTAGAGTCTACAATGAAAAGCCATTCACTTGTAGAAGAGCAAGGATTCCCAAACTCTTTTTAAACCAGTTTAGAATGCAGTTTACTCTTGAAATATGAGTAGCACATAGAAAAATAACTCATAAGATAGCATAAAGGYCTTAAATGCTTTCATACACCTGCATATTCATTTTTATATCTGAGGTTGAAGTTATATACCAAAATTTCTACCCTAACCGATGCATTAATTTATGCAAATAACAAAAACTAATACATAGGAGAAAAATGTTTTCTATAAATTAATGGAAAARAAGTCAGATTACACACATTTCAGTGATGGTTTCTGGAAGGTTTGTGGGGATCTCAGTAAGGCCTTTCCCACGGCAGTCCACGATGTTGTTRCTGCAGGTGCAGGCAGCAGGGCAGTGCAAGACACTGCAGGATGGAGCCATGAAGGACTGGTGACCTGCAAAGGAAAGCACAACATTTTACACTTGAAAAATTTAAGGCAGAGCTTCTCAAATAAACATTGTAGCCTATCAGTACTTTCAAACTGCCTTTATTTAAACACACAGTTAATTCTTATATGTTGATACAACCCAGAGAAGTGAAAGACAAAGYCTCAACTATTGTGACAGCACTACATAATTTTTCAACTTCTTTAGCAACAGCCATTCAAAATMATCTTTTTTAACAAGAATTTGATCCATTTTTCAGATATATTTTATTTCTTGTATGCTATTAAAAACTAATTACTGATTTATTTAGTTTTCAGAATGTTGTACAGTATTTAAAAAATGCATGTCAAGAGAAATGAATAAACTTTGCTATGAGCACCTAAATGTGAGCTGCCTATTTTGTACACTTCTGCAAATATTTATTTGAATATGATCCTTCAGTTATATATTGCTTAYAGACAATTTTGGAGTTTTTATTCATTTCATGACATTTTCACTCAGTCACTCAAAAATACATAAAAGTTTTGACTTCATATCTCTCACTATTTTAGCTCAGCAGACTTTTTCCTCCCACAATCCACCATTCTTACTAACTCAGGTGGCTAGTTTACATGAGTTTTCCCCTGATTTCTTAGTGTTGTACGTAAAAATCAAAATTTTAAATTGCATTTGAACTTAGTAATTTCATATTTAAGTATGCTTTAGAAATTAAAAACCTTATTATATTTTCCTGCAAATAGATAGACTGCACATTTTGTAATATATTAATGCACTCATTCTTCTRTCAATTTAATGATGCAGAACAGTTGTTCCATCATACAGAAGGCATAAAGGGATGAGAAAGGCATGACACCCTTTTCTTTYTTCTTTTTCATTAAGTTAGAAAAATCTAGAGACTGTTTTGATATTCTCAAGGAAAAAAAGAAACAACTTCTTGACTATGAAACCATAATTTCACTTAAGATCTCTCTCACAATATTTAATGTCATATATTAATATAGGAAGGGCACACTGATAATGTACGTTGCAGCCAGTGCTGCAGCCACTTAAAACTTCATGTAACAACTGTCCAAGTTCTAAATTGCTGAAAAGMTTTTGAGGCCAGGTTGGATGGGGCTTTGAGCAATTTAGTCTGGYGGAAGGTGTCCCTGCCCATGGCAGGAGAATTGGAAGATGATCTTTAAGGTCTCTTCCAAGCCAAACCAATCTATAATTATATGAGACAGAATTTTACAGTATAATAATTGGATTTCACATTTATATTTGTGTTACAAAATTACAAACAATAATCAAATCTAATAACACACACTATTCTTTTTACACTACCAGCAAGGAAATGTTTCACCTACCTTTATTGAACAAAAACAGTGATTCAGAGAGAAAACATGGTTATTTCCCTTGTTAATAATCAGCATTATAATGATCAAGTTATAAAACTGCTCTTGACACCCAAGCTCTGCAGCCGTAACATTTACATGTAAGATATATGAAATGATCTTGTTAGGAGCCCTTTTAAATGTACAKAAAGGCAGAATTAGTGGCAAGAACACTGTTAGCATTTGCTGTGTGAAGATGGCAGTGCCTTACACTTTGATGTCACAAGCTATTAAATAAGGACAGAGCATTGTCTCTTTTAGAAACATGGGTCTGTGCAAATCTTGGCATAGTTGGCAATAGGCTTCTGGGGGTTTTCAGAAAGTCAACCAGGAGGAGAAACCCTGCTGAACCACTGAAAGGACAGCAATATTGCAGCTGTTTTTTAATGTTCTTGGCAAAACTTGAAACAGTAGACAAAATTTAAAGAAAATTTTCAATYGGAGTATAAAATTATTTAAATAAAAAAGATAAACTTGCCTTCTTCCTCATCTAGAAGATACAAATAAAGGAGAAAAAAATCGAATAGAGAAAATGTGATTAGTAATGAACTGTTAGTCATTTCATTATTTCATATCAAAAAACATTATGCATTAAAGCATAACAATAAAATTCAAAAAAATTACTTAGGGATTCAGAGTAATATTTAAAAGTCAGTAAATAACAAGTATATACCAATAAAGTTTAAAAAAATTAATTCCTTATTATTAATGGGTTTTTCAACCAGTACTCCTTTTATTTCATTTCCTGYACCTCACCCCCACAACTACACTTTCTGAAGGCTATAAAATCTACGTGAATGCAATATTTACTCATAATTTACAAGGACACGAGCACCCCCACAAACCCCAATAAAAGCGACTAGGTTTTCCTTAACAAGCATTCATGCTCTGATTCTGCAAGAGCCAACCCAAGTCAGCAGGCAGCAGCAGCAGCCAGCCCCGATGTGCCGGAGGTGCGGCTCAGGGCAGGGCAGGGCAGGGCTGAGCCCGTGTTTCTCTTACCGCTGCAGACAAACTCGCGCTTCTGCACCTCGGCCACGTTGTGCCCGCGCAGGTGCGGCGGCCCCATGCACTGCGTGTAGAGCCCGACGCGCGGGCGCTGCCGCAGCCAGTCCGACAGCCAGGCCAGGTGGCAGTCGCAGTACAGGTTGTTGGAGTGCAGGCGGCTGCAGGGGACACAACACGGCAGCACCCCCCGGTTAGCAAGGACGGACGGAAAAGCAGCCGCTTTGCCCAAGCCCTCCCTTCGGCAAAGCAACTGTGCCAGTTTATCAATAAAAAAGTTAATGAGGAACTTTTTACATCTTTCCTTGGATGTCTCGTTCCAACTTCCTTGGAGTTACAAGTGAGTAAATAAAACTATACAACCAGCAAAATTACTTTTTATTTGCGGCACAATTAACTGGAAGAAATAAGAAAGGCTTCCTAATAAAGTAACTTTTCTGTAGGTTCCCGTTTCTTGTCTAAAAGAAAGAGGTAAATATACAAAACCTTGAAAGATAAAATGGGACTCTTTAGTCCAGATCTCCATAAATAGTGARTAAGACAAAAGCATCTCAAGAAAATTGCCCTAGAGTGGTAATACTCTAATGTCAGAAAAAAAGGGTTAATAAAAGATTTTTTGTTTCCAGTTAGGTATATCTGTAAGTCTGGCCATTATTAGTCTCTATAGAAACAGCCTGAAAGATCCCTTTAACAGGTCATACTCATATTCTGCTGAACAAGATAGAGTAATAACTCAATAKAAAGCACCTTCTTTCACATCTCTTTTCTGATTTCCTCTCTAGTTGTGTAATAGCAGAAAGTGGGATTAGCTGCTTTTGGCTGCTAGGGATCTACATTTTAAGCAATGTCTGAAATTAATTAAACAAGCAAATGRAAGCAAGTGATGGAATTAAGGAAGTTGTCTCTTTGTTGGTGTGGTCTGACACAAGACCATGGCTCCTTGCCAAGTGGCAAAAAGCACTTTGCCATTGATAAAATATCASACAAATGTAGTCAGTAAATTAGGTAAATTACTCTTTTCTGGCTGTTACATTTTTTAAAGCTACCAAAAAGGATGTCCACAGCTATAAATCAAATTGTTACTCAGAATTGTCCATAAAGGGACATGCCATTTTGSTCCTTTTTAGCTGATGTGCTCAATCCTAACTTAATAACTGGAAAGGAAGTGCAGGAAATTCAGGATGTAGACAAAGAGTCTAACGTATCCATTAGAAAATAAATCTGCAAAGCAACATGAAATGTGTAACCAACATAAACTAAAATATTAACCAACACTTTTCCTCCTCACAAATGACTAGAATTTAAAGGCAATGTTTTCCTGTACTAATTCTGGGGTGGGTACTTTGCAAATACAGCTCACAATACAGCACRCTCATTCAGCAAGATCTGTGACCAGCTGTAGACATGAAGACCATTGCAAATCAGAAGTAATGCCACTGAAATCAATATAGTTATACAAGCATATTCTGACTCCAAATGGGATGTTACAGCTATAATCCAGGACTCTGTGTGTCCAGGTTTTTTTTGTTTCAAAAATATATTTTCAGAAAATGCAATATCCTAACCAAAGGTAATGTAAATATTGCTAATTTGATTAACTCTGTTTTGTGGTTCAAAAGAGAAACTGTATTTGAAAGTTCRAAAAAAGTACAGATTGCACATTTTCAAGACTCAGGCCTGAAACAACAGAATGAAATTCTACTATCAAAATCTACCTTAGGTGACCAAAAGCCCATGGTCAGCCCTATTTAGGTACTCTTGTATTTGTCCAAGCAAGAATAGCTGCAATTCTGTTATGAAATCAACAGAACTGTTCACCTGTGTGAAGTTTCTTCAGTTMCAAGACAAATGTTAACCCAGGTGAATAGTCCTACTGATTCCAGAACACTTGTGCAACCCAGCATGGGTAAAAGAAACTAGACAGRTTTTTTGTGAAAGTAATTCTTTAACAGCTCCTCTTGAGCTCTTTTATATAGAAAGATTCCATTCATTCTTAATTCCCACTTCACTGGAAAATCTGTTTAAAAGTGAGTSTCTGGACTAAAGCTGGTTTTGCCAGTCAACACAATCAAGATTTATTTGTAGTCAGTATAAATATACCGAAACATAATTCCAGCCCATATGAGACTTGGATACACAGTCTTTTCACTGTGCTYTGTTTTAGAAACCTGAAGTGTTCCTCTGTCAAAGTCATAACCTCTAAAAATGGGGACCTGATTGTAAATGCTGACACAACTTTAATTATAATAGCACTACYGGATGATGCTATAATTTTATGTTACAAAGAATGTTGGCAAGCCAGTTTAGTTTAATTAGGTCTGCTAGCAGTACAGTAATAAAAGCATAAAGATTTCCCATTTATCACATCTGACAGTCAATCAAAGAATCTCCAATGTTCCTAAATGAAATGTGACCCATTCAATAGCTCAAAGTAAAACAAATTTTTGACTTTCAAAAAACATCAATTTATTTCTCTATAGAGTTGTGACATGTAAGAATTCCCCCTGCCCTCATCCTTTTTTGGTTAGAAGGTGAAGCTTTCCTGTGACTGAATACAGCACTATGGAAATCCCATTTGGGAGGGGGCCATGAAACTGTTTTTATCAACTTATTTATTTCATATCCTAAAAAAGGTGATGGAAAAGGATCCAACTTCTTCTTTATCTCCTGAGCCCCAGGTATAGCTCYGGGGTCACTTGTTAGGTTTACCTTTCAGAATTAGCTTCCCAGACACACACACACACTTCACGCTCGTCAACCTCATGAGACATCAATATTTTTTATTTGAGCTTATGTTTGCTTTGCCTGTAGATGTATTTATAGATCCATGACAAAAYTTAATAGGGGTAAAAAATAAAACACTGGACTGATACAAATGGCACCCAGCTTCAGTGGGACTACTCACAATGTTCTGAGTTTGGGCATATGGTTGAAACTTGCCACGGACAGTCGAGTGATGTTGTTATTGTTGAGAGTGCTGCAAAGCCAAGAAGAAGCATATTAACATCTAAAGAGTTTTGTCACATTTAAAAAAGGCACAGCTAATGAAAGTCATGGTGTACTGTTTTTAAGGATGGGTATCAGGAAAAAAAAAGGTCTGCTTTAGTTATATTTTTCCTCCCTGTCAAATCCCCAACAAAATACCATGGTTTTACCATTACCAATCCTTAGTAAGAGGTCAAAGTGACCTGTAATTCACTCAAAAGGAACTTCCACCAATATTGATAACATYTATGACATTCAAGCCAAACTTGACATCCTGAGGTAAAAAAGAGAGTCCTTGGAGGAAATGTCTTGTTTYGAGGACACTGATTTCTCTTTCTAGCTTCTGAGAGTGATTTGTGACAGATTATATAAAAGCTGAATGTTTTTTTCCCAAGAATTTTAGAAARTATTAACCCTGGGCTGTGCTTAGGTTTTATATGGGATGAGTTACTAYCAACAGGGGAGTTTCCAATATGATAGGAGTCAGGAATTATAACACTTAGCAAACTAGGAATTTAAATTTTAGACAGGGTGTTGGGAAATTGAGATAGGAACTAGAAACAAATCTTAGTGAATTCTTGGCTACACAGGCAGTACATTTAGTTTGTAAAGATTGAAGAAGTTCATGAATTAACTTGCAGCTAAATACTGTCACCAGGCTGCAAATAAAATGCAAACAAGCTTGACTCCAAAAAAAGGAAGCAAACAAAAGAATTTACAGATTTGAGTTAGAGATTACTCATCTGAGCAGAATGGATAATGARCTCTATGTAACTAGAACAGTAATAAATAATAATATCCACTTTTATTAAAGCTTTTCTCCTTTTGGAAGAGAAAGGATTTTCCTTTTTTCTTCTTTTTTTTTTTTTTCTGAGCACAAACTGTAATTTGTACCTATTTTGAACAAATTTTTCAGTACTATCTGATCTTGAAACACAGAAAAGTAAAATCACAGCACTCTGACCAGGATCAGGCTATATATCTTCACATTAACTAAGCAATTAATTACTGGTGCAATGTGCAGCATTTTACCTTTGTGTGCTTACTCATTCCATGTACTAAATCTTTCCTTTGCTGTGCATAAGGGATCTCCTTTGTGTGTTCTTAGGGATACAYAAACAGAGAGAAGAATAATAGGAAAACAGAGCAAAACAAAACAAGTAAATAGAGGAATGGTGCCCCTTTTCAAAACATAACAAAAATAAAACAACAGAAAATGGCCAATGTACTGGGTATATCCACAAAAGGTGTCTTAATGAATTGTGGCAGTAAATTGTGGCAGAGTTTTCTTCCAATGTCCACATGGTACATGATGTGGACATAGTTGTTCCTGCATAACTTCTTGCAACATTTTACAATCGTATCTTTTTAATGAAGGTAAGATAAACCAGCCAATATTTCCATAGCTGGTAAGAGAAGGTGGATCTGCRTATGTTTTAATTTCCAGTTTTGCCTATTTGATGTTTGCCTTGCCTTGTTATATAAATGAGCTATTAATTTATTTTTTTAGGGTAAAGAAAATTAGATATAGGAATAGATGTAAGGGATAGATTTGGAATTAAATTATTGTTATAGCTATTTCTCTGTAATGATAAAAAAGCTTAATTTCATTACAGAAATGTAATTTTAAAAAGTTGGCTCAATACTTTYACCTAAGTGTTACATAGTATAGCAAAGACTGTGATGACTTTTTTCCAGTTTGTAAACACTTTCCTTTTTTTGTTAACATGTCAGCATTATATTTTTCCCATAGTCTGTTTCCCAAATATAGCAGATTTCCCTTAAAAAATATACAAAAACCTAAAAAAAACCACAAAAAACCCCAAAAAGACAAAGGAAAACTAACATTTCACAGAAAATCATGGGGAGTAATATTCAGGCTATTTTGTATCTTTAACAGCCTCTAAAAGTCTACTATTACTCAACCAAAATATAAGACTTGTTACTTTGGTAAGCACTTCAAACTGTTAGTAAACAGGATTACAAACTACTTAAAAGCTTTACCTCAAACTTGAAGTTTGAAGTAATATCCACTTTCTTTGCTTTGTTAGAATAATTGACTCCAAATGAAAACAATATGCAGAGTCTTATTTGCTACTCAGTGCATACACAGTATGGTCTGAGCTACACAGCTTTCAATCTTTAAGCCATATTGTAAAGGAAGCTTAATTAGATACAAAATCTTCAGTGGTGTTTGAAATATCTATCTCAGTTTCTTAAAATGCCATGAATCTTTACATAACTTTTATCACATAATTCCAGACAGCAATCATTTAGTTGTGTATTTGAGCAATGYTTATAGACTATGCATATTCATTCACAAAACTTCTACCTACCTGCTTTTCAGCAGACTATTATTTTAGAGGTTTCTTTCCTCTTTTTTCCACTCATTGAAATCAATGTAAAAATTGTACCCCTGACCTCAAATGCAAGGATGACCTTTTAAGAACACTAAAATTGCAAGCATTAAAAAATGCAGAAAACATTTCATTTATTTTTTTGTAAACATTTAACCCTTGCACTCGTAAAGAAAGGCTCATAGYAACAAAAAAACCAAAATCAAACCATAACAAGCAGATTAAGCCATTACTAGAAAAAAAATTCTGTCACATATAAGAGTTCCAAACATAAAARTCTCAGAGAATATCACATTTACTGACAGAAAACTGATCATCAGCTTAACAATTAGATGTAGTATTGAACCTACACTATATTTTACATGGCTTTCGACCAGAGAGTTAACAATAGGTTTGCTATTCTGTGATTGCAAAGTAAAAAAATAATATCAAATTTGGATACAAGTTTCATTCACTCATAAGTAAAACCAACTASTGTTTAATAGTAAAAAAACTTTTACCACCAGCTACTCACATACTCTTTGGTTTCTTAGACATGCAGACACTATCTATTGCCAGAGAAGCTTCTGTTCTTCAGAATATTAAAAAAAAAACAACAAAAAACCCCAAACACAACAAAACCTATACCCTCACCCCCTCAAGTTGTGATTTATCAGGTGTGTTTTAAATTAATATGAAGTAACTTAATGATACACAAATTATTTCACTTCTCTTAAAGAAGAAAATCCAAATAAAATGTGTCATTTTGATTGGCAGAGCAAATATTTCAAGAATGTGTCCTGTGCCTCAGATTCTTTGAGAACTAAGGCACTTTGCTCATTACAGTAACTATTCTCAGATGATAATTTTGTTACCTTTAACCTCACTGATAGTCACTTCAATAAAGTGAAAAAAAAGTATGCAAAGAAGTGTTGCAATAATAATCTTCTGTGACAGAAAAAAAAGMTATTTTCCTACACATACAAATGTATTTATGCACATAAAATGTTTTTAAAAGAACCTATCAACATTGACATGCTAAACATCCTGACATACAGCAGTAGTGTTTGCTAGGAAGTGTCTTTTTGAAAACATCCAGATTGTCAAATAGATACAGCATATTGTTCATTACACTTGGTCTGAAAGATCAAATTGATCTTGAATATATAACAAAAGCAATCCTGAAAATGTTCAACACATCAACAGTAATGGATAATTTACAAAATTAATTGGGTTCATTAATACTGCTGCCCTCCCCCTTTTTAAAACGAAATTTATTCTTTTCTTACAGCATCTGCCAATGGCTTTTTGTAGTATTATGATGTTTAATGGCTGTCTAAGAGAGTAAAGGAGTATCTGTGCCTCTCCATATCTTCTTACCATTTTACAGCACATCGCAGTGGATTATTTTAAGACATCTTTTCACTAGCCCRTCCTGACACCAGGCTGCAGCGAGCAGATAAGCTGCTACATTAGTRCTCCCCAGACGCTGAGCTCTCGCTCCAAGCAAGAGATACAAGGAATACTCACAGCACTTCCAGGTCACGCAGAGCCCTGAACGCCCCATCTTCAATACAGCTGATCTGGTTGTAATCCAGTTGCCTGTTAAACAGATTAGGAAGGCGTTTGTAAGGGAGAGGTGCGCTGGCAGGGAGCTGTCAGGGAAGCCTCCCGAAGGGGTGGCRGGCAGAGGCAAGGCCACACGAAGGGAGAGGCTCAGGCCATCGCTGCTGTGGCACGGCGCTGGCCCGCACGCTGCCACAGAAATCCCTTTTTGTTCTGCAATGTCTGCGCACAACAGCGGCGCTGGGAAAGCTCCAGTAAATAATAACTGCACCTTATATTAAATGCCAAAGGAATGCAATTTCATTACATCAAGAAAAGCTATCCATTAAAAGCTCTCAKCGTCATCTTGCTGAAACAATTTCATTAAGGTAAAGGACGGTAAATCACTTAATGTCACACGCATCCCCTCGGTGACCTAACAGAATCCATTTATCAGAGCAGCCCAGCTGCATGTTAATTCCCCCCGCCGCGGCAGGGACAGGGACAGACACCAGTTTTAGGGGTCTCCCTGTGTGTGTGCATGCCTGGAGCAGGTGGGAGGTGTTACCCCTGGGTCTGCAGGGGATTTACAGTAATTACCTCCTGGAATATGTCTACATGTCGAAATAACAGTGTCCGAGGCGTTTACAGACCTGCTTAGTTATGTCCTTTAGTTCTGCTCAAATGAAAGTAGTGTTTGTGCTGTAACCTTCAGTGTCTGCTTTTCYACACACTTTGTGCTGTCTGCAGTTGTATGCAGATAGTATGTAGTAATGGAGCACTTGAATTCTAGACATAGAACTCAGCAATCCATCCCATACATTATTAATCCTTAAGYATTAAGTTATGAAAAATTTAGATTAGTGTCTCTGAAGATGATTATKACCTTTTCAATTCAAAACATTGATACAGCACATATAGTCCAATTAAAAATGTCTGCTTAAATTAACAATCATGCAAATATAAAATCACACTTTCTCTGCTGAAGAAAGCTTTCCCTATAAATACTGAATTGTCTTATGTATTTCAGGGCATGACTTGCAAAGCAAAGATGAYAAAAAAACCTCACTTTAGAAGTTCTCTAAGCTGGTAGCTTGTCAGTGTCAAATAATATATATGAGTAAATGTGTGTGAACAATACTAAGAAAATGAACAAAATACAAATGAACTCTGTCCTTCTGTCTTCAATTATATATTAGCTAGCAGGGCTAATGATACTTTTACTAAAACATTTTCTGTGATTCTTCTGAATCTATGATAACATTTTCCTTTATTAATAAATCATCACACCCGCTGCTGAATGTAATGTACCAACTTCTATAAAGTTATTCCAGTTTCATCAGAACCACTACAAGGGAATAAAATATTGTCATAATTGTAACAGTGCCTATGTTTCTGTGTATTGAAAGCTAAATGCAAACTATCAGTTGCTGAATATTATCTTTAATCATTTTGGTGCAATGTTATAACACCAGTGCTGCAGTGTTGGAATATTTAGGTCTACTTTCTAAGGCTTCTTCAATTTTTAGTAATGAATTTCATCTAACAATTAAGCTAATAGCCTTTTTATTTTAAAGAGGTAAAATATATACACAGTACAATTCTCTAACCTCTCAAACAATTTATCAAAGCTATTTAAATTAATACAATGGCATGAAATGTTACCCTTGACACAATACAAAAGAGAAATTGTTTCCAGACAAATTGGAAAAATCTTTTAATGCCATCAAATTTGCCTAATGCAKTCTGCAGGTTAATCTGTAAAAGGGTGAGCTGTATGTTTGCCCATATCTTATTATCCTTAGCTGTCAATGTATAAATCAGTGCTGACACAGCTTCTTCTAAATCATCTGTATTATACACAAAGGAAAATCTTTTAAAGCAGAGAAAGCACTTGAGCAAATCTTGTCCTACACAAACTGAAAGGCAGATTTCTTCCACTAGACTGGCAGCACTTGTGGTGATCCCGAAAACTTTTGGACTTCTTCTTTTAATGAGTCACCATGATCACTACCTTAGTGAAGGGTGAGTTTTTCCATTTAATCCTTCTTACCAGAAAGATTACTCTGTTTGCACTGAACTAACAAAGTGGGTTCATTTTGAGGAAGGGAAGTTTGCAGATGGGAGAGGAACAATATTCCCTAATTTTAAACATTGCTGTCGCTGCGCTGAAAGATGCTTCTGTCTTTATGTTTTAGATTATCTTCCATCAGTTACAACCATGATATAAAATGATTAGTAAAATGATTAGGCACACACCATGAAGAACAGTTGCTTCGATATATATATATATATATATATATTTTTTTTTTTTTTTAACCTATGAAAAGGACATGACTTTGAAGACTGGCTTAAATAGCAATTTATGGTAAAAGTAAAGGTTAAGGGTAAGGATACCTACAATGTATATGACTCAAACAGAACATTAGACAATATTCCACAACCAGTGTAACATTAACTGATAATGTCCTTCTAACAGATATGCTGAAGCAATGTGATTGTGTTTCTTGATAAAACTGGTTCTTGATAGCAAGTATGCATTAAGCTATGTCTTAAGGCACAAGCACAAATACTAGAAATTAAAAACTACAKATTTATTTAATTTTAAATTATGTTCTATTGTTTAAGTATGACTTTAAAACTACACATAAAAATCTCCAATACCATAATGAAACCTTTCTCACCACTAAGCTATTGAGTACACCAATAACCCTAATTCCACTTTAGACAGATTTTTTTTTTCCCAAGAGCTGCTTTTCTTCTTTTCAAAGTATTAGAACAYTCTGAGAACTGAAGCTGACCAGACATGGACCAGCAACTCTGGCCCATTCTCATCCTTCCCCTCTACCTAGTTTTGCTTTATCATCTTTCTGCCTGTTCCCATCTCCACTTTGGGTCTTTGTGGGATCTCTCCATGCTTTTGTGAAGTTGCTGTTCCTTTCTGCCGCCAGCATTCACAAAGCTTCAGCAGTGCCATTCCTGTGAAGCTCAAAAGATACCAAACAAGAGTTGGCACACTCAAAATCCTCCCATCATCACAGACAATTAATGGAATTTTGCACTTGTGTCTGCAGCATTACCGGGGTATTTTGTATATGAAATAATTTAACTGAATTACTCTAGTACTGTTTAAAATGTCAATGTTTATGTTAGTTTAGCAATAAGAACTAGTAAGAATAATAAGCTTTCAACTAAAGATATGCCTTCTTAATCTTTTTTTTTTATTTATTGCTCTTGTGGATACATCTKATGCTGTAGAAACATGCTGCTAACTTATATTTTCTTTCCTTCTGGCATACATTGTCTACCAGATAACGATAAACAAATATCTTAAATTAAACTTTGTCATCCCATAAGAACATTTAATGACTAACAGAAGATACTGCATGCATTTAAAAACTATTACCTTCATATAGGAAAAATCTGTCATCTGACTCTCAACAGAGAAAAACCTCCTTTACTCATTCCTAGAAAGCTGAAGGTTGGAAGAATTCAAGCAATTGTCTGCTTTACTCTCCTGTACTTCACAGTTTAAGGACCCTTTATGGTTCYGTGCAAGAGCTACCTTTTTCAATAGAACTGAGTTATGTTTCCTATTTATTATTTTTCAATTTCAGTTTCAAGACAGATCAGTAATTTCAGAGGAATTAGTTAAAAATGATGCAAAAAAAATCATGTCCAAATTTATTCTGCTTTTATCAAACTTCAAAGAACTGCTTGTTTCCCATGACTACTAATATTTACATCCAAGTAACACAGACTTGCTGAACAAAATAGAAGTTTCAGAAGCTAAAATATTTATAGTTCAATTGCTCAATTCTCTAAAAATTGTCCAGCGCTCTACTTGGTTAATCTCAGAACTATCTTACAAGAGGAAAATAATATTAAAAAAAAAAGTAAAAATTAAATAGAGGAATGTAATGAAAAGGATTTATATATTTTTAATATTATATTTTAAAAGAAGTAAAAATTAAATAGAAGAATGTCATGAAAAGGACATACAAAATGAGAAGTCTATTTGGTATGTGATTCAAAGATATTATCACAGTAATAAGAAACAACTTTCTAAAAGAAAATAAAACTTTAAAAATAGTCTTGAAATGCTCTTTATTTTTACTGTCAGTAAGAACAAGCTTGTTTTTTTCCCCAAAGGTCACAGGGTCACCAACCTGCTTGGCAACAAGAGGTTTAKGAGGCACTAGAAAAGTGTACCTATTCTTTCCTTCATGGCTTCAGAGCTACCTTTTATTGTAATAAAAATCTTAAGTACACACTGAATATAGTTCACTATACCCTGTGAAAATCCTTCCTTATGTRAACTTGAAATGCAGGTGGCTGACTAGACAGCAGTCCAATTGAGATTTCCAGTTAGAACATGCATGAGAAATATTGAATTCTAGATTACTTAAGCATATCTTAGGGAAGCAATGCATTTGGAACAGCACTTGTACAGATGAATAGACAATTATACTTCCAATTCCAGTGGAATTTTATGTGTGATCTGAGAAGAAATAAGTAATGAGAACATCTYCAGCAGGAATCTCTTCTTCAACTGCTAATAACTGAAATTAAAAAAAGTCCAATCATTACCAAAAAAAGATCAATATAAAATTCATTTATRTCTTTAGTGGCAGCTTTAAATGTTTCACAAYCAGCATAAAAGAGGCATGAGGGYAACAACAAGTTGCAATCAATCAAAGTTTTGGACAAAGCTTAGTATGGGAAGGATGTAGATTGGATGCTGGTGACTGCCTCCCTCTTCACTAATTCTTCATTTTCCCAGGCAATTTAATGTGTGAAGCTACTACATTGCCCTRCAGCCTTTATCCCTGGCATGTCAGCTACAGTCTCCCACACTTKCTGGGAAAAAATGGAACCAAATGAACACAAAGAAAGAGAGTAGCTGAAAAAAGGCCAGGAACATGACCTGAAGAACAGGGCACAAGATCCWTGCAYRAGRKATGATGAAAATGTGCCCTATWATTTTTGGTAACGCTTGAGATTGCGCATATTTAGGATCAMARTTCCACCATGGTATTGGTATATTCCTTTCCATCCTCTGCCAAGTTTCAGTTACACAGAGAAAAAGAAAATCGGAATCTTATAAAATTTTACACTCTTGAAATGGAAAAGTTGTAAGGCCAAAATCTACTCAACATRAGAGCACAGCACKACTGATCTTTCAGTGGTKCCTTACATTTTTAGTAACTCAGTTRTTTTTCTTCCTAATTCAACCAGCTTCAAAATTGACCCCATTCAAGCTTGCAGTCTGGACACCTAAAGYATTTTCTTACCATCTTAAATACAAACTAAATTCCTGAGTTTGGGGAAATTTTAAGAATCTTTCACATCCAGTATGAATACTGTATCAGCAGGGAGGGTTATGCAACATTCATTAACATGTATATTAAAACAATCTGTGCTCATTTTCCCATTTATATGATAATGTCTGTTTATTTTTTTAAAAAGTGGGTGCCACTTTGTTCTCTGAAGAATCTAATGTCTTGGTACYTTTCTCCCAGAAAAATTAGCAACTTAGAGGTAACTTTCAGARTTATATTTCCAGAATTTCACCCTGATATCTCTCAAGTCCCAAATCAGTAGCTATAGTGTATACAGTGTATTGTTACTCTTTAAGTCATTCAACAATACTTCCTTGAATAGAAAAATTGAGACTTTGGCACACTGCAGCTATTTTATTTTTCKACATTTCTGCCAAAATAATGTATAYTGGGTTCCTAGTCTGAAGAACAACTAAAACATAAAAATCCCTCGTTTTTTGTCACTTTTATGAAGAACYTAATCCTATATAAACAACTGGGCTGCATTGGTGAGTGTGAAGCCAGGGACACTGGCATTTTTGAAATGATTTCTGAGTTTGTGAGATGGCACCTGGTGTTGGCCTCCCCAGTAGAAGACAGAGTCCTAACAGGGCCACCAAGATGAGAGGGTTGAAGCAGGTGACATTTGGGGATGATCTGCGAGAACTGCATTTGTTTGGCCTTCAGAGAGAGTGGAAARGGGGGATCTTATTGCTGCCTACAACTGCCTCAGGTGAGAGTACAGACAGAGCCAAACTCTTCACAGCTATTACACAAAAGGCATAACAAATTGAAAACTGGRTAATTCCAATTAGATGTAAATTACATTTGTGAGGCCTAAATGTTTCTCAGTGTTATTCTTTTTTACTGTAAGGGTGTGGCAGGTTGCCTGTGTTGTCAGCTCTCATAATGTCTTGCCCATTTTGCTTTTATCTTCTACAGAATCTATACAGTGAGCATTATYAAGATGTCCAGAAAGAAAACACCATGGATGCATTTCATGGAAACCAGACAGCTGCTTCTGAGAAACATCAAGAGGTCTCTAGAGTTAACATACTGCAGGAAGTTATASTGGTATTATAAACCTTAAAGGAAGCAGTTTCCTTCAGATTATCTGAGTTAACATCTCATCCCCTTTGCTCTGCAAAGACTAAGAAGTATACAATAAGCTGTTTTCCAAAATATTCCAACTCCTGATTCAGCAGGAAGGTATTTGGTGGAAATGAGAGAATGGTGAGTCTCCATTCAGGAATATAAAATACTTTATCCGGTCAAATTCTATTAAATTTGTTAACCACTTTTAAAACAGSTTAATAGAGCTACTGTTCTGGATGGTTATCAATCATTACATATTTAAAAAAAGGCTCACTAATTTAAACTGATGGAATTACTGTTGTTACACAATTAAATATATATATATATAACAATATGCTGTATTACAGATTTCTTTTCTCTTTGTACCTTCACTCATAGATGAGTTTGGAAGAGATTCATATTTAACATTATGCTCAGCTACTGGGCTATTTCAAGAACAAATGTCCAAAACTAGAACAAATACGGAATTCTGTTTATGACAGTTCTTAGTAAGGATATACAAGTATTTGGTTCCTGGACCTTAGGTTAATCACCTTCATAGACTCATAGAATCAGTGGATGGAAAAGACTTCTAAGATCATGGATCAGGATTCAACTGTAAGCCTGACACTGCCAAGTCCACTGCTCAATCATGTCTCTTAGTGTCATGTCTACAAGTTTTTGAATACCTCCAGTTTATGGTGAYTCAATCTCTTCCTCCAGCCACCTGTTCCAAAGCTTAAAAAAATTTTGGTGAAGAAATTTTTCCTCATATCCAATCTAAACTTCCCCTGGTGTCCCTCCAGGGCATTTACTCTTATCCTCTCAGTTGTTAMTTGGCAAAGAGACTGACACACACCTGGCTACAACCTCTTGACAGATAGTTCAATTCCTGTTTGAATAGTGATGCCTCCTATACCTATCGCTTATCAATTGTCTCCCTGATTTTCTTGAACAATGAAATACAGTTTGTTAAATTCTTGCTATACCTTTCTTCTCTAAGTAGAAGAGACCAAGGCTAGATGGAAGGCTGGAGTTTCTCTCTCCTCATCAAAGATTCTGGCAAAACAGCCTGATCTAGTTACATAAATGCTGTGCCAGAATCCACCCAACTCACCCCATAAACTCATTGGTCAGTCTGCACAGGGATTTTAGAGGAATCATAAAGTTTTCAGATTAAGGGTTTGATGGCCTTTTTTTTTTTTCTGGGACAACTAATGAAGAGGTATCTGTAGTATTTATCCTAYCACAATAAAAAATATGCCACAGATATTATCAGGTATTTGTGGCAATACTATAATAAGTTCCTTTCTGTGGCTATATACATTTTCAAATACAAAAGATCATGCAGAAAAATACAAGCTTCTTGTAACCAAACTTCTTTTTGATCATGCCTAGTGATGGGACTAGTTCTGAATAAAAACTCATAAACTGTAAATTAAACRAAGTAGCAAAGCTACTTTGAGAATCACAAGCACTTGCATGTTTTGGAACACAATAGAGTTGAACATAATGATTTTTTCTACTGAGGTATGACAGAATTTCACTGCAGGGAAGAACTGTAGTAGGCCAAATTCTTGGGCATTCTGCTAAATCTTCAAAAAGACATTTTCCTCACCAATTTGTATGCAGTGCTACAGGCAGCAGAACAAAGAGGATTCCCTCACAGGCAGACAAAAAAGTGAAGGGCTTCCTGTTCTGTCCTCTCCTACTGAGGACAACATCACAACCCTCCCCTGACAATCACAGAGCACTCCTGTTTTCAGAGCACTACACCTCAAAAGTTTGTCTTTCTATGTTAGTACTGGCACCTTCAACTGATAAAAATTATTTCAGCAGGAATAACGTGCAAACCTCCTATAACCTAATACTTCCCTACATTATTGATGCTATTCATAAGATAGCAATGATATTTTTTTCCCAGCTGCATCACGTTGGAAGCTCCATAGTCTTTCTGAAACACACTGAGTGTCCTCTGTGTTTGTTGGTTGTTTATATGTGATGAGTCTTTAGCTCACAGCACGGGTTAAAGATTTTGGGAGTGTGATTTGTTGTTTTCTACTAGAGAAGTTCATCACAGTCTTCAGGTTGTTTGGCTTAACTGACTTACCACTCTGAACAGAAAGTCAAAATGTCACTGCTTTGCTTTGTCTTGAAACTCACATATTTCCACATTTACAAACCRTAAGAATTCAAAACCCGCCCATGAACTTCAAAGTCACTATCTYCAGGAAAGTTCCTTTCTTTCAGAAAAGACAACAGAAGAAAACYGAGCAAGAAAAATAGTCACACAAGTATAAACACATATGCTAGCAAAACTGGATAATAGCATGAATTTYMTTTCTTTTATGCAAACAAACAAAAGGCAAACTTTTAAAACCAAGGCAAAATGATTTTTTCCACATGAAACCAT
Organism: Alauda arvensis; assembly: GCA_902810485.1. Taxonomy (NCBI): domain Eukaryota; kingdom Metazoa; phylum Chordata; class Aves; order Passeriformes; family Alaudidae; genus Alauda; species Alauda arvensis. The sequence continues at coordinate 449,603 of CADDXX010000312.1, read as the reverse complement.
AAAATGTTTCAAATTGCCTGACATTCTAATATTAAACTCCAGTTTCATAAACTAATAGTTATAATGCCATGTTGTCTTCAACTCTATTTCAATGTTTTACATTTCCAATAAGGCAAGTTGAGGATATTAAAGATATGTTAAAGTATTTTGCCAAAGCAAATGATAAATATCAGTTTTATGCAGATATTCCTTAAGCAGCTGTAACAGTTCTTAGAAAAACTATATTTGATACAAAAAAGATACAAAAAAAGCACTGTATCAACAAAGCATTATCACCAAAATATATGGAAGGAAGAAAATACTTACAGATTTTTTATGTCTACTGCTCCTCGGAATGCCTTCCTTGGTATTGCTTGAATCTGATTTTCACTAAGATCACTAAAAACAGAGAAATAAATCAAATGAAAAATTCTATATATATTCATTTAGTTTTGCCTATAACAAAAAAAAATTTCAACCATTATGGTTCAGCCAGTATTTCCAATGAAGCTTATTACATTAACTGATTTGTAATTGAAGAAAAGAAGTAGCAATAATATTTAAAATAGTTAATGTATGTCACACTAAGTAATTCCTTTAGAAAATAGCATATATGCAAATAATAATAATAAAAAAAACTTCTTTTTTATGAAGAAGAAGTGTTTTCACTTTTCAGCCATTCCAAATCCATATTTGTTCATGTTTGTTCATTTTGTTCCAAATCATGTATGTTCAGCTTTATGTAAGAAAGAATGAAATCCAGTGAAAAGAAAAAATAACGAGCTATTGAGAGACAACAATTAAGCTGTGTAATATCTGAGATCAATATRTTTCTGATTTTTATTTCAGTATCAAGCACCATGTATTTTAAAAGAAAGAATTACAATGCATTTACAGCAGATATCTAATATTCCTTCCCCAAATCCCTGTACAATCAGCTGTACCACGCTATCTGAATTTTTTATCTTTTACGAAAGAGAAATATTATTAAAATCCTTATAAAATTATTGTCCAGTAGTGGTTTTTTGCTAGCAGTATGAATAAACAGCCCTTTATTTTGTCTGAAATCCAGACACATTTTTGTCCTTCACATGTCAATATTAGAAATAAAATTGAGAGAATTGAAGACAGTAGCAGAGGAGACAGAAAATAAAAAAGAAAAAAATCCAAAAGSAAACTARCAAATCCAGAACCTTCCATTTATGCTTCCATTATGCACTATTAACAATGATGCAGTGCAACAGAAGATGACCAATACATCAAAGCCTTTATTTTTGTATGTATACCACATGCAGTTGGGAGGTTTCCCCTCAAACAACAGGTAGCTACCCTGAACCAAATACACTTGTCCCACATGGAACATGGATGTTTGAAGTCTTGCAAGGGGGCCTATGTACCTTGCTGTGTTAAAGCTATGAAATCAGGTCTTCATTTGGARGCCTTCCAAGATGCACCCATCTATACACAATATGGGGAACAAAATTACATGAAGAAGCTTTCTTGAGCATCTAAATAAAAATGTACAAACAAATCAGATGTGTACAGATGTCTCTGCAGAGGGATTTTATGTCCATTGGCACAGCAGTTGTCTTGTGGTTAACTGGAYTTCATTTTGCTAAAACCAATCCAGGATCTTCACTCTAAAAACACACCAAATGCAATCCAGTTTCTAACAGAAGTRAAGTTTCTCTGTCTTCAGTTTTAGAGACATCTTTAGAGGACCTCTTACAGAGAGAATTTTTTAGAGAAACATTGCAAAATTGTGCACAGAARTAAGAGATATAGCTCAGAGCAAGTGAACTAGCAAGAATCATTTAGTTGATTAGACATAAAAAGTCATGCTTTTGATATATTCTTTCTCTAAAATGTAATCTAGCATGAGCTCATATGCCCAGTTCTGAGCAATCACTCCTAAAGATTCCTTTCAGATTTATGAACTTGCAAAAAATAATTTGAGGACTTCTTAAAGCCCCATGCTGCCCAACTTAAACAAAATTTATATCAATGTAATTATTTGGAAAATAATTCCACATGCATTGACAGCAATTTTGTTTTAACCAATTCATTGTTAATTTATAGAAAATCACTTTCTATTTACTAAATTTTTCATAGTTCATGCACCTAATTGCACTGCAATATCTTGCAAAGTATACTTAAAWCTAGACCCAATTTTAGTATTATTAATCGTGTGTGAAAAAAGAGAATTTGTGAGCTGTGATTTAATTTTCAAGCCACCTAAGTAATCTTGAAATGGGGTATGACTGCACTGCTCTGACAATAAATTCAGTGGCAATGAATGAAAAAGCAGCCTTCAGCATTTGTTACGGTAACRTGATTTAACAGCCTRCTTCCTTGGGAAAAAATTCCYTGATAAGCATAAAYGCAAATATCTATATTTACACTTCTGTTTAATTGACTAATACATTTTACCTATATAAAATTGTGTGTGGAGTGGCTAAGCTAGCAGTATCATGATCAATGATGAGTTTATAACACAGATATATGTATATATCTATGTAAGTCATACTCATAAATATATACTACAGGAGATAATRGGTAATGGTGCATTAAGCTTTTCATGGCATTTGATAGAGTATCATCATTCATCATTCTATATAATTWAAAAAAAGTGAAAGATGACCAATATTGAGYCCRAAYGTAAATTRTTTTWAAAAATGTAATAGAAAATTTCARTGGTCAGAATCTKTGTTWCAGTGGGAAATTTYGGCACAAATGCAAGGACTTAACAAGTGACAGCTGCTGTGCCAGGTTCCTGTGTGCACAGGTATGTCTGCATGTATGCAAATGCAAAAGACAGCAGACTAACTAATTGCATGCTAGATTTACTGCTGGGTCAGCACAGTCAACACCACTGCCATGTAGCACAAGCTCAAGTACACTGAAGTATAGTGTTGCTGGTAATTTTAGCTCATTTCAAATCTAAACTACTTGACTGCAAAGGTTGCCAACCTTGCTGAACAAGGCATTGTTTAAAGCATACATTTAAACATGAGAGAGCTAAGTAAGGCTGGCAAATGTTGTTGTTCAAAAATAACTTTTTTGAAATGCATCAGCTGTTTTGGGAAACTTGGACCTGTTTCTGTAACAAAAGTATAAGTTCATTTCTACACTGCTACATTCTACTTCTCATGAAAGAGATTTTTTTCCTTATAGCAGGAAAAAATTTAGTAATTATTTATTGATTGCTTCAAGTTCTCATCTGCTCAGTGTAAAAAGGTTTCCATATAAAAACCTTGAGGGGCTTAAACAAACATTTAACTTTTTCTTCTTGCATAAATTACACCTACATCTCACAACTCAGAAGCTGTGTGTGGTCTTTTTCATTGATCTTTGAACCCACTGCACCACAATTCTTAGGCTGCTCAAAAAARAGGCCACAAGCAGCACAAGCTGCACCGTGACTTTCAAGGGAAATGGGGCAAAAATCTATTTTGTAGATAAAAGCAACCAATTTTGCATRCCAGTACATTGCATTGATTGGACTTTTCAACTTATATTCTGTAGTGAAGAAAAATCTCCTTGTCAGCCTGATGGTCATTGTATTGCTGCAKGTATAACTATGTGGAGGTCATCTTCCATTTCAAAAATAGGCAACCTTTGAATAGAGACTCTGTGAGAGCAACTGATACCCCTAAAATGAAAGAATGTCTAAGCATTTCAATAATATTTCAGCCAAGATTAAAAAAAAAAAAATCCTACTTTTATAGGAAAACATCTGTATTTTTCTGAAAAAAGGCATGTGTGTGTTTCACATTAGAAAGTGTCAATCTGACTGAGATATTTTCATTGGAAAAAATTATTCTCCATTAATGTTATWGCCCAGGACCTTATGTTAAAATCCAGAATACCTGGAACAGCAGAATTGATTWAAAAAAATGCAGCTAGAGTGAAAAAGCCAAGGCTATCTGAGAATTTCTTTCTTTAAATAGAGCACAATGATCTAGTGAGATGTTTTGACAAATTCATCTTTATGCAGATTCTAGCTGTCATAGAGGCCTCTTTCAACTGAATTGTTCTTGACTCTATTATATAATTCCTGGACAGATATACTCAAAATTATTAAGCCTGAAGGGGAGTACCTTAGACATTGACCTTTCAAGAAAATTCCTTCGTGCAACTTTGTGGACTTCATTTATGTCATTCAGTGGTGGGCAGAGCACCTTCATTCCTTATCCTCCATTGCTCCTCCTTGTTCTGGCATCACCAAACCTTGCGCTTAGGGCCAGGTGTAACTTCAGTCTCTCTGAATGTGAGGTGTTCTCMAGGACAACTCTCAGGTTTGTTTCCTCAAGTTAAAAGGTAGCACAGGGCTTAAATAGCAGATTGGCACCAAGAGCCACCTGGGTGAGTGAGACTGGCAGCAGCTGACAGAGACTTTTTAGAGGAGGAACAAATGAGCATCASTGCTGCTCTAAATGCACAAACCAGCCTGGGTACAACAGATTGCTTCAGATTAGTTTAAGATGTATATATGTATAAATGCCAAGCATTCTTCTGAGTTGTAATATCTGGCCACAACCCCATTCTCTCAAATGTAAAAAACAGAGCACCAAATCCTTGTAGCAAACAAAACTGAATCCCACTGTAAGTGAAGACACACAGCAGAGAACGCACAGAGATTTCTGAATTTTTGCCCAACTACAGCGATGTTTTGAAAAACTTGCAGAGTATTTTATTTTTTCCTTGAAGGTCATGCATGTGTTTTTAAATAGARGACTAAATATGCTGCATGTAAATAATTATTTTTTMATAATTAACATAATCTATCCAACTATTCAAACTCATCAATAAAAACAACAATAGATTCTGTAAGATTTGTGATGAAGTAAGTTCTGCAATTACCATGCTTATGTAAAACAGAATTTATTTTTAAACAAACTGAATAGGGCAATTTACATGCAATGGATTCTGATAAGCACAAATCCTCAGCTTTTAAACCGATTTTCAAAGATTAAAGATTTAATTTGGATACTCTGACAAAGCAACTTAACTTGTCTAATTTGAAATTATGCCTAAAAGAATGCAGATCTCTGCATTTCACAAACTGAGGAACTAGGAAAAAAAATCAATAAGAAAAACAATAACATCAAAAAAACCCAAAACACCTCTGCCCCACCCTTCCTCCCCCAACAGCTTCATTTTGTTTCTGCAGACTTTTTTCCTCCAAGAATCCATTGGTAATGATAATGTATTAAGCTTGTGGAAATCAAGCAGGAAGACCTTGCCAAAAGCCTTTTACTACTGAATCCTTCCTAAGAACAGGATGGAAATGGTACACTTATATTTATCATAKTTACTGGTTAGTAGATAGAGGTGTATCAGGGAAAAAAACCTCACAGCTTAGAGTCCTGTGAACATTTGAAATTCATACCAGTAGAAGACATTAACCTGCTCTCAGAAAAAAACTATGAAGACTTATATACAGTATTGCTTTTTGATCTGACGATAAAGCCCTGAGATAACCTGAAATTAATGATCCTGATGGAATGTTTCAGCTCTTAAAAAAATGCAAACAGTGCTGCATTGCAGTTACATTATTACTTACCATGTATGGTTCTCAGCTGAATATCCTATATACCCTTAAAAAGGAGTGCTCAATTTTTAATTACATAAATTGAAACATCACATAAAATATCTGTATCATAAACTGCTAAGGCTGTATCACAGTTTTGTTGTGTGGCTAAATCATTGTTCATTCTGAAACACTAAATCTTTTGAAGATGGCAAACCTGCTTGTAAATTTAATTACTTGTAATTTTATTTTCCTCTATGGTTTAACCTCCCTCTGTGTCTGACCAGTGATATCATAAATCTATACTGCCAYTCTGTACTTCACAAAATACTGAGTACTGGGAATGAGTAATGTGTCCTGATTTTTAAAGGAAAAGGCAGAAATACTCAGCCCAACTAAGTACTGAGTGCCTACCAGTTTATTTATGCCAGTTTATAAAAACACCTCAAAAAGTGGCTATTTCATGACTGGCATCCTGATAATTATTTACATATTAGTGACATGAATGAAATAAGTACTTCTCTCTTATTGGAAAACGATGGTTTTAACATTAGGTAACTATATTTTGCACAAAATCCTCCATGCCTGTATAATGAGGCAAAGTCTCATAGATAATGAGACTACCAGGCATTCAAAGAAATAAAAAGAATGAGAATTATTTAAATTATTTGACCGAAAATCAAATACATGAATTTGGACATGGGGAATTTCATCTGGAATAAAAGATGGTGAAAAAAAGCAAACAATGTATTTTAGGATAGGATAGTTCCGTTCAAAGGGACCTACAATTACCACCTAGGAYAATCAGAATAACTTCCTTTTTGGAACATTAAGGAATAATTAGACATTGATTCTAAAATAGTAAAACTAACCAAATAATTAATTAATGAATATCAAACAGTCCTGTTTATTTCAACTGTTTTTATTATGAYTGGCTTTCTCTTCAGTACTGTTCAGTATTCCTACAATATTTCTGTATTTGAGTACACCTTAAAAAACACAGGTGACAAGGAGGAGACATGCACTGCCTATTCATTAAGAAGYTCCTTGCAGGAAGAGCCTGTGAAACATGCTCTGGCATAGGAGCCTTGCTGGATCCTGGACATCATTAGGATCTGTGTGAGGCCTTGCACAGTCTGAGATACTTCTCTAGTCACAATCACATTAATGAGGCACATCATCTGTAATCTCAAAGCCATTCCAGAGCAAGAACCACGAGCTATTATTTATTCCCCCAGCTTTGATCTTCGGGAAAACAAAGTACCCTGCCCCACTGGGAGGCACTGRAAACACCAGCAGTAAAATCTGAGATATGGAAGGTGTGAACATGCTGCAACATGACAGCAYAAGACAAGGGAGCCACAGCCCCAAGTTTCAAGTGTTTCTTGAAATGTCTCCAGAGAAGTATGACAAAAGGTTATTTCATGTTATCATGAACGCTGGCGGCTGCCTCTGTTTGCAAAARCTGCCACAGCCATGGGCTTTCCAATGCAAAGAGGAGAGAATTAAATGCCAAAGTAGATTTTTCATGTYTCARTGRATCTCTGACTTGGATTTCACACCTGAAACGCCAGTTTTCTCCTTTCAAAATTTGAATAAWTATGTTTTTCTAATCTSCATTAGGTGTCTTGGRTTRACTTGGRAAASTTCTGATCCAATGGGTTTTTTCTGYTCATGAAACTTCATTTATCACTATACAACCATACTCCTGAACTGCAAAGTTCCAGCACGACTAGGAATTTGATCTAAGACCTTTTCTGAATCCGGGAGGCATGCTTTGACAACAAGTTTTTTAGTATTAGGATAAAGTACATCAGTATGAAAATTATGTATTTTCGAAACTGTATAATGAAAATCAAAGCAAAGTACAAAGTCACCAAGAATACAGATGCTACTGAAGATTGTGGTGTTAATGCAGGGGGAGCATCCTGGAGAGACAGTTCCTTCAATGATTAGCTCAAGTGAACTGGAGCTACTGAAGCCTATTAGGAATTCCATCGAGGCAGCAATGTATCATATTGTAACACGAGCTTACTAAACAAACACAAATGTTTTAACTATAATGCAACATTTTTTATCCCACGTTCAGCAAATACAATAATATATACAAACAACTAAGTACCTTTCCCATCAGTCAAGCGGGGCTTAGCCAGTTAATTGTTAGAATACTGACATATGCTTGGCTTCAACTTTATACAGTTMCTGTATAAAAAGTTACAGTGTGGCATCACTTAYTCATAAAGACAATCTTATACCCAAATGGCTCRTCATGTGCTTTTAGTARGCATAGCTTTCTGGCAGATCTAAAGATCAATTATGATGGAACAAGGAAATGTTTAAAAATGTATACTTAAAAATTCAGTGTAAACTCGTTCGGAGAAAGTAAAACAAACTAAGAAACAAAATCAAACAGCCAACAACTCTGCTGTGCCATTATTCTTTGACTGTGAAATAAACTAGTTAGCTTCCTATTAATTTCAACGTTTCTTTCTTTTGTTCTTTATTAAAACAATCATTGCAGCTATTTCTCTTCATATTGAAGATAAAAAAGATGTCCAATAATATCAGCAGTAGCTAATGGGTCTCTAAGGCACRTACATATCCCCTTATGAAGATAAAACCTATAAATTATAATTTCAAACATTAGTTCTGTAAATCATTATTGCTGCTGCTTCCCATAGGAGGATTAAAATTTCATGTATGAGAAAGCTACTATTAACCTCCTTTTACAGATGGGGAAACCAAGGCAGTATGTATCAGCAGTACCATGGATCAGTACCATGCTGAGGAGCACAAGACTGATGGGAAAGATTTAGATGACAGAATTTCAGGTTCTCTCTGCATCACTAATTTCCATTTGCTCTGCTGACTCCCTGGAGATTCAGATGCTGCACACAGTAGGCACATAACCTCTTCTCACGCTAAAGCAGGATCACTCCCTGGGCCATGGTGAGCTGCAGTGCCCAAGTGAACATTTCACATTTCACAACACAGGGCAACCATCACTGCAACGTGGACTGAATCATTAGAGTCACAGCAATTCCCATGGTAAGGAATGCATTTTTTTTTCCCTAAGAGTATTCAGACTGAATTTCCGTGCCCACTTTCATCTCTCATTTTTTAATGATAGCACTTTTGATTATATCATTCATGCTTCTTTCATTCTTAATGCTTGAGGTTTTTAAAATGTCATCCATTTATAAATCTGTTATGGAATCAAAATGTACTTCTTATTATAGCTTTTGGCATACTATTATCTGTATTATTTAAGCAGCAGGTCTTTTAATCCACTTCATGTATTTTTTTTATTAAAGAAGAGAGAACATTTATGTATAAGTATAGAACATATAGAGCAAAAGAGAAAAAGTAACCCTACACAACGTAGTAGTGGTAGCCTGTTTATCTCCAGAATTTATCAGCAACTTCAACCTTAMCATTTAGTATAAATCACCCAAAATTTAAATTCTGATAATTAGTGCCAATTCTTTTCCTTTTGTTTGAGAACCAGCCTGAGTCTTCATACCCTGCAATATAATAAACAACTAATTTATAATTTTTAGTATTAGTAATTGATGATTTCTGCAGAYTCTAAATAGCACAGAGTACAAGTAATAGGCCTTTTACTTTTTAATAGGAATACATTTTGGATTTGGACTAAGGCAAAACCTCCAATCTCAGTCTTGGCAGAAAAGTTAACCCATAGGCTGCAAAATCAATTCCACTCTGCAGTGTCTCCAAAAGTGTACTTAAATCAATTTGTATGCTCTGATACTACTGAAAATAATTGCTTAAGGAAATTCACCATTTATTTTTTATTGTTCTAGAGTGATCTAGCAGGGCAAATGCTAATTGTGCAATAAAATAGGAGTATTAGGACCACACGTGTATTTTATTGGTGTCTTAGAAATTATTTTTAAAAAGGAAACCATTCTTTAATAGTCTGTTCCACTAAATTAATATATAATTCTCTTTTGTTTAGACTACAAAAACCCCCAAACAAAACAGGAAAGGAAATTACATGTTGTAGCTCCCAAAGAGGAAAGGACCACCCACAGTTCAGAGAGAATTGCAATACYACTTCAAATTTGGCTTCAGCTTAATCCTTTTCATAGAAAAACGTGAAGCTCTTAAAAACACCCCTCACCCCCCAAAGAAAAAAAACCTGACAATTCTTCATCCTCTCTAYAGCCTCAAATTGGTCAAGCTGAAGGAAGGCACTGAGTGACATTTTACTGACTGCTGCTTATCATGCATCCCTAATAGCACTATCATTCCYTAATAGGGCCCAAGACAGCAGCACAGCTGTGATGTGTGAGGGTATCCTTGACCTGGAGCTCTGCTCGGAGTTTGCAGAGTGGAAAATGACTTTTACCCATATGGATGCACATCCATATGGTGAGGCTGCACCTCAGGTGTGTGTCCAGTTCTGGGCCCTGCACCCCAAGAGAGACATCGAGGGGCTGGAGTGYGTCCAAAGGGCAGGGGAGGTGCTGAAGGCTCTGGAGCACAAGTCTSATCAGAAGCAGCTGAGGGAGCTGGGGGTGTTTAGCCTGGTGAAAAAGAGGCTCAGGGAAAACCTTATTGCTCTMCATGACTGTCTCAAAGGAGGTTATGGACAGGTGGGGATCAGTCTCTTCTCCTGAATAACAAGTGACAGGACAAGAAGAAATGGTCTCCAATTGTGCCAGGGGAGGTTTAGATTARATGTGGGTTTTGTTAATGGATTTTCCTATTCTTTTTCTTTAACCAGGTTGGAATTGAAGGAAAAATTAAAAGTAACTTAAATCTTTATGTGTCTTTTTTTTCATACAAGGCCACAAAGGAGTGTTTCTATGTAGGGAAAGGGTGAAGATTCTGCTATTTTYATTTTACTAGTCTCTGATAGGTGATTTGGTGATTAATTTTTAATCAGCTATTACACTTGACATACACTATAAGTTACGAACTTYAAAAGAATAAAACAAGATTCTGCAAGGTAACTTTCACTTCTTCTGGTACGTTAGATGCTCAGCATATGCATGGCTGAAACATCCATTTGGCTTGGCTGGGGATCTGCTCACATTAAGAATAGATGAGATGGCATATTTAATTTTCCAAAAGACCTCTTCAACAGTATCTGAAAAATCTATCACTACTTTTCCCTGTAACAAAACTTCTTTTTAAGAACAAGTTTGCAGCTGTCAACATGTCTTTAATATTTAATATTGTTTCACCTGCTTTGGAATTGAAACTGTAAGCACTTTCAGGAACTGATTGAAAGGTTGTCTGGTACATCTAGTTTCACTACACAGCCTACAACYCTGTAAATTCTCTTCTGAAATATCACTCAGCAAGCTGTGGCAATTTCTGTTTCTTCAGAACAGAGCAGAATGGACTCCAGATCCAACCCCATTCTGCAGAGCTGCAATTCCAATACAGACAAGTAATAATTACATCCCTGGACACAGACATTTTTCATGGAGCATWGCTCCAAACTTTTATTCTGATAATAACCTGAGTAGTTCAAGTGCTTCCTAACAGTAAAACTAACCTTGAACAATTTGTCAAGGGACAGGGAAAAATTTGGAGAGTAAACTAGAAAAGATCTTGCAGACCATTAATGTTGAATAGCACTGTGCTCACTCTTCCTTCATTTGAGTTGAATGATGCAATTTGGGGATGGTCTTTCGAGATGGGCTGATTGCTTGATAAGGCAGATTTATTGTACAGTTAGCTTTATACAATATGTGCAGGTACATAATGTATATGAAGCACTGATGCATCAAGCTTTAAGGCTGTTGCCTCTCAGTGCCATAAACTATGCTAAAACAGTGAAAGAAACCAAAGCAAATTATTAAAAATGGATGATTTAAAAAAACTGACAACAGCTAAGCTACAATCATTGGTGCTTATCAAGAYAATCAGTTTTATATGACTTTTTTCTGGTTACACCCACATGTCATTTCTTAGACTGTAATATCTTTCACAGAAACTTTTTTGTTTTACTGGGTGCTGGTTTGTTGGCATTTTTCTTATTCTGTGTRACCATGTACAGTGACTAGCACCACTGGGCTTCTGGACCAAAGAACTTGGATTTCAAGCTTTTCTATGAGAAACCTAGAAATGGAAAGGGCAAGAAACGTATGTTCATATTATCTTCCACTTCACTGACAATGAACCCTAAAACAGTAATAACAAGCTCAATTATTTGAATAATGGAATGACTGGAGTTTTTTGTTTATTCTGTTTCTTGTGTGCTGGTTAATAAAAGTCAATTAAAAGCTCTTAGGAGAAAAAAGGAATTGTCGAGAAACTTCAGGGCAATTRCTGATTCATATATTCAGGTACTCTGGAAGTAAGACTTCCCACTGACCAGGATTAAATTACTTTAATACTCTAGCTGTGCATCCCAGAAGTGTCAAGCCTCAAGTTTCTTCTGTTCAAGGACTTCAGGTTTTTCTTTCTTCTTGAGGCTGCCTTCTCTTTCTCTGACTGTTCCAGCCTCCTCCCCCAAACTTCTTTTACCACAATTTTTTTTCCCTTTCAGTGCCATACAAAGAATCAGAATTTCAAGAGGCATTTTCCTCTAATAAAAGGAGCTGAAAATACAGCAGAGGCAGTACAACTCATCTGTAAAACAGGAAGAGTGCATCCTAGATGGATTCAGGGGCTATTTAGGATTGAAAACCCTCATAAAAATGGTAAAAATGCAAGCAAGCAATAAAAAGAAAATTCCCCATTCCAGAAGGAATTAATCACAACTAATTTCTTAATCTTAAAATTAACAACCATGGGTAAAAAACTGAATCAGAGTGCTCCCATTCCACATTTCAAGAACATGAAAAATCCAATTTCTTCTTAATAGCCCTGTCKGTAGGCTGTTGCCACAATACCAGTATGTAAATTATATTAAAATRTTCTAGGAAAAAATAACCCATGCAAAATTAAATGTAGTATTTTTCATAGGAAACCTTAAATTTTTTTGTTACTTCTGCCATATTTATCCCCTTTTCCCCCTCAAACTTTCAAAAAGTTTCAGCTGCTTRCACTAGAAATAATTTCCATTCAGACATTTTTTAAGCTTGAAGTCTACAAAGCTGATTTTCTGTTCCAGGACTGCACTTTTCCACTGACAGCATCAAAAAGTAGCTGCTCTTAATTGCACTTTAAAAACCCATCCTCTCTCTTTTCAGACATTTTTCCTCCATCTGTATGTTTTCAAGCCTTTTTTTTTTCCAAATTGCTAAATTCTTTCCCCTCAGCCAATATCCACATGCTCCTAAGTGGCTGATGGAGCTTTGCCTCAAGTCACTATGCAGAAAACCCCACTGAGAAGCCCCAATAACTACAGTAAAGAGCGGCTGCAGGGGGGGTGTGGAGGGTGTTTCCATGTTGTTTGAGGGTTTTCCCACTCAGGAGGATGGGTGTTGTGTTCTGCTACATGAGGGCACACAAGGCAGTTGGATGGGATGGATGAGACTCAAGCAATTGCAATTGAGTGAGAGCACAGCAGACCCAGGATGAGTGAGGGTGGCACTGATGTCTCCATTCATGAGATCCCACACACTCCTGCAGCGAGCCAACAGGTAATTTCAGAAATTACAGGTCCAAGGTGACCACATGCACAATGAGAACAGTTTTGGTAATGGGACAAGACACTATTAAATTTACTTTAAAAAAMCCCAAAAAACAACAAAACACAAAACAGAAAAAAATGCATCAGTTTCCCTATTGCTTAAGGACTAATTCAGAAATATACTATAAAATGTTTAAATACTTAGATCGACGGCATTTTGTTTGAAGAACAAATGTTAAAAAGGGATTTAAGAAATAAGGCTAAAGACAAGAACACGTGGCATTGTGCCTGTATCAATAATAGCCCTAAACAGCAACATCTCAACATCTCAGTGCTACATAGCCAGGCATATTGCTAAAGCATTCAGTGTGAATCCATTGGTACTTTTAGGGAATTCAGGAAGACTTCCACCAGCTCAAAAATCCTACATCATGCATCTTACAACAGCAGGAGCATCTTTACTCACTCTTTTAACTGAGTATGAACAGATCTCCTCTTAGAATGGGACTGCCTCTGAGCTCTGAGGTGATTGAATTTAAACAATATTTACACAGATAGCTGAGAGAATTTGCTTCYTCATAGGCTCCACTGCACTTGCTGTCTGCTGCCATATGGCCAACTCCTCACGCTTATTCTTCTGGTTCAGTTCATATTACAGTAYACTCTTTTTACAGACCTGCAGCTTCAAACATCTGTAGCAAAGGTCCCAGAAATTGATTTAGAGGCTGAAACACAAGCATATCCAATCCTGCTCCTACACAAGGCTATATATCTTTGTTGGAAGACTGACACATGGTCCCCATATGCATCAGTGATAACATAAGCCTGCCAGGCACAGATGTACTTATAGCTCCAGAGAGATGCAATCTAATGATGGATTGGAATAACCCAATCACAGGAACATTTGTATTTGTAAACCCTACCTAGTGCTAGAGACAATATGTCTACATTTCACTGCCACATTTCTGCAAGGATATCRGGATGTTCCTAAGGTATGACACGCATATGATGAAACTTAATGTTATGCAAGACAGAGAGACTGCTTTCTGAAGTACAGCTTCATAGTTGGAAGTTCTAAAAATTAATTGCTCTTCTGGCAAACCCAATGAAAATTAAATTAAATTAGATACTGGAACTTTTTCATTAGAAGGCTCTGGGAAAATAAAGTTAATAGATGGAAAGCTTTCTGCAATTAAAAGTGACAGGTGCATTGCTTTCTCTAAGCTTTTAAATCACATCTGTCAAAAAGCCTACTAAAATGCATTTTTTAAGCTCCTTCCAATCTACTCAACTTTTATGAATCAAAATACTGTGGAATTATTGAAGATAGATCACTTAAGTCACAGCTTTATGGCAGTAAAGAGGTAAAATTTCTATGGAGTTATACATCTAACATATTTAGGACAATGTATTAAATCACAAAGTAACTCTGTCTCCTGTTCCCATTCACTTCATTTGTCAGCATGATTTCCTGCTTCAATTCCTAACCACTGCACAAGAAACACACAACTTGATTTCCCTAATTTAAAATCAAGTTGATAGTAAATTCAGGCCAGTCATAACTCTGTTTTAATTATTTATTCCATGTCTTTAAGGTGATTTAAGAGAGATGGTTAACAGTATTTATGCCTTTGAAGAAACTTTTTCTTCAAAGTGCCTTGGAAGAGGCAGAAAAGTTTGAGGTCAGGTTTTGCTGTCCTATTTAGAAGTGAAACTATTTTCAATGAGCATGTGTTCCAACAGTGGGAGCAAACCCACTTACTGTACATCTTCTCCCTGCCCTTCAGTCATATCTGAGCCAATCCTCTACCTCTCACTCCTTGCTCACAAAAACAGGGAGTACTTAAGCCCAAAACTCAAAAATTTCCAACTCAAAACTTCAAACCCTCTAATTATTATTTCCAGGGTTTGGGGSTTTGGTTGGTTTGTTTTGGGGGTTTTTTGGTTGTGGTTTTTTGTTTGTTTGTGTTTTTGTTGTTGTTGTTATGGTTTTCATTTTGTTSKGCTTGCTGGTTTTTGTTTTTGYTGTGTTGTTTTTGTTTTTAAAATCAACAACCAACCCTAATTTTCATAAGTTAGGAATGAAGTTTACTTAGGRAATGCTTCACATCCCCACTAAYTCTGAAAATAAACAAAAGCATTAGTCTTCAAAGATCCTACTTATCAGCTAAATGTAAAGCTGTTCCCCATTGTAAGATGACCTGTGACAATATGAATTGCACAGGCTATGGCACAGCACCTTCAAAGACACAGGATGGAAAATTACACTAACCCAGCTGAACATAGCTCTTATTAATGACAAACACAAATAATCTCATCCCAATACAGCAGAGCACTGAAGCATGTACAATTTAATGTATGTGCTTAAATCCCATTAAATTCACTGTAACTACAAGTTTAGTGTTAAGCATGTGACAAAATGTATCTTTGAATCACAAGCTACTGAGAGAAAACCTGCAGTGAACACATTTATATTAYAAGCTTCCCTAATTTAAGCATGTATGAAAAAAGACAAAATTTTCCTCGGATAGGGAAACAGAACAAGAAAAAAAAAAGGAAATTTTTTTCTGTAATCCATCTATAAATTTTCCTCATGCCCCATAATGAATTATTGTCACRCTAAAACTAGTATTTCAGACAACTGGACCATGTGCAAGTCCTTAACATAATTATCTTTCATATTTAACAAAATGCAGGGGTTTGGTTCTGCTTTTGGGGTTTTYTTTGAGGAATGGGTGTGAATCTCACCAATTTCTCAGTTACCCTTATAAAAAAATAATTTTGATACTGCAAAGTCTCCCRTGCTTCTCCCTAGCAATCCTTATGAGTTCAAGGGATCTTCCTCAAGATGGAAATCTGTTCCAGTGGCCAGGTAGATGAAAGCTTTGGGGTGGAAGGTCAGTATTTTAGGAAGAGTGACCATTAAGCATAATATTATGCGTCAAAATTATGAGTCAGGTCTGCATCCCGTAGAATAACACAGGAACTGTGCTATTAAGAGCAGCATTCTGAGGAGGAMTCAAAAGCAGTTAACAAACACACTGGAAGAGTATATATATTGCTGGAAAAATTAAACAYGGATAAGGATTCATCCCTGACTTGCAACTGAGCAAGTYTGAGAGCTGAACTGCAGTGCTACTGAGTGCTTCACATATGTAAACTAAAAATACACCAAAACCATCAGAGGAGCCAAGGTGTCATGAGGATATGTCTACAAACATTTACTCCAAAAAGGGAAACAAATTTTAAATATTTTCCCTTAGTATCAATTTTAACTAGACTGTGGGTGAGAATGAAAGGTCTGCAATCTGTGAAAACGAAAAGTTCAAATTCAGCATTGAGCAGAGATACAGAATATCTAATTAAGCCCTGGATCTGCAGTTCAGTTTTTTTTTTTACAGTTTCTGTTCCATATCTCTTTTGCCCTCTGTTAACCATCTTCCCATCCATATCTATAAATAATGAAAATAAGCCAAAGTTTCCTCACTGGTATGTTTTACATCAATATCTGAATGGAAAATATGTCCAGAYCTGCTTTGATGAGCTGTATTAATCAAACAGTTTAAACAAACATAAAAGATCATATAGAAATAYGGACTTGAGAAAATATATTAGATAACCCTATTGTAAGTAGAAATTAAAATACTGGTACCTTAAGGAATAGGACTTACCAGATAAAAGCCAGCATTTAAAACATACAAAAGGAAATCTGTGTGTTGATGATACTGATGTTAAGTTTAAGCTTAAAAATAAATGTTCTGATGAASTTTAGGATATATATTTTATTCTCCTGCATTTGCTTCTTCCTTTGCTTTAATGTAGCTGAAATTTAATTTTACATACTTACTATTTATAATACTGATTAACATGTATTTTTATACAGATCAGGTAGAGTGTTATATAGATTTGTGCATACCTATACCACGTCCTGCTTGTTGGATTTTTCTATTTTTAATTAGGGACATATCACTTCCAGTGGCAAATTGCYCTCCACCTATGAAAACAAATGTATATATGGTACAATGCCTCTCCTGAAGAACCAGGAAACATCTCACAGTGTCTGTTTTCCACTATATTTTTTACATGCATGATTTCCTTTTCCATACATACAATAATGAGCAAAAAAGAATAGAGATTCCCAGTTGTGGCAGAGATGACATGTTAGCTTGCAGTTGTGAACAAAGAAATGTAGAAAAAGAATTTGAACAACAAAGAGAAACTGACTTGGTTTTTTTAAAATAAAATCAAGATAAACCTCTGTATAAATGTGCTTAACAGTGAAAATCACAACAGCCAGGATTACAGTATAAGGATTTCACAGTACTGCCAGGTAGGCACATGTCTAATAGTTAATGTCTTTTGTCTTCCTTACGTTTCTGAACAGATAAAGATTATAGTAATAAATCCCCATGCTGAAATAAAACTGAGACTAATCTCAAGATTAGGAATCTAATCTCCGTTAGAAATAAGATATAGGTATTTAAAATRAATAAGAGGTCCATTTGCTACAGGCAACATGACATTCAGTATTGTTCTGTATTGCATATGCAGTGCAATACTTACAARCTGACACAAAAATCTTTGATTGAAAGAAGAGTTTCATTGAAAGAAACCAAATGTGTCAGCAACCATCTTCAAGTAGAATTTTGGTSATATAGCTCCTTGGTATTTTTTGCTTTGCTTTTCTAACTAGTTCCCCTATGGATTAACCTCTCCTCACCTCTGGTTGTATATACACTGCAAAATAGAGCTGCTGGACAGTTCATTAGAGAAGCTCCTGCTGTTTCTTCCACTGGAGAGGAGGCACCTCTAAGTTATCATACACAGGCAGGCCCAAGCAGACGTGTCTTATAACAACTTCTGGCAGCTTTGATCATGCTGGTGGTTCATACAAGTTTCACAGGGAGGGAAAAAAAAAAAAGGCAGGAACTTTCAGGCATTTCCTGCTACTCCTTTGGAAACCAAATACCCTCACTTAGTAATTCATGCACCATACCAGTATCACCGGGCGGGGGCAGTGGGGGACTGGATGTGGGGGCTTTTTCTGTCTGGCACATCTTAAAAAAAAATTTAAATGGAATGCTTAAATGCACTGCTACAAAATTTATGTTTCAGGTAATTCCTAGATAGATGTTCAAACATAACACTAAATMTGAATTAAGTTTTTTGATTCAATATTTCAGTTGCCTGTTTCTGAGATGTTATCCACCCCAAGATTTACAAGAAGCTTTGCTTTTCCAGCCTCAGCTTTGTAAACTGCCAGAGGCTGCTTCACTTTTCTAGAGTTGCCCAATGTGGCATGGTGGCAAAGAATCTTAAATTGCACTTAAGCACTTGAAACAGGCTCCTTCATAACCAGCAACACTTCCCACTGCTCAGCTGGGTCCCTTTYCTTGACACCTCTGGTGGCCAAGCCAAAAAAGTCAACGGTCTGCAGCAATGAATGAATACTCCAGGATCCTTTCATAATGGTGTAGCTGATTGAAACCCTGTTTGAGAGGCCTTACCTCATTTCCCACACATTTTCTGACCCATTTTGTCAACCTCTTCTCAGAGGGGTTTTGCCTGTTATATTGTGGGCTAAGCAGTAAACTAATTATCTTGTTCAAATCCCTTTGCAACGCCTCTAATCCTATTAGTTATAAGAATGTGTGAATACTGATTGCACAACTTAAAACAGGGAGAAACAGAAAAAGAGACAGAGGCAGAGGGAAAAAGCCAAAAGGCAGGATCTGGGAAGATCTGCTAGCCACTTCAGCTTTTCAAGACTTGTCAGGACGYTCAAGACTCCCGTCCATCACAAGACAGGACAATTTGTAAGGTCCATATTTTCCTTTTCTGTCAGTCTTTCGTGTCTGCCCCAGAAGTGCCGCTATTATCCAAGGCAGCTCCGAGTCCTTTGCTCACAGCAGAACTTGCTGACCCTTGACTCCAGTTAACAGTTACATTTTCTCTCTTTCCCCTTTCATAATGAACATTTTAATGAAGGGRATGACAATATTACAATGTGTCAAAGAAGCCATATGAAGCACCGGAAATGAATGAATGTTAGTGTAGGCATCTATAGGCCCTATGAGTCCAGCTTCTTTTCTTCAAAGAAGCCTCACAAGTCTTATTAAAGAGCCCTCTCGCCCTCTCCCTCAGCTGAAGATACCGGAGCAGTTGCCTCCTGCCGTCCAGTACTGAGTGAACTTTAATCACTTTCCCTATTTTGTTCACACTGGGGAAGGAGCCAGACTTCAGTGAAAAGCCTGCAGTCACAGTTGATGTTAAAGAGCATGAAATTTATCTGACTTCCATAAAAGATGAGCTCTGCCCTTCCATTCCTGCTTTTGCTAAGCTGGCTGCTCCGGGGACAGCCATTCTCTGCTGCAAAAACAAATATTTGCTTTCAGCGTGGATGGATGCTGCTGCCTAGGAGCGCCTTTTCCCTTGCTTTTTCAACTGTACACTTASTTGTTTCCACCTACAAAGAAGACTTGAGGTCTTGGGAAAGAAATTTAACTTTATCATTTAGACATGCTGTTTTGCAAATGAAGGTTTTAAAAATGCAAACAGTTCCTGTTTTACATGAGTAATAAGCTCTGGCTAATTGGTTACCATAGAAGCAAATCCACCAGAATTCTGAGAGYAAGAGATTTATCTTTATTTTTTGACCCTCCTTCCCTGCAGAAATGCCTATGTCAAAACTTAACTCTTAGGATAAAATACACAGTTTCTTTTCTCACATACCATGCTTGGATATTTGAGACATCATTTATCTGGTGAAAATGATAATAAATTGTATTATTGCATAGCATTCCATCATTTGGCTTTAAAATCTTGCTATTTGGATTTGGCTCTACAATTCCATTATTAATGCTTGCTTTCCTCACAATGACGAATCAATGACACATTTTTTTATATGTATCTCACATCTTCTCTAAGGATCACTGCTATATAAATAAGCATTTTTAAAACAACTGACTGTATAACTTGAGAAATGTGTATTTGAGAAGTAGTAATGTTTCTGTGCCATTTAATTACTCACATATTTCAAATCCTGTCACGAAATGGAATGCAAAGAACCCAAAAACAATTCCAGAAGGAATTTACCTCCAAAACATTTTATGTACTGAAAAGCAGTAACAAAATTGCGTCAATAAGCTTAATAATAAATACATTGTGCCAAAAAAGAATGAAAAGTGGTRCTGATCCACTGACCATCCACTCTGCATGCCATAACCCACTCTAATCCCCAATTGATACTGACAACTGCAATGACAAGGGCTAAATTGGAGCTGTAAGTGGGAGTAATGACAGACTGCCACTTCAGTATGTCAGCAATTGCCTGATTAAAATTAATACCACACAAACGTTCTCCTGTAAAGCAGAGAGTGACCAAAAGGAAAAAAAGTGCTGCTTTAACTGTAACACCTCCAAAAAATGTGCCACCGTGGGCAGGATGTGCAGCCAGTGCCCAGCAGAGGTGAGCTGGCYCTCAGCAGGAGCCAGTGCACAGGGGAGGCTCTGCTTGCTGTACTTTTAGCTGTGACCACCTAGGGGCACTCAGTGTCCTACAAATCCATTGCAGCTCTCAGCTTTGGATCCAGCCCCATTCCGGTGTAGAGCACTAAACATATTTCCTGTCAAGCATCCTGCCTTATTTACAACTTGAACAACAATGATGAGTATTGTTTATTGATACTTTATTACTGGCAGATAACCAGCCAGACAGCCTTGTTCCCTCTAAATGCTTCTAAAGAGCTTTTTTTTTCATAAAGGCTTTAATATACCATGAAGATTTTCAATCAATAGGCAAAAATATACAGACCACATCTTTTGAGAAAGCGATTTCAGATTTTAAGGCTGGACTTCTTCCAAACTGCCAAGAAACTTCCAAACTGTCTAAAAGCTGTCTGGAGGGAGTTCACTTAGTTATAATTCACTACCGCTTTGAAAAGGACATGGCAAAAATGGACAGGAATATAAAACTGAGAAAGAACCACAAGGTCAAGAGAACTGCAATTTTTTCTTCTTCTCATACATTCTTCCTTTCTACATTATGTTTTTTTTATACAAAGTGTACATGTAAATATAACTGTATTCCTATATTTTGGGATTCTTTGATTTATTAAAAGAAAATTGGCATAATTAATCTTTAAAATTTTTATCAAAAAAACCCCTAAAGATTTTCAGCAAAGCAATCAGCAAAACAAAGTTTTAGATTAAAGCAAATGGTTCATTTAGCCTAAACTGCAGCAGCCTACTAGCCAATCCTATCTGATATTTTATGGTCAAGTTTTATAGCATGAAAATTCTGACTTTCTGCCACATTTTTTTCCGTTCAAACAGGGTTCACTTAACAAGCAGAATGCAGACCTGCTGCTTTCCCTTGTGGCCAACTTCACTTGTTCAAAGTCTTTGAGAATCTTGGAACACGGCAATAGCTCTTAAAAGAACTTTGGCCTGCAGCTGTTATTAACTAGCTTTGGACGTATGGACCTCCRTTGACAAGCACCTCATGTAGAGAGGTTAAAAAATTGCTACCATATGCTTTCAGCTTTTTTAACCTACAATGTAAAGGCTCAAAAAAAAAAAAAAAACCAAAAATTCCAAATCAAATCAAACCCCATTCAGTACTTTAAAAATACAAATCAATTTACACATAAGCCAACATTTCTATCTTCTGCTGCCTTACAGTTATGAAATATATATGTCATTTTTGAAAGGGTACTGCAGTGTTCCAAAAAGCAAGAGCTGATTTCAGTGAAAGGAACAACTGGTTTTAGGCACAAGGATCTCAACAGGCTTTATTACTGGACACAARTTAAAAGCCACCACACACACTTTAAACCAGCATTAAATAACAATAAAAATCAGTGTCATGAGAAAATTTCTACTGCACAGGAAAGCATTCTCTCCTCAATGAAAGCTAAAGCAGTTTGTTACACCTTTACTTTAGATGTGTGTATACCTTACATTAGCTTTCATTTCTGTGATCCAGTTCAGATCTGAWGGAGGAGCTATATGCTCAACTCCGTGTTCCTTTTTTCCAGACAKATYCACTGGTTTACTGAAGGATATTAACTCTCTGGACAAGAAAAGGSTTATCATGAGACCAGAGAACTTTTCTTAGTCACTGAAGGAAGAAAGGTACCAGTACTTGTGCCTRAAATGGATAGTCAGTATTTTTAACCTTGCAGGAATAAACACCCCAAAACACTTAATTGCTGAACTCYAACATCTCTGTTCCACAGATTCCCATTTCATTCTCTAAAAACACCTAAACAGTGAAGAGGTTAGTGAGCCTCACTTCAGCATACATCATATCTGGSTATGAAGATTTCAGATTCTAGAAGTACTGTACAGATTTCCTTAGTTACTGGAGGATCTCCAAGGAGCATCAATATAAATTTATTTTTTATCAGTGGGTTAAAAAGCCTAACCAGACTGCTAGATAAAAAAAAAAAAAAGTTAGCATGTAATCAGTCACCTTATATACAACACTGTTCTGCCATTTGCTGTGTAGCCAAATATCCCAAGCAGTAATCAACAACCAGAACTRTTTACAAATCCAAGCTACTGCTCTAGGAGATGACAAGAAAAGCCAAGGAGACTTACTTTCTCTTCTACCAYAATAAGCTTTAACTGCATGTATTTRAATCCAGGCCASWTTTCCCAAAATCCAGGAATAGTCCATGTGCCAGGTATGTTTTTTAGTCAAASAACAAAATGGCCACTGGGAATAATACTAAAACTACCAAGAATTATACCTAGATACATGGGAAACTGTAGATCTAGAAGAAATACAGTCAGTAAAGAAAGATTTTCTGCCTATCATGAGTACTTACAGAATTTCACTACCATGATACCTGAATACTATACATATATAATACTTTCATAGTAAAATAAACATTCATCCTGCAAAGTATATAAATACWGTATAATAATTTCATTTTAAGATGGGAGAAAAAAAGGGATCAGTACCAAGAAAGCAGCAGTGGGGGTAATCTCACCCACCTTCAGCCCAATCAAAAACAGATAATCTAGTCTTAATTGTCTACAGAAAGGTGAAAGACACCTTTAGAAGAAGAGTATCTTCATCTCTRTCTCCACATTTGAGAACACAAGAAGTTCTGAAAGGCAGCTTGGACTTAGCACCTCAGTTTCAGGGAAGGCAAGCTGGAAATCCACACAGACTGCCTCTGGCATGCTGCCTAGTCAAGGTCAGGGAGCAGTCCATGTCAGCTGTGTACTGAACTGATGTCTCCCAAATACCAGGATGGGTCCCCAAGTATTTGTACATTAGCAGTGGAAACAATCCAGCCCTCTGGTCTCTAGCCAAACTAGAGCATCCAGTAGAACATCTGTGGGCATCTCCTGAGCTCCACAGTCTGCTCTGAAGTATGACAGACAGCCTGTATTAGAAAACTTACAGCTGCTCAAAGCTAACGGCAACTACCCCAAAATCTCACTGTCTCTTTCTCTAAGAGATTTAATTAACAACTTTTAAACATCRACAAGCTCTATATATTTTATGTTAATTACAAGCAACATAACCAGTCTATTTCCCAAGAGGTGACTGGAATGGCATCCCAGAGACTTTTGATACTATTTACCACTCAGACCTGCTCTTCAGCCACCAGTAGAATCAATTTTCTCATTTAAATTATTAGCTRGATCAACAGTTAGCACTTAAACATGCAAATCTGCTTACCACTTCAGGATGAAAAGCCTTAGTTGAATTCTACCCATATAAAAATGTGATGAGAAATTGCTAAGACTTAGAAAATACAATGTTATTGAATATCCACATAAACTTTCACCTAAAGCTGACCAAAAGAACTTCTTAACAAAGAAAACCTGTTATATATTACTTATATCACAGCATTTGTCAGCTTATGGACACATTGCCTTCTAATGAAATTGCTCTAAAATATTAAGGTGGGGCAGGGAGGGGTGGAGTGTGTGCATGAAGTTGATTTTGTGTGCTTGTTTAGTTGTGAAGCTTTTTTTAATTTGGCTTTTGGACAAATCCTTAGACCGTGACTTCCAGGATTACACAGCTTTGCCACACAGGCGCCCCTAAGGGAGGGATCCCCATTCTCCACTAACAGCACAAAGACATAACAGAGGAGGCTCATGGAAGTGCTCCATCCCTGCACACATTCCCTGGCACACAGCCARGAGCCTGACAGCCTCAGCCCAGGGAAGTGCTGGGGATGCTCCCTGAAGCTTTCCCCCCTTGCCTGCTTCCCCAGCCCAGGAAGCCTGCTGGAGCAGGGCAGCCATGGGAGACTCCATTTTCCCACCAAAAAAAAATCCAACACATAAGTTTGAATTGTTTCAGTTTGGAAAAATGTTTAAGGTGGACCTTCAGAAGCAGTAAAAAACCTCTAGCCCATTATGGAAAAAAGTTAAAGTCGTTCAGAATATGAAATGCAGGAAGATCCATGTCCACTTATTGAATAATACCCAATTTCTAAAACACTTCTCCTCCTATTTTGGCTCTATGCAACATTTGATCATTCAAAAACTAAACCCACGTGACCAATACAGAAAAAGACACGTTTTCAAAAATGTATCAACATGTATAGCAGACACTTTTCAAATCTTTCAATAAATCTCATGTAATTCTCCAACAGCAGTATCAGCCAGCTGAAGCAAGCAATTAAAATTTATCTACCCTCCCATATGATGAAGGCAGTAAAAATTGGATGGATATTCTGACAGGTATTCCACCCAATATACTTTGAGGGTTTAGCCAGTAGCACATGACATAAACCATCTCCTTTTACATTTCTTAAACACATCATTAGTATTGAAAGTTTGCTTTTAACTACAGGGGACCTTTTAACTAAAGAAAAAGAAAATAAAATAATAAAAAAGAAAATAAAAATTCCTTTAAAGACTACTGTTTTTTATATGATTTCTAAGTTTAGACTATTGAGTGACTCACAATTATTTTCCTCTAAAAACTTGTCAGCATTTACGTTAAGTTCCTTACATCTTATTCAGTATAATTAATTTAGGGATTTTAATAAAGCTTGATAAAAATAGGCCACAACTCTCTATTAATTTTGCCAGTGTTATTAGGACTGAGAGTGTCACGGAAGAGCAAAACATCTTGACTAGWTTCACAATATTTTTATATTTTAACTATATTTATCTATATGTATTTAACTAAAGAGTTAAACAGGATTTAAATCTCTAATGGAAGTTTTCAGTGATAAAAGTTACTAGATCTTAAACCTACTTGCAGGCATGAAGCTAAGAACTTGATAATTACAGTAAACATCTAATTCAAGATGCAATATGCAAATAATTGACTTATTTCAGAACAGATCTTTTTATTGCAATGCACAGCATATTTGCTATATGTTATGGTAAAATGAATATTTTAACAGTAGCAGAGCTAAATATAGGAGAAATTTGTGATTTATGGGGAATATTTGTTTTATCTGAATTTAATAAAGACACCATGGCTTAGACACAGTTGTTTTATCAGTGAAAGCCACAAGAAGTTGAAGTTTGGTTATTSCAAGTTTAATTAATTTAGTGAACCYATTCCACTACCTTAACACATGGTATTCTCTCCAGAAGCATGTTAGTTATTTTGTAAGAAGTTGTTTTAGCTATAACTACTAGCTCTCATAATCTGGTTGACAATTCACCAKCTTCTGGAAAGCAACAGTCCTGATGTGCATATTTAAAAAAAAATAATGAACAGAATGTTCTCAGAACAATAGGATTGTCAACGTTGGGCAACTTGTGTGAACTTACACATTTCCATTCAGATTTTGCAGTCCCAGCATGATTTCTAATGAACATTTGRAAAATATTTTAATTTGTGTATGATTAAGCATCAGTACAAATTTGCCAATTTGAGCAATTCTTGAATGAGAAAATACAGTTCTTTGAAGAACAGGCATTCTTTAATGGATTATTCCTCTGTGYTGCTTCCTGGGTTTAAGATTTAAATCACGACAACCATTACAGCAGGCACCTCCATTCCTGGGGGATGTTAATTCCATCTCATGCAGCTAAACACCAGGCAAGCTGAGGCTATTTATCTGSATGTCAATAGCATTGTATAGTGTCACACAACTGACTAAGCAAAGATTGAAAATCTGCTATTCAACAATAGTTGGTCACTTCATGGTCGCTTGCCAAGTACTATGTTTCATGCTACAGATATTATAACAATTGTGCAAATATACTTTGTGGGTAGCCAAGCACTTTTTTGAGTAAATGCAGTCCAATTACCTGTTCCAACAAGCAATAGGAAATTATTTCACAGAGAGGTGATGAGTAAATATCATTAAGAAAATTTATGAGGGTTTTTTTTCAATTATTGTTTTCCTATGTATGAAGTCTTTTGTTACTTACTACATGTTAGCAATCAGGATCCTGGTATGAAAGCTCTTTGGAGATTTCAGCAGTACTGCAAGGCATAATTATCCCTTGTATCTGCACAATGTTAAACTAATTGCCCTCACATTTCACATGCAACATCAGAAGCAATGTGATGGTTTAAACTGAGCTCTGCCTTGTGAGCAGAGYTCTACCCATCAGGTTGGCAACAGAGTGCAAGTATTTTGTTCCTTGCAACTTGCTTTCATAGCTCCATCCTATGGAATTGCACTGACTAAGGGAGAAGGAAAAAGAAAACACCAACTGAAGTCATGTTAGCACCTTCAAAAACTGTCAAGGACATTCTGCTTCATAAGAAAGCAAGTATGTCCAGAGTTACTTCTAAAGAAAAACAACAGAATTTTTAAAGAAGTGATCCTTCTTAAGTTATCAGAGAAATACAAATGAAAAAAGTACACAAATACAAAGTAACCAATCTCCAAATTCTGGATTTATCCTTTCAACATATTTCTTTGACAGCCAGAAGCTTTGATGGGATACCAATAGCAAARCACTAAAAGCAATTTCTTCTGGATTCTGATAAGTCATCTGTCCAGCAWCTGAAAAGCAAAGCAATGACAAGTTTTGAAATGAGAGCAAAGATGTGTCATATATGCCATGAGGGCATGTGCCAGTTCTACAAAAACAGTGAAATAAAAAAATAGGAAACTACACCAAGGGGAATTCAGGTCACATCAATTTTAGCCTGTGGCAGATTTGATATACTGCATTACTGATCACAAGATGCTTATCAGGCTTTCTTTTCCCTGTCTACAATAGAGTAAGACTAATTTAGTTATAATTTTATTTTTGAAGTCCTTAGGAAAAAAATACTCAACTTGAACAACTGGAAAGCTAAATGAAAGACTCAAAAACTTTTATTCTGTACCTAGCATCCCTCCAACAAAGAGAACAGAGTGTCTCAAACATTCCTTTAGATTAACTTAATTATAACCTTTTCACATGCAGGGACCTAGAGACAAACTGCAATCAGTACAAGTTCTCACCTTTCTGTCTGCTCAGTTGCAACCTTGTCTCCCACATCATTCAACCCAAGTGTATTCCTGCTAAAACATTTTAAACTTCAAATTCAGTCCAGTGTCAAGCAGCAGCAGCCAGCCTAGCAGGCACTGGCCTAAAGATTCAATTTGTAATAAATTTAATACATTTTAATTAAGTAAATACCGTTAAATAAGTTTGAACTGACCAATGTTAAGGAAAAAACCCTTAAAATTAAGTTAGGCTTGAGGTATGATTCCAAGGACATCATGTGCACATATGTAAAGAGGAAAAGTTTTAAAAATATTTAGTAGAAGTAGTTTCTAAACATGAACATTAAACTCTTTAAACATTTGCAATCTAGCAAACTACGGAACTTTTCAGCTACTGGTGTCTCAGCCATATTCTTATTTAAACTCAGTTTATAGGAGATGAGACATTATTCAAAAATTCCAAGGAAATATATTCTAGGTGATTGTGATAGGCTTCTCTACTTCACAAATTTAGGAAATACTGAAATTCACACTATAACTATTTTAAAGAACACTATAACACCAAGAAACACAGAGGTTTTTAAGTTGTAGTTGAGGGTAAAGAAGAAGGAATAACATCAATCTGCATCTCTGAAAAAGGAATTTTCACACTCAGAAATGCAATTAATTAATTAATTAATTACACTGTGAAGTGTAAGATGGTGAGAATATGAGTTACGTCTGAATTTTCCATCATAGAATTTTGTGCTTGATTTCTAGAAATGAGGTACCATTTTACTGAACAACTGTAAAAAAACCTACCAAAACCAACTAAAAGCTCTACTGCATGTAAAGCCMTTGACAATTAGCCTAATTACTTATATAAGAACCTTATTTAGCTAAAATAGTCATATCTTATGCCAGTATGTAGATTTGCTTAACATTGACTGAGCTGTTTTCCATAGTTTCACAAAAATTGGCTAAGAAACAGAAACTAAAAATGCGTCTTTCAAGTCAATACAAGATAKTCCACCAGCTCTAACAATTAATATGATGCAGCACCCAGAATTATTACAATTTACAAAATTTTTAATGTTTTAGTAACTTGTGTAGTCTCAAAGAGGAGACATCCCCTGCCTCTCACAGGCTATAGAAATGGCAAATAAAAAGCCTTGGAAGGAAAAGAAGACTGAAGAGAAGCTGCTTTTTTGGCATGTATTGTTAATGAAAGTCTGCTTCTACACTGCAAAATTTGAAAGCAGATCTGCCCTAGTCTTTGAGTCTACTAGTTCTAGTGGCTAAAATCTCTTCTGCCTGGGAAATTATGGYGAATGGGAAACATCTGACCCTCAAGCCATGATACAACTCTTGAAAGCACTGAGCATCTAAGTCAGAATCTGACAGAAAAATGAGCTCTTGGTGTTGAACTGAAACCAAGGTGTGCTTCATTCTGGCCCCCCAAAATGGCAAAGAGATTAGACATATATTGACCAGCTCAAAGAATCTGAGGAAAAAACACTGAAAAAATTATGATTACGTGTCAACATACAACCATAGGTAAATTGCTTAAATGTGTAATCAGGAGGGACCCTAACACATATTATTTGCATCAACCAAAAAAGAGACCTGTCCAAACCATAGCTCTTATTAGATGCTGATGTATTATTAGCAAAATTTGGGAGTTATTCAAAACATTAAGACAGCAGATGATTGCCACCGTCACAACAGAACTTAGAAGAACAATCCAACTCTAGTATTTTTATGAGGATGTAGTCAAAGTCATGAATCAAAATAACATTTCAGCTCAGCATTAGGACTCCATTGACATTTTCTCCAGGAGCCCAAAGGTTACTAGGAAGAGGCAAGTATACCACATCTTACTATTTTCTCCTTGAAGCCTATATTACATCTCCTGGAAGTACCTGACTGAAAATAAATTCAAGTTTCCTGCATTTGTTTAGAGGAATCTAAAGGAAAAGCATGGGAAAAAATTCATAAACAAATTTGTCCAAGGGAGAGAGGCATAGACATATATTGAAACAACTGCTGAGAGGCTGCTGTGCACACACAAAAAGACACACAAAAAGGAGGCTTTGAGCAGGGCTGTGGTTTCTAAGCTCCCAAGGAACTTCTCAGGCTAGAGATGRAAAATGACAGGACCACGGATACCAGGTTTTCAGAAGGAACAGCTCTTTGGAGGATGCTTGTAAGCCCTCAGTACTCACTTCAAAAAGCTGAAGATCTTTTAAATTGAAGAAAGTATTGTAAAATTCACACTGCTCCCTAAAACAAGCCTCAACTTCAGATCTCACCATGCCACTGAGATGTCCCTTTTTCCAAGGATGAATGAGGAGGAAGAAAAACTTTGGAAAAGCACATGCGTTGTCCCCTTGTAAAAGTGTCCATGGAAATCCCTTCAGCGTAGCTGRCCCTCCAAGCTGTTGGAATGTCTCCTCATATATCAAAGTGGGAATGAAAGGAGGTAGCAAGAAACTCTCTAACAAATTCCTACTGGGTCAAACCATGTATTTCCATACTAAATTACACAACATATCTTAGTATAATTTTTCCTATTACAAAGAGCTGTCCCTAAAAATAACTGTGAGATTTTTAACATCTTTTCCTGGCYATTATTAAGAGTCTTCACAGTTATTCTGCAAAAATAATATTCCACATGGATTTATTTAACTATTTAAAAATCAAAGTTTTAATTCAGGAGGAGAATAGTCATCAGATCCTACCTTAAATAAAATTTRAAAATTTCATGCCAGTKCAGAATGGAAATTAGTATTAATTTCCCCATGGAAAATACTTAAAATACGTAAGACAGCTAATGGAAACAGAACTGTGCTAATGTATTTTACATTTTGAATACACATACATATGTTATTACTTCACACTTACATCATATCCCTTATCTGATAATCCTCAAATGTGTTTAAAACATTAATGACTTTATCCTCACAGAAGCTCTACTATGTTGGAAGCATTTTCCTGTTGATTTTATTCTCCTTGTGTGAGCTCYYKGG